>JACDOX010000007.1:10040927-10616896 GCA_014549065.1 Cardinalis cardinalis
GCGGGGGCTCTCCCTGTACGCGGCCGAGCCGAGCCGAGCCGAGCGGCTGCGCGGGGAGCAGTGCCCATGCGGGGCCGGGGGAAGCGCGGTCCCCGCCCGCCGTGTCCGTGCGGGACCCGGGCTCGCCCTCCGGGCCGCGGTGCCCCGCTCCCACGGCAGCCGGCGGGGAAAGGGAGCTCAGGGCTGGGGAGCCAAAGTTGGGCATGCTGAGAGGCGGCCGGCGTTTTGACAGCTGAACGCCGCTTATCTATCAGCGCTCGCCCGGTGTCGTTGGGGAGAGCATCAGTAAGGAGCCGGGAGGCTGAGGACTGCGCTTATTCGTATCAAAAGTAGTAAAACCGCGTTCAGCCGCGTTCAGCCGGGCCTTTAACACAGAAACGTGGCTCACAGAGAGCGGCGCCAGCAGATGGTTTTCCTTCCTGGTCCAAATGGAAGCCACTCGCAGCATTCTGCTGATGAGGACCATCGGCGGGTGACATTTATCTCAAACAGCTGACAGAATCCAGAAAACGTGTACATGTTACTGAAGGAAGATTTTTACCGGACTTGACGCCCTCAGGAGTGCTTTGCAACTAAAAATGGATCCTGTTAAAGTTGGTTTTAAGCAGATAAATATAAAAAAACTTTGGACACCTTTTTACATTTTCGTTGCTTAGACTGAAAGAAGTAGAAAAGAACAAAAAAGAAAAAACGGAGAATTTAAGTGCAGATACGTGAATGAGCTTTAAAAAGTACTTTATTTCTATCTACTACGCTATTAGCAACTGCAAGTAAATATATCTGTTTATGACTTGTGATTTTGAATTGGCATTGTCCCATAAATGATGAGAGCAAATGCAGACCAAGCTGTTGGATCCACAACCTGCAACTGATATACAAGCTGTTCTTCAGCACCACTGCTGCACTGAGATAAGCATATGTAGTAAATAGTAGAAGGATATGCTCCAGTATGCAAACTCTGTAAGTGTACATACTTACTCCATAAGCACATATAGTAAATAGATGTAGTAAATAGTAAGAGGGTATGTTCCAGGATGTAAACTGATGCTAAGAAAGATGCTTACTCACACTAGTGTTGGCTGTTGATAGCTGGCAGTAGATAAAGGTATCTAGAATGAGTGTTGTGGAAGTACTGGGGTATGAAATGGTTGGTCCTAAACCCTGTCCTGGGTACCCACCGAGAGGATGTTGTGTTAACCAGCTGCCAGTGGGGGATCTGCAGGCAGCCTTGATGAGCAGGTCATGGTGGCCAAATGGTGGGGAACCAAACCGTCAGCAAGGCATGTGGAGTGCCTAGTTTTATTTGCTGTTCAGCGTGGCTCTGGCCTCACAGGTGCCTTTGGAGCACTCCCACAGGGGCTCTCAGGGATACAATAGTTACCTCTGTGCTCTGGCTTACCACTCACTATCAGCTGAAATAGAGAAGGAGGTAAAATATTTTGAACCCAAGTCTTGGTTAGAACCAGAACATCCTTGCTAAATTAAATTAAAAAAAAAAACAAAAAACCAAACAACTCAGAATGATCCAAAAAATTAATTATTCTATATTTTAACTCTTTTTTCCCCCTCCAGATTAAAGGTGCATGCTCTGGATTTACAGGAAGGAGGGACTGGAAGAATAATGAATTTTCCAAACCTCTTATATGAAGTAGAAATAAAATAAGAGCCTGTAGTTACTTAAGTGAGCTTCTCACAGGAATCAGAGGAAGAAGATCCTCTTCAATCTTGTTGTGGGCTCAATTTCTTCCCGTTTCTTCTCTGGTTTCTTCTTGAGCCAAATTGTTCAGGAGTATAAAGGATGAACCCAAGAGTTTACAGGTTTTGGATCATGTCTCCCTTTTTTAAAAAACCAAATAGATACAGAATTATTCCTAGCCACATTAAAGGGAATAAAGACATTGGAAATAAACTTTGTTATACTTTGGGTCTTGATTTCTGCAATACCGAAGTTGGAAAAACATTTTATACGTTAAAATGAGGGTAATGTTTTATACATTATGCTAGTAAATATTTTGTTTAATTTCATTTCATTTTTAAGAAACTGCGTCTCAGTTAGCATGTATTTACATGAACTCTCATTGGTTTTTAATATTTATGAATCATGTTGCACCATTCAAAAGCATCAGTTTACTGTAAACCACAGGTCCATTCAGTATGCAGTGTGAGGCTCTGACCATTACCAGCTCCCTTAGCTGCTCTATGCCCAGCAATATCAGGGTAGTACTTACTGTCAATTATGGCTCTGTGTCCCTATTGACTTTCCCAAATTTGCGCAGAGCTATTATTTTTTATTCCAATTAAAAACAAAATCAAAAACATAACAAAACCAAAATCCGCTTTTGATGAATGGCTTTGTAGTTGAGCAATGAAAAGCACACACATTGGTGGTGTTCAAGAACACTCAAATACAAAATGTTCAAATGCCAGCGTATCTTTGTAAAATGTACGTTTCAGTTTCCATGTCACAGGATCTGCATATTTAATGTCTGATTTGCAAGCATAACTTGGCACTCAAGCCTTCTGCATGCTGGGAAACAGTTTTACACCTTAAAAATACATTTAAGTGGATGGAAATGATCACAAAGGTTAAAATCAGGGATTTTTTTATTATCTATAGAGCTCCTGTTGAAATTCTTTTTTTCTAGAAAACAGTATATCTGCATTAGAGATAGTTGTCTAAATTGCTCAAATAACCCAAAGATAGTCAGAAAGGTTATTGAGAGAACAAGACAGAATATCTAAACTGACACAAACAAATCCTTCCTCACAGGTCATTATATTGCTTCAGGGTGTCACTGTTGCTGCAAACAGTTGCTGCCAGGCAGCTTTCCTCTGGTTTTCATTCATGCTGTCCGGAGGAAGACTTTCTGTTTTGTTCATTATGAAACACACAAATCTTGTATGCTGACAGAGCAGCAAAGCAGAGAGATAAAAACTTCAGTTTGGGTACTGTATTTGATGTCCTTATAGTGCTGGGAGGTGTGAACCAGGCCACCATGACCCCTTGTCAGTGGGTAGTACCATTAGCAGAAATTCGATCTTCTGCAGGGTAGACCCAGCCACAAAGCACCTTGCTTCCGTTCGACCTGTTGTACCTGCCTGCAGATCTCCACTGCTGTCAGTACTGTTCCCTCAAAGCCATGCTGCAGCCAACATGAGATGAACCTTGGGTGCAGCATCACCTTGACTACTGCGTGTGATTCTGGGCTCCACCTTTTAAGGAGGATGCAGAGGTCCTGGAATGCATCCAGAGGAGGGCAACAAAGCTGGTGAAAGAGCTGGAACACATGTCCTGTGAGGAGCAGCTGAGGATTTCAGGTTTGTTTAGTTTAGAGAAAAGAAGGCTGAGGAGAAGCCTCATTGGTCTCTAGAGCTTCCTCAGGAAGGGACATAGGGAGGGACGTGCTCAGCTCTTCTCCTGGGTACCCTGTGACAGGAGACATGGGAATGGTTCAAAACTGTGCCAAGGGAGGTTTAGACTGGAAAAGAGGAATAATTTCTTTACTGAAAGGGTGGTCAAACACTGGAACAGGCTTCCAGTAGGGGTGGGAAATGCTCCAAGCCTGTCGGTGTGTAAGAGGTATTTTGACAATGTCCTTAATAATATGCTTTAACTTTTGGTCATCCCTCAACTGGTTAGGCAGTTGGATTACATGGTCATTGTAGGTCCATTTAAAATGAAATCTTCTCTTCTCCTTTCTCTTCTCGATGTAATAAAAAAATTATTTCTAAATCACCAAGGATCAATTGAATGGTGCATGTTAGTGATATGTCTGAAAGAGGCATGATGCCAGTCTTTCTGTCCTTGCTGTTGGTATGTGCAGATGCTTGTTTTATCAGCGTAAATTAGAAAGGGAATTTCAGGCCAATATGTAGATTTTTAAAATAATATTATTGCGCATAAATGGAAATATAGATATTTATTGTTTCAGTCATTTCGGGATTCTCTGACTTTCTCTGATGTCTAGGCTTTTGTCTACTTCACCTGAGTATGGTAAGGTCTGTCAATCATGCCCAGGTGTGATAACCACTTCACAGATTATGGACATTCTTGGGAACTTTTCACAGAGCGTGTCAAAACCTTCATTTAATGTACACTCTCAAATTGAGCATGCATGTGCAAGCAGTAGTACTTGAAATGATTAGGAAGTCCCCAGAGATCACAGATTGCCAATTACTTTAGACTATGCCCTTTAAGAAATCCCCTCCCTGTTACCTATTATTGTGTGAGGGGTGTAGCCTTGTGACTTTACTTTCTCTTGTACAACACAATAGAAGCATGAGTTCCTTGGGTTTTACTAGTAAGATTTACTGCATTTGCAAAAAAGTATTTCACAAGCAAGCAATGTTAGAATTCTAAAAATGAGACCAGGAAATAAAAGCTAAAACAGGCTCTTGAATTTAAAAAAATAAAATAGGAAACAACACTGAAATGAAACTAGTTTAGTCTAGTCTTCAGACTAGATCACCAACCTGAATAGTCTTACCACAGCTTATTGATTGTTTTGTTAAAATTTTTATGCACTTTGCTAATTATAATCAAAGGCTTCTTTTAAAATGCTATTATTCTAGCCTACATGTCCTTAGAATTATAAACATTCCTAATACTGTGTAGTGTTGAGTGAGTTGTTTGCTATTTGATTGCAGTTTGATTCAAGTGACAGCAATTTTAAATATCTAACTACATATTAATAGAAATATGACATGCACTGTCATATTTTTGCTCTAAAATTATTAGCATTGTGATAGATCTGGATGCGATTTTACATAATTTGAATTAACATAAACCAGGCTAATAATGTGCACTTGTGAGCAAATCTTTTGTTCCAGACTGAGGCAGAGCAGTTGAGCTGGAACTCGAGCAGACAAATGATGGAGTTATGGAGGGAAATCCCTTCTCCTTCAGCAGAGAAGGAGCTGTTATCTTAAGTTTCTTATTAAAAGGAAAGCTTCTATCCTCTATCAGAGAAAATGCCTGTTGTGATCACTAGTCCAGAGTCACAGCTGTATTTGAGTGTCTGCTTCCTGTCAAAACTGCTTAAACTATTAAGGATTACTTAATACTTAGTGATACTTTGGCTTGTACGGGGTTCTGTGGAGGGTTGTCATACCTAAACTTTCAATATTCAGTTATACTGCTGTCCCATTAGTCCTTTCTAGGACAAATTGGTAAATACGTGTCTTCAGATGATAGTGATGAGCACTTCCAGCCCCTATACTCCCAGCAATTAATTGCTTTTTGTTATTGAGTAATAGTCTATTTCCTGCATCCTTCCATGGATTTCATACAGACCAGGACTATTGGACTTTTGTGAAAGTTGTACTACTTCCAATCACTTTTTGTGTTTCAGCAGGTATGTCACACACTCAGCAGAAGCAATGCAAAGGGATTTGTCTCCTACCACCAAACACACTTCTTCCAGAAAACAATCAACAAGTTCTCAAAATTACATTCCAATTCAATGATTTATTAAATGATGATTGCATTTTAGAAAGTGAGTAATAGAATCAAGAATGGCTTGGTTTGGGAGGGACCTTAAAGGTCTTCCAGTTCCAGCCCTCCTGCCATGAGCAGGGGCTAATTTCACTAGACCACGTAGCTCAGAGCCCCATCCAGCCTGGCCTTGCTAGCACCCTGTCCTTCTAACATTTGCATGCCATCCCAGAGCTTGTCAGGAACAAGCCTGGTGCAGTTCCCTCTCCCATCACATCTGGTTTAAAGCTCTGCCAATGAGCCCCACTAGCTGTAGAGCAAAGACTCTGCTCTCTCACTGAGAAGGGTGAGTTCTGCCTGATGCCAGCCTCCCAGTGCTGAGTAGGCCATCCCAATGTCAAAACTCACAAGATTTTGGTGGTGCCAACAGCTGTGGAGCCATGCTTGGTCCACCCATTGCTTCCAATGTCTCTGCCTTCAACTGGAAGTATAGAGGAAAAAATAAATTGTGTCCTAGATTCCCTTAGCAACAGTCCCAAGGCCCTGAAGTCCTTTTTTGATCATTCTTGGACTATGTGTTGCTACTTCATCATGCTCTACGTGGCACAGCAGTAATGAGTAGTAGTCTGAGGGCTGCACCAGGCTAGGAAGCTTCCTGGTGATGTCCTTAACCCCAGTCCTAGGGAGGCAGCAGAGCTCCCTGTGGGTTTGGCCTGGTCAGCATATTCCCTCCATTCCCCTTAGGATGGAATCGCCTACAATTATTTCAATCCACCTTTTCCTACTCTTGGAAGTGGTTGTAATGAGATGGGTTAACCTTTCTTGTTGTGGTGACCCCTCTGGTGTAACTGGACCTTCATCCTCTTCCTCCTTTGGCTGGCTTTCCATGCACAGAGCCTCATGTATTTTGTGTTGAAGCACCTGGGGAGTGAGGTGGGTGAAGAAGGATTTCACTCCCCAGCCAGAGGGAACATGGACTATCCTCCATGCACTCCTTTCTTTACAACTTCTACCTTCTCCTTGCTGGGGGTTGAAGAAAGGGTCTCCTTGATCTTGAATTATTTCTGGTGTCTGCTTCCATCTCAGGGAGGACAGAGTTTGATTACACCAGTCTATCTCCCTTATTAATTCTCTTAAAATTCCTTAACCTTTCTACCTCATACTGTAACTGATGATACCAGGCTGAGCAAGTCATCCACCYGGTCAAATTTGACACAGCAGCCAGTCCAGTGAAAGGCTTAGGTACTCCCCACAGCTTGAAACCTGAACAGCTCCCTGTTTTTCTGGGAGCTGTGCCTGAGTCACTACATACATCCCTTTTGGTGAGTGTAAATGTCTTGTGTCCCCTTCAAGTGGACACCGTACCTAAGCTGTCTTGCCAAGGGCAATGGCCTCCACTTAAACTGGCTGCTTGAGCTGCATTGCCCTAGTGCCTTTCCTGCTTGCCCTGCCTGTGTGAGGTGCTGCACCCTGCCCTGGATAATGCACCACACCCTCTTTACCCATGAGCATGAGAGCATGCTGCTTATTTTGGCACCTGGCGCCACACACACGAGGCTGACCTCTACAAGCTCTTTCCAATAGATCTGAATAACACTGGCTCTTCCCCCATACTATTAGGTATTTATTAAACTTTTGTAGGCTATCTGTTCAGACTTATCGGTAATTCTTATCTGACCAAGAAGGCTACTGACAGGTTCATTCATTTTAAAAGGAGACTAGAATGGATTTCTCATTTGGCTGTCAGTCCATGTTCTTCATTTGTCAGAAAAAAAGTCAAAGCTTTCTCTTCATTTGTCAAATCTGTCTTTCCCATCATATACAGTGAGTCAGAGATTACAACTCATCTCAAGTACTTAGAGCAAATACATTGTGAACAGTAAGAATGAGATTGCTTGACTTTACAGTGCATGTACATAGCTCATAGCATGTAGCTGTGCTGCAAGACACCATTGGCAAGATCAAGCCAGTAAAATAGAACAGCAACATACACAAGAGTCCTGCTCCACTCACAGCTATGCAAGCTTTGTCTGTTTGGTCTCGTTTGTCTCTGATGCCTGTTACAGAAAGACATGAAGTTTCCCTCTTCTGCCATCATGCATGTAAAAAAGTGTCAGCAGGATTCTCTTAAGGAAGCAGCTGATTCTTTTAAATTCCAGTGAGCTTCTCAAATTTTTTGCATCCCAAGGATATTAACACTCAGAATCACAGAATCTATCACAGCATGATTGGTGTTCAAAGAGGCCTCTGGAGATCCCCTAGTCCAACACCTGCAGGTTCACCTAGAACTGCTTACACAGGATCACATCCAGGTTTTGAGTATCTCCAGAAAATGACACTTCACAACTTCTCAGGGAAGCCTGTTCCCGTGCTCTGTCAGCATCACGTTAGTTTTTCTTCACACTCAGATGGAACTTCCTGTATTTAAGTTTGTGCCCATTGCCCCATGTGCCCATTGTCCTGTCACTGGGCATCACTGAAGAAAGTCTGGCCCAGTCCTCTTGACGCCTGTCCTTAAGATATTTGTGTGTATTGACAAGATCGCTTCTCAGTCATCTCTTCTCCTGATTAAACAGGCCCAGCTCCTCAGCCTTTCCTCCTCATCAAAGAGATTCTTCAGTCCTGGAATCTTTTCCATAGCCCTGCTCTGGATGTCATCTCATAACATCCCAGTAAGTTGAACAAAGCAAGACTAGAATTCATTGTCAGGTTCAAGCAAAAATCCAGATCATCAGACAAGTTTGTGTGAAATCAATCCACAAGTCAGAGACAGGATCAACTCCAGTGATTTCTGAGCACATCCATCGTGACAAAGGAGATCTGAGATTAAGCTGGAGGTTCAGAATGCAAATCTAGCAAAGCATAGCCAAGAAAGAGATTAAGAGCTTAGAAAGGCTGATGTGTCCATGGGCAGTGGTGTGAGTCAAGGCCCCTGATAAAGCTGGTTAGTGCCACTAAGGCTTATTAATGCTTTCAGAGCCAAGAGATGTTGGTGAAGTGATGGTGAAAGGAACCAGGGAATTATCTCTGCTCCCTTCTTTGTCTGTTTTTATGCTGACAGGAGGGGCCACAGAAAAAGAGAGGAGATGTAAACTAAGTGTGTAACAATAAGCCAGTTTAGAAATGAGAAAAAGAGGAGGATGGAGGGGATGGTTGATTACAAACTAGAGAAAAAGGAAACCAAACCAACCTGTGTGAGAACTGGAAAGAGAAAAGAAAGAATGGAACAAAAGAGTAATGAGGAAAATTGTGGCTCCCATAAGCATAATGCAGTTATAGAATAATGACACTTCTATGGAAGTAGGGGAAAACGTTTGAGTGTATGTGTTTATTCTACCTATTTTGTGGCAGCTGGAGCTTTGCCCTTATGACTGTGCCAGAAAGGGATAACATCTTACTAAGTCATTATATTTTATCTCTTTGTTCTCTCCTTCAAGTTGCCTTCGTTTTAACTGTTACATCTTATTCTGCTCTGATGAAAGCATCTCTACTTGCCATGGGTGTCTGTAGGATTTCCTATGGAGATATCTATTTTTCCCTTTGTTTCTGCTTTTTGTTTCCCAACTTCTGTCTGTTACCTGACCTGTGCCATGAATTTCCTATCACCTAAGTAGCATCAGGTCCATAGCTGACCATGTTTTGCTCTCTTTCCTTAGGTATGTATTTAGTTCACTGTTTACTTTATAAGGAAGGGATGACTTCCATTGTAGGGGAATAGAATATAAGAAAATAAAGATAGTGTAGAAAGTAATCTTACCCCTAAGGAGTTGCAGCTGGGCCAATTATGAAAGATTAGGAACAGGCCTGACTTTAATAGGCCACAGCTGTAACCAATGAGAAGCAGAGTGCTGTAAAAGAGTGGGGTGGCTGGGTGAGAAGGAGACTGGAGTTGGTTGACTCCTTTGTGAAGAAGAAGGAGTCTGTGCTTGGAGGAGATACCCATGAGAAACACCAAGAAGGTATGAAATTTTTGTGATAGGAGACACCAGTGTGGAACCCCTGCAGTAAGATGACAACTTTCCATTGAATCAGAGTTTGAATTTTTAGCAATGTGAGTGTAGATTTACACCAGGAGAGCTTAGATCAGATCATCATTAGTCGTGTCTAGCATTTTTTTCAACTCGTGTCAAAAATGCTTCTTTCACCTTAATGATGCTACTTCCAATTTCATGTATCTTCAGCCCTTCCATTATCAGCTCTTCTGATATTTCTTTGTCAACTCAGATTTTCTTGCTGTCATTTTCCTCTTGCTTTCTAATCATAGATTTAGGCACAGTTCTCGTTGTCCTTGTCAACCTTGGACTGATGAGCAATTTCACAAAATGAGAATCAAATGTAATACCATTTTATATTTTCACATTCAGAAGTATATTTTAAGATAAATGTAAATTTCTGTTACTTTGTTGTGTTAATATATTCCACAGCCCTTTAATATTTCACACTTTTACCTTTTTTATGTTTCATGGTCTTAATTCAATGAATGACCAGAAAATAGGGGAAAAAAATACAAAACTTATCAAGTCTTTTACAGTTGTAGCTTGGTATCTTTTTGCAGTGGATTTCACATCCTGCTTTCAAAATAACTGAACGACAGCATGAATGAGAATGTTACTTACCAGGACAAGTGAACTGAAAATACAAAAGAGAATAAGAAATATTTCAATGGAACATACGTATTACTCCATTGTTGTGTAGTTATATTGTGTACAGTAACTTCTGACTGTATTTGAAAAGAGATAACTATCTGTGAATTAATCAGAGTCAATTCAACTGTATTAAGTGTAGTTTACCTTATGCTTATAAATCTGGCCCATAATCCAATTTACTCTCACTTTTATATTTTAATTCATGCATGATCTGACAGATTTGATAATCTCAGTTACCACAATTAATTTCTCCTTTCAGAAAATAATGCATGAAGCATCAGATTTATTTAACTGACCTAAATAGTTTAAATCAAGTCTAATGTAAAAGTTGTCAGGAAAAAACATGCCTTTTATTTTTTAAGCTGGCATGTAGGAGGTGTGTTACTATTTCTGGTATGTGATAACAGGATCAGACAAGATGTAGTCCTTTACTATGGAAGCAAGAGGCCCATACTCAAGTTATTTTAATTTTAATAAGAGGAAATTATATTTATTATTTGGAATTGTTAAATATTGAGTGTTGGACAGGGAATTTGTCAAATTAATTGAATTAGTGCATGTACTCATTTGTATTATTTGATTATGTCAACTAGGAGGAAGCATACTCCTTCTGTGAATAATTTGATTCTTCTGTCGCTTTGCTTCAACCAACAATGAAAATAGTTTGTTTCCCATTTTACATATCAAATCCCATCAATATTTCAAGAATCTTTTCATCCCAAGCCCCATTTTACACGAATCTTTATTCATCAATCTGACCTGCTTCAGGAGGTTTTTTTTACTGGCACTCAATACCAACTCTTTGGTGGCAGATGAATCAAAAGTGTAGGTCCCTTGAGACAGGGATTGTCCTGGATCATTTAGAGGTGCTTTCAAGTGTTTTATTTGTACTAATAGTCTTCCAAACCTGTCCCAGACTTACTTCACCCTGGCCCTGAGCCTGGGGCATCTCCTGTTCAGGGTGACAGGGGATGGGCAAGGAGCCGCAGCCACCAGCAGCAGTGGTGAACACTCCCAGTTTGCTTCAGGCTAGATCATCTGGGTTAGTGTAAACAGTTTCAATATATTTTCTCTTCAGTGAGGTAGAGCCTGTGAACTTTTCCTCCTCCAGATTACTGGTTGTAGCAACCTCTGACAGGGAGGCATTGCCTCACAGTGAGAGTTAGAGAGGGGCAGATGCCTCCTTTTAGGCCAAAGAAGGGTCCAAAGTTTAAGTTTGGTAGTGAGCAAGTGATTTCAGGTTGGTGCAGTGCAGTTGTGCAAACTTCTGGATAGCATGGAATGGCTCCTTTCCCCTTACCTTAAATTGTACTAGGGTTGCTGAATCTGCCCTGTGGGATTTTGACATCCAGATTCAGAGACAAGAAGTAGGAAGCCCAAGAGAGTCTCAAAATTACTGCAGATAAAGATAAACCATAATCAGCATTTAATCTACCAAATTTGGTAAAACTTTGAAAATGGAATCACCATTCTGGCTTGCCTTTAGTCCTTTCTCAGCAAGTAGTAGGGGTGTTCTTTTCTCTTGCTCTGTGTGGGGTAATAGGAGATAGCTAACATCTCTTTTTTTTCTTTGGGAAAATCAATGGTGGCAAAACGTCAAAAGCTTCTGAGAATATGCAACACCTCAGCCTTGAATTGCAGTGTGACAATTTCTTATGTGGAAAAACCCTTCTTGAATTTTCTGAATATATACATGAAAGCTATTACAGGAAGTGAGGGGAGGGAAGCCACGAGGAAGCAATAGAGACAAACTGATTTGAAGTTTTCTTAAGACACATTTTTCTGTGAAGTTTCCATGCCTTTCCCATAGGAAATAGATTAGTGGTATCAATGGAGAGAGTAGTATTTGAGGTGAAGGTGTTTTGCTACTTTAAAAAGCACCACCAAACAGGATAGAGATCAATTCAGAATAATTTTACGGGGGAAAAAAAAGGGAGTAAAAAATGCAGGAGCTCTACTACTACAGAGCTTGTAGGGACCCTTAGAAGTTTCTGGTGTTAATTGGTCAAAGTGTTGTTGTTTTATATCAAAATGCATAGTATAATGTGCTGACTTGTTGGGAAATTGGATGTGATATGAAAAACTTCTTTGTTAAAATTCTTGGCTCATGATGGACCGCACATGGTGTCAGAAATAAAAGAGGATTTTAAAAAGTGCTCACCAGCAGTAGAAGGCAGGTAGACAGGTGGAGGTACTCTGTTTCTTGTAAGATTCTGAAGCAGAAAATTTTTTTCAGTTTTTAAGTATCCCAGAAAGAGGAGGCTGACTATGAAACTATATTGTGGGAATCTGAGAAGTATTTTGTCCCATCTGAAAATACATGAATGTATACAGAAAAAGATGCATTTTGGCAGAGATTGTGTGAATGGGAGAGAAACATAGAGAAGCTTCTGGCTGATATAAGACTGTAGTGCTAGGCTTACAATTTTCAGTACCTGTATCTTGAATAAGAGAACAGATCTTGAAAAGAGGAGACACAGAATTAAGCTATGATTAAAGCAAATAGAATTTACCAATCAAACCAAGCAATGTAATACAAGCCCTTAATTTGTGGATGGTTTGCAATCTGGACATGACAGAAAATTCACAACATTAAAAGAACTGAGGGTTTAGCTGGAAAGGCATGAAAACCTCAAAGAGAGACTTCACAAATAAATACCACAAGAGCAGCACAAGCTGAAAGCAAATGGGACATTTCTTATTCCTAACTGCAATACAGGAGACCAATTAATGAGCTGTCAGAAACAGTTACTTCCCAACTAGAGGAAAAGCCATAGGTAGCGGAGGGTAAGGAAGCAAAATTAAAGACTTAGGGAAGGAGGATTATGTTGCTAAGTGCATTTTTTTCCTGGATGTATGGGTAAAGAATTCTCAAAGATACAGATTTTAATATTGCAGGGAAAACTTAATATGCCTTCTTTAATAAAAAAGACATGATCCCTTAGCTTATGCCTGAATTTGTTATGAGCAAGATATCAGACAAGAGCTCTAATGTTTTTGTACAGCAGCATTTTTTCTTTTGGTTTTTTGGTTGGGGTTTTTGTGGATTTTTTGCTTTGTTTTTGATTTGGGTTGGTTTTGGTTTGTTTTGTTTAGGGCTTTTTTGGCAATAAAGCGTCTCAGGGCCTTTGACCCTAAGTTGGTTTGATACAGACTGGTGTTTGCCTCAGCCTTGGAAGTCACTGGGTAATCGCTGAAGTTGGGATATCTGTGTTCCTGCTTTGACAAGTACAAAGCCCAAGGAGGTGGCATGGGGCTGGGCAGTAGGAAATAAAAATCAAGGCCAGTAGATGAGCAAGGTCATTGCAAGGGAAACTGACAGCTTCTGTCACCTTTAGATCAGTAGCTTTACCTGGATGCCTTTCCTGGGTCTATGGACACAACCAGGGCTGCTTCTCCCCTTCTGCACATCGTGCCATATTTCTTTCTAAGGATGGGGGATCCTAGAAAAAGGGAGCATTTACAGCTACTTCAGTGTGTAGGAAATGGCATAAGGTCTTTGTCAAGACAAATGTTTTTTTTTTTAGTCAGCATCATTTTCTTTTGTAAAATTAGTGGTATATGCCTTTAATGCTGCTTTCCAGGTGTTTTGTAAACAAATGTTTTAATCAGGAATAGGGTTTTATAAGCACTTTATAGTGTGACAGCAAAATCTATGAATAAATTCAAAACAAGACAAAATATTTCTTCATGTAAGCTGAAATCAAGCTTCAGACCTATGGCCACCATAAGGAGTCCAATGCCAGGACAGTCCCAAGACGGGAGTGAAGGTCCATGTGGTTATCAGCTACCTGGTGCTAGTCTAAATCTTCCATCTTGCATTGCTGCTACAGGATGGTGTTTATACCTTAGCAAACATGGAAACACCACACTGGTTTGGAGAACTTGCAGTAGTCTCAGGTCAGGAGAAAGCAGGCATTCCTCAGGCCTGTACGCTGGAAGGATGCAGCCCACATGGCTTCCAGCTACAAATGGGCTGGTGGAAGCTCAGCAGGCTTCTACTGCACCTGTCTGTGCTTGGATGTGAGCCAGTCCTGTGGTCAATCTTTTAGTTAGTCAGTAGAGGACATGGTCATGGAGCTGAGGAGCCCAGAGGTGGCATATCTGGGACAGATAACTTTGGAGCAGTCATTGGTAGCAAACAGAGGCGCTCAGATGCAATGTTGTGGGGAGCACAGCTTGCAAGGCTAGGGCCATATATCAGATTATTAACATCAAGAATAGCTTTAATTAATAATTCAGTGCTGATTTAATTTAGAAAATTCCAGAAGTGCCCAGCAAACCTGGAAAAAAAAGCCTGAAATCTTGTTAGGTTGCTGGAGGAGGATGGGCAGATCCAGGCAGGAAGCAGGTCTCCCATTCCACAGAGCAGTACATAACTATGATTTTGACCTAAAATAACCAACTGACTATCTGCATATTAAAAGCAATCCAAACTCCCATTCTGACTCATTGATCTTACTTCATATTTAGCATAATTGCTAAATACGCATAATGTGAGGCATTTCCAAGGTCTTTTTTTCTCATCTGGTTTTCCACTTTCAAATGGAAGGTGAGGTCCCTCTATCCTAATGATCCCCTTGCCTTGAGGATGTGAGGCAAGGGGCACAAACTGAAACATATGGAAATCCTCCTGGACATCAGAAAATACTTTTTTTTTATTTTGGTGAAGGTGGTTGTACACTGGAACAGTGTTCAACAGAGAAACTGTGGAGTCTCCTTCCTTTGAGATGTTGCAAAGCCATCTGGACACAGTCCTGGACAACCAGCTCTAGATGGCCTTGCTTGAGCCATGACATGAACCAAAAAACATCAGGTCAAGTTAGAAATGAAGCACCCAGCTTGAGTCCATCATTTGATCTAAGCTGGGAGTAGTATTTCTTACACCACTGCTATGGATCATGGGTTTTCATAAACAAATAGCATTCAGATTCCAGGTAATTATGTTAATGCTGCAATTAGTTTGGGGTTTTCTTGTCAAAATGATGATTCAAATTTTTTTAATCCACATATGCATTTTCCTGAAATTTCCTCAGCTCCCTCCGTTTATACACCTCAGTCAAGTGTAAAATTAAACAAAAGCAGTGAGAAAATTATGCTCAAAGAAAGCAAAACACATCTGGAAGAATAAGTCACTGTATTTTTCTTAATGCATTGTAGTCAAAGGCTGAGAAGTGGAAAATAGAAATCCCATTACATTTTGTGAAAGCTCTTCTGCTGGCAGAGGTGAAACTAATAAGGCTGGAAAATCTTTATGATAAATATTTAATAAAACTTCATAGGCACATGATTTACTGCATTATCATTCCTCAAAAAAGGAAATAAGGAAGACCCTCTACTTGCAAAGACTATGCATTCCTTTAATAATTGCAAACCACAAACCTCCCCACTCGTCACAATTGTGTGGGTGTGAAATGGAATTATCCTCTATTTTTCAGTTGTCTGTAACCCATACCTGACCAGTACTCCCTAACCTAAAGGGCTGAAATCTGATGAAAATTTACCTGCATTGGTAGGGAATAGAAGCAGTTTCTTGGTGGAGAGGACAGCTCACTAGTAAGTCATAAATCATAATGTTCCTCTCAAAGCAGTCAGAGTTCATCCACTCAGCATGGGTAATCATTCTCATTTTAATAGATATTCTCCATGCAGGAGAACATAATTTGTCTGGATAACATAATTTTATTCATTCGATGTGTATATAAACCTGCACACTTTATTGTATGTAATTAAAGAAATCAGTGAGTGTATTTATTAAAAAACCTACAAGGTTCTATCTCTTTAAGTAAAGATGTTAGAAGTTGCTGTTTTAAGCTTCATTAAGATTTTTATGAAACAGAAAAGTGCTTCTGGCATTGTATGGCTCTGCAGAAAATCTTTGATATGCATATTAGCATCAATTTATGCATAGATTTAGGTGCCTGTTTAATTAAAGGGATTTTTCATATGCTCTTTTGTGGGGGGTGAGTCTGTTTAAAAGACTAACAGGGAATTTTGAATGGAATGAAAGATCATTTGGTACCATTGCAAGACGGTGTACCTAAAAGAGACAGCTCTCCATAGTGATTAAACACATGAAATTGCCAAAAGTGCAGTGATTCATGGAAATAGCTTGTATGACTTTTTTACCCTGCCATGAATTTCCATGGATTGATTAACTGATGGTTTTAAGCCTGTTAATTAAGATGTTTGAAAATTGATGCCTTCTGTGTATTCACATAGTATGCCTTAAGTAGGATTAAACTCCACCAAAAAATCATCCTCTAGTTCCCAGTAAGATTTATCATATTCTTAAACAGTCAGAATGCTGTGGGGAAAGTAAAAAATACTATAGAAAAAAAAAAAACAACTAACTAACCAACCAACCAAAAAAACCCCAAAACCAAAAGAACCAAACCAACAGCTGCTTATTACTTTTTTTTTGTCACAGTGTTGGTGAGGAATGAGATTCTATTCTGCTACAACCTCAAGATAGTGAGAGAAAAAGATGAGAACTATAAAAATAATCCCAAGTGACATTTTCTCCCAAATTCCACAATAAATGTGGAATGATTGTGCAGTAAATTGTGGAGAAAAATACACCTGTTGTGGAATAGCTGGTTAGGACAAGGATATGTACAATAGTTGTTTGCTGTTAAAGAAAAGTCTATTTTTGTCCTATAGAATGGAGAAACTCTTCAAGAATAGTTCATCTATGTGAAAATGTGACACAGGAAGACCTAAAAAGCAAGGTCTGTGCATGGCAAAATGATTTGTTAGAAGAACTGAGCCCTAGGGAGGGTAGAGCAGTGAATGGCACAGGGCATGAGGAAGCAGTAAGTAATTTCTTTGTCTTTAACTAGCAGTGACACCACCCCGTCTTGTTCCAGACAGTTTTGTGCATCATATTGGCATGAGAAGGAAACAGAAAAGGTGTAAAAGAAATCTTCCAAAAACCTTTCCTGGTTTAAGATGTTGAAGGCCCCGGCCTAGATATTTGAGATATTTATGATGATATTTACAGCTGTTAAAACTCACATTCTAATCTTTAAATGTCAGTCTATCCTGGCACTCGCAACAAGGCAGCGGTTTTGGAACAATGATACTTCAATGCTAAAAGAAACTCAGTGTAACCCTTCCCCAAGAATTATGATGAAGTGGAGGACTGCACTCAGCAGCAGGGAGTCACTAATGACCATTTCTGTCCTCACCAGTAAATAGCACAGCAGTTAATGGAAATTACTTTTGAGTATTTCTCAAGACAGTTGAATGAAGAAACCAGCCAAAAACACATTTAAATCTCCTCTTGCTTAATTAACATGCATCTGGCAAACACGTAACATTGTAAATACCATATTATCTCAGATACTGTAAAAGAAGAACAGTGAGTAGATTGATACTGATACAGATAGGGAGATAAATTAGCTTGATTGATGATCTCCTGGTGTTTGTCACTCCCAACCATTGTAATTACAGCTACATTTAAATACTTGGCAGTATGCAAATCACAATTTAAAGTAAATAGTTGAAATACATGTGTCTGAGGAATTGGTTCAAACCGTATATCAAGAGAGAGATAGAAAGGAAAAGGGAGATTTGATGCATTCTCTAAAAATTTGTTTTTAAAATGGGGGAAAGTTTTACTGTAGGGAAAACAATACGATATTGCCTCTTTTTTTTTTTATAGGTTCTTCATTTTGTAAGAGTTGATTTCTAAAGCAAATCCTCAGGAGTTTCAGAGAAAAAGAATTCTTTACGGCTGTTTTGATTAAGCACCTGTAAAACTGAAATTTGCAAAATAACATTACTTTTGGAAGCACAGGTCTATGATTGCTTAACATAAAAACTTTCAGATGTGACCTTCAATGCAATGTAGAACTGCACTGATTTTCCAGTCCAGCATTGCTGAAATGCCCTGGGCTTTAAGAGAATTAAGTATGCCACAGCAAAGCTGGGATGGTGTCCTTTTTGGAAGACTGTACTGTCAGGCATATTGTGAGGAACTGTGCAGAAAACTTACCTCTGGCATGGGGCTCAGTGGTGTGACAATTGACTTTGTGTGGTTGGAAGAAGTCCTGAGAAAAGGAAGGACTTGAAAAGGTGCTGATCATTCCCAAATCACAAGAAGCATTGCCTGCAGGTGGGTGTAGGTGCACTGATGAGGGACTGAATCTTTGAGATGGGACTAAGCAAAACCATAGGAACAACGTCATTCAGGAGAAGGAACAGACAGTTTCCATAAAAGTCATTTTCAAAAGCTGTGGACCAGAAAGAACATAAAAAAGAGCTGGCTTCTATTTGGTGATTTTTTTTTTTTTTGTGTCTACCAAACTGCTTTGGATGGAGAAATCCTTCTACCATTTATTTATGTGTAGCATCTATCAAAAGGGAGAGGTCTCGAAACCTTATTATTGTGGGATACAGGGTATGTCTGAAGAGCACGTTGGTAGGTACTGTGTGATAAATGTGATGGCTTTTGATACCTGCTCCCAAATCCCTGTCCAGAATTTCTAGGCAGTGCCTTCCTCTGGCTACAGATCCTGCAGAAACCCCTCTGACCTCCCCTTTCTCCTGTTATTCTGTAAGCACCTTGCTATTCCCACACAAATGGTGCTGCCATACTGATTGATGATCCAGTGGGTGACCCCAGAGCTCCAGCCTGACTCAATAATTTTCTGGGGCATAGTGGCCTTGGATGAGTGCATTAACATCCATAGGTGTTCCTGTCTGTGGGACTAAGAATACCACTCCCGCTGTATTTTCCCATCTGCAATAGCACACTTCTGATATGCTGTTTTCTTCCACCTCTCACTACCTAAAGCTCCTTTTTGTCCTGTGCTGGCATGTTTTTTCCCCTCCTCTACCTCAGTAGAGAAGCTAGAGCTTAAGTCATCTCCATTAATATAAAGTCTCCAAGGCTTCCTCTTCCTGTAGCTGATATCAGGACCGGTGTAGATGATTTGCAATATATTCACTTTCAGAGTAAGCAGTCAAAGCCCTGACAGATGAAGTCCTTTCAGAAAAGGAAAGGCCAAGACTCTGGGGCAGTTCACGTGACTCACTGGTCGTTAACTGAAGACCCTGTGGCCCTTGCTTCTCCTAGCTCATTAGTAGACTTCCAGATTCCCAAGAGAGTTTGCATTGCAAAAGAGCCAGGTGCTGAGGAGTTTGCAAGCCAGTAATCTTTGAGCTTCCAAGATTCTGCCCCTCCATCATTTTGTTGGCAGGTGATGAAGGCTCTTTGACGGCTGCCTGACCAGCATGCTATAGGTGAGGTGGGAATGCAAGATCTTACAGAGGTCCTCTTCACACAGCTTCCCAGGCAGCCTTCAGAGCTAACAAACAAATTAACAAAAGGTAAATGCTTACCTCCCAGTAGGAAGATCAAGACAATTGTACAGGGTTGACCCTGGCTGGATTCCAGGCACCAAAGCCTCTCTCTCACTCCCCTCCACAGCTGAACAGGGGAGAGAAAATGTAACAAACGTTTCATGAGTTGAGATAAGGAATGTGAGAAAGCACTCACCAAATACTGTCATCACAGGCAAAACAGGCTCAAATTAGAGATATTAATTGAATTTATTACTAACAAAATCAGGGCAAGATAATAAGAAGTAAAATAAAATCTTAAAAACACCTTCTCCCCACCTCTCTCTCCCTTCTCCCCCAGGGATGCAGGTGAACAGGGAGTGGGGATCATGGTCGGCTCATTGCACATTGTTTCTCCCTCTGCTCAGGGAGAGGAGTCCTTGTCCTGCTCCAACATGGGCTCCCTCCCATAGGAGACAGTTCACCATGAACTTCTCCAGCATGAGTGCATCCCACAGGCAGCAGCTCTCTACAAACTGCTGCAACCTGGATCACTCTTTCATGGACTATGGGTGCTTCTCTGCACCCCTGTGGATCTCCATGGGCTGCAGGGGCACAGCTTCACCTTGGTCATCACCATGGGCTGCCGAGGAATCCCAGCACCTCCTCCCTCTCCACCGACCTTGGTGTCTGCAGAGTTCGTCTCACATGTTCTTACCCTGCTGTTCTCTTGCCAAAATTACAATTGTGTGATATCTTTTTTTCCTTCTTCTTAAATATGTTATCATAGAGGAGTTGCCACCAGTTCTGATTGGCCCAGCCCTGACAGCTGCATGTCCAGCTTTGGGACCGCCAGGGATTGGCTCTGCTGGACATGGAGAAAGCTTCTGGCAGTTTCTCACAGAAGCCACTCCTATAAATGCCCCCCCACCAAAGCTTGGCTATGCAAACTCAATGCAACAACAAAAATCAGCTCCTGTCTAAAATACAGTTACATTGATGTGCTCCTTTAGAACATCTCACTTAAGGAAGCAGTGAAGCAGAAGTGACCAGATTGTTGGCAGCATGGGAACTATCCCAGTGCCCTCATCACCACTGGGCTTAGCAGCATCATCCCACTGCTGGAAAAGCACATTTCTGACAGACCCCTTTGCCTTTCCTCAATTAAGTGGGATGAGTCTACCACCTCCTCCTGCACGGAGACTGCATCGTTGTTGCAGTGGAATTCCGAGTTGAGCCAAGATGGACTGGCACTGTTTTCAGTGTTTCTTTTGTTCCTAGTTTACTTTAAAGTCTAATTTGCATTGTTTTTAACTCTGCTGACTAGAGGTTTTTCATCATGTTTCTGTTTCTTCCTTCTATATATTTCCTATAACTCTTACTTTCTAACTTATTTATATTCATTTCAGTCTGGTCACAGAGAAATGTGCCTCACTTAAAGGCTTACTTTCACAAAGTAAATGCTTATTTCATAAATATTAAACAAGGAATGAAGAGTATTCTCATCAAAAGCTTATTATGAGCACTATGTTGAGAGTTTACCCCATGTTTATACACATTTTAAAATAATGAACCACAGTCAGAACATTTATGGATAAACTCCCCATTTCATTTTAAAAATATATATACATACATATATAAATTAAATATAATTTTGCTCCTGCTTTTTTCCCTTGTTAAGTTGCCTTTTAAGTGGTGTGGATATTTTTCCACTTTTTTAGACTTTGGATTTTTAATACAATGTGAAATAATTCCAGTCATCTCTCAGATGCTTCTGTTTATATTTTTTTCCAACTGATTTGACTCATAGTTATTTTCAGCATTTCTAAGTTGGCCCTATTAAAGCACCAAGTCTAGAGCACACTGGTTATACAGTTATATATTCTGTTTCCACATAAGAAATTTAAATCAGACTTCATCACTCCCACTGAATTAGGCAATGCTAGCCTGATAATCAAGGAATTTCTGTAGTATACCATGTCCTCAAGGTCAAACACTGTTACAGGTGAGGAAATGTTCACATATACTTTCACAGGTTCCAGGGGCAGAAGTGTAGTTTTTGCTGAAACATCTGTCAGATGGAGAGAAAGAACCCACAGTAATTAACTTTCATCCCTGCATGTTATGAAATAATGATTCTGGAGCTCACTCTGCACTCAGATTTGATGGAAGGAAGAACATAAACACTTTATCCATAATTGTGATTTTTCTCTTGGAATGGTGGTATGTAATGAGTGAAAACCTTTTGGTTTCAGGCAGTCAATGACTTGGGAGTGCTGGATGAGCAAGAACATCCTTCCTCTCTGGCTTTTGCTGTTTCATTCCTTAGAACAAATATATTTGAACTTATCAAGTTTTTAAAAAAACTAATAATATGCCCCCCCTTCCTGCTTCAGTAAATAAATTAAATATGGAAGGAAGCAGTCTGAATATCTCTCACCTGTTGCCTATACATCAGCATATAAAGAGTCTTTGCAGCATGTAAAGAGTCTTCGTGTCTTCTGGTCTTTTGATTTATTTTTTCCTCAGCATTTAGATTTTGAACAAAATAGGAGCTGATTTAATTTCTGTCTTCCTTTGCTGCCCACGTACCACCGGTGGCTGTAGCTAGACTATTCTCTTGAAGATGGTCTACTTGGCACAGGAAACTATCCTGCCTGTTTGGTTGCCTGTGCACATAAAAGGGAAAACTGCTCCACAAAGCCCAAACCTTCTCCTTTCCCATGTTAAAGTAATTAGTGCTGGTTTGCCCAAAAGTCATAAACTTAAAGTATGTTGGCATATATGTATGTTATTTTTACTCATCCGCATAAATGTGTGACTTTAGATCTGTACTTACTGTGCTTCCCAGATATGTATTATAGAATGATAGAATTATAGAATGGCCTGGGTTGGAAAGATCCTTAAAGGTCATGCAGTTCCAACCCCCTGCCATGGCCAGGGATGCTTTTCACTAGACCAGGTTGCTCCGAGCCCCATCCAGCCTGGCCTTGAACACCACCAGGGACGGGGCATCCACAGTTTCTCTGGACAACTTGTTCCAGTGCCTCAGGACTTTTACAGGAAAGTATTTTTTCGTAATATCTAATCTAAAGCTACTTTTTTCAGTTTGAAGCCATTCCCCCATGTCCTCTTACTACATGCCCTTGTAAAAAGTCCCTCTTCATATTCCTTGTAGGATCCCTTCAGGTAGTGGACTCTCTCCTTATAAATCATGTATCCAAGAAACAGGGGGATACTTGTATGCAAAAAGTGCAAATTGAGCTTCTGGAACTCAGTGAACTGAGCAAAAGGTGTCACCGTCATATTTTCTGAAAAATCTCTTTGCCCAGGATTTTCTCCTGGGAAGCTGAGAAGCCTCAGAGAAAAAGGAAAACAATATTCTCATTTGCTTCTCCTGTGTTTTGCTGCTTTGGAGTGTGGTTGGAGATTGTTTATCCAACATGTGAATTGTTTTGACTTAGTGACCAATCACAGTCAGGCTGTGTTGGGACTCTGGAAGGAGTCATGTATTTTTTTTACTATCTTTTAGCCCTCTGTCTGTATCCTTTCTCTATGCTTTAGTATAGTTTTAGTATAGCATTCTTTAATATAATGTAGATCATAAAATAATAGATTAGCCTTCTAAGAACATGGAGTCAGATTCATCATTTCCTTCCTTCAGTGGGGGTCTCAGAAAATACCACACAAAAGGGGCACACATTTAAGACAGTAAACACTAGATGGAGAACAAATTTAAGATACTAAGCTCATGTATTTCTTAGAAACCAGAATGTTTTATACTTGAGATTTTTTAATTAAAATATCCTTCAGACAGTATACAAGATGTCTTCCTAAAAGCAATGAAGTCAGTGAGAATGGATAATGAAGATCAGAGACACACACAGTGTTCCTCTATGTAGACAAAATGTTAAGCTAAAACTAATTTAATTCACAATAGCATACTGCCTCTGTTCGTGAAAACACCTTAATCATTTGGCGTTTTTGTATTTTTTCATACAATAAAGATCCTTGCAAAATTCCAATTACTTACGCTTGAAAGATTTTCATAGCTTAGCTCAGATAGATTAACATTGTTGATTTATAAAATATTGAGCATTTGTAGCGAAATTATGTAACATCTTGCAGTCTGGGGGGCCTTCTTGTGGGGCATTATTTTAAAATGTATATAAGCACAGTAAATTCTTAACATTACTCAAAATTAGGGTTTTGTGACATTTTTACAATATATATCAATCTTAATATTTATGAAATATGCATTTACTCCATAAAAATAAGTCTCTAGGAAAAGCAGTGTGGTGCAGTGGGCAGGATGCAGACCTATGAGTCAGAAGTTTGCTTTCTATTTCTGGACGTGCCAGAAGGCTTTTCCTATAATTATCAGCATCTATATTTGTCTCTTTTTTTCTCACTCTCTTTTGTTATATATTTGGAAACTCACAAGAAAGACAAGAAATTATTTTAGAGAGGGTGTCACCATGCATTTTGGGTTGTATGCTTACACTTGGAGAAAGTTGCGCTAGTGCTTTCAAATCTTGAAATATTTTTCGTTTTTGAATCCTGTTCATTCAACTATATCCACACAGAAACACAGTATCAGTGAAGACACCCAACACATTGGGTACAGATAAATATTTTTGAAGATATTTTGCCGAAATATAGAGAATTCCCAATTTTACTCATGCAGTTCTACTCCATCACCATTTTGGACAAAAACAATCCATTAACTAAGCAGCCAGATTTCAGATGAAATTTTTCTTAAACCTGAGAGGCCTTAAAAATTTTTATGCCAGGAGGGTTCTGGGAACCAGTGGTACAGTATTTCAAGTGGGAATCTAAGAAAATACTCTATTCCTAAGTCTCACATTATAAAATAATGTTTTCACCACTAGTTTAGAGAGGGAGAAATTTGTGTCTGTTCTTATTCAGGATGGAATGAACTGCTGAAAACTCCAATGAATTAAATTAAATTCTACTAGGGATTTTTACAAGGTAGAATTCATTCACCATAAAGGAAGTAATATGATTATGATTTTTAAATGGAATATCTGGTGGCATGAGAATAAAAATCAAAAGATCAGCTGAAAGCAATAAACTGCATGGTGCTAAACTGAATGAAAAATAAAAATCTCTATGGCATTACAACAATGAAATATCTTTCCAATGATGCCAATACAACAAGAACATTATTACCGCTGTTGCATCAAATAACACAATTTATTGAGGCAATTTGTCTTCAATCTGTGTTGTATGAATAATATATCCATAAAAAGATAGGCATAGGCAGCATAGCTTTAGCTATATTTTAGAAATTTGTAACATCTATATTAGGATAGAAGAACCAGAAAAGAATAATTTACTGTGAAGCATTTGAATAGCTTGCCTTGCCTTTGGTCTGCTAACCATCATAAGCAGCACAATTTTGAAGATATTAGTATTAAAATCAAATTTAGTTACATAGGTTAGGGCATGGAAAGGAAGACTAGAGCCAATTTATATAATCTGTCAGAATTTTATTTCACTTAATTATCAGTTCTCAAGTGTTCCCACTAGAAGCAGGCTTTCCAATGTAAAATGTTAGATTTACCACCTGTGTTCCATATGACTACGTTTTCTTCTCAGTTTTCAATTGTAATTTTGATGTGTAACTGGACTTGCTGTCTGCCATCCAATTTGAAATTAACACATGCTCCATTTGTATTCGAGGTACTATTCAAGTTATTGGACCTAATTCTTCCACTAGAAATCCTTAGTGATGCTATTATAATGATGTTGATTGTTCCTGAATACTTTTCTTTCTTGAAAATACATACACAGCTGTTCTTATCAGTCCATTTTATTCTTATTTTGTCTCTTTTGGAAAATTATTTTGTTTCTCACTAATATAGCAACTCTGTTCAAAAACAAATTTCTGTTTTGATCTGGGTTTTCTTCCACACTTTGAGTCTGCTGTGTTTTAATTTTGCATGTTAAAATAAATTATCATTCTTTGTTGTGTCTCTACCCACCACCACAAAGATCCCAGATTCTTATTTGGACCTTTCCCTTTTACTTCTGCAGTTTTAGTGCTCTAAACACATTGTATTCCTTAGCTGCTCCACTGTTTTACTATTTTTGCTCCTGTTTTTCTGTTTCCAGGTACCAAGTGTAGTTCTCCAGTGGTTGATACTGAACATTTTCTTTGGAAGCACATGGAAAGAGAAACAGTTAGACTTCTAGTAGGATTCTCCACAGATGCCAAATATGTCCATCCTCCTGACTGAAGATAGACAGTACTTTCAAAACAAGGGTCGGAGTCAGTCTCTTCAGTCTTGTATTCTTTCACAGAAGACCCCAGGTTTTAATTTCTGGACATAATTACACAGTTCACTCCATTATGGCGCCTGATCTGCTGCATCATTTTTGGCCCATTCTGACTTACTATTTGTAGGCTTGGAGTGCAGCTTCTGTTTTTCCTTCCTTCGGAGATGTCTGAGAAGGTCTCCTGTTTTTCCTGCTGATCCACCTCTACTTAGTAATTCCTGCAGTGAACAGGTAACACCTTCCAGACAGACACTTGCCTTCTGCACCCATGTTTTGCTGTTCTTTTTATATTTAGTGTTTTATGGATGAAAGAGCTTTAACTTCCTTTACCTTCCATATCATAATCTGCTTCATTTTCTCATAGCTAATAAGAAATATCTATACTCTCATTAGCAGTAGTGACAACCTAAGAGATTTTCAACTTCCTACTGAACTGTATGAAAACATTTCTATGCAATTATTACAACCATTCCCTGAAACTCTGTGTCATCAGGCAGGGATCTGAATTTCTTTCTAAGGCTTTTGAAGTTCTGGTTTTAAAAATATTCAGCAGAGCTTTTATAAGGGCAATTCACTGTGTGTACACCAGACACTGGAGTGTTTAAAACCATATTCTTTAGCAGAACATCAGAAGAACTCCTAACAAATCATACTGTGGTCCATTATTTGTCACTACCTCACTTGGTATGCCATGTTTAGCAGATATTGATTTTACATGTGAGAAACTATTGCAACAGCACAGCAGTCACACGCAGAGTGCTATTTCTGGATAAAGAGAATTAATTTCAAAACAATGTGTAAAATTTTCCAGTGTAAGCAAATAAATTATTGCCAGCCCTTTACACTGATCAGGTTTCCTTTAATATGTTCAAATTACAAGCAGAATTTCCATCTTCAATGTCCACCTCTCTTGAGTCATTTATCATTACATTCTGTCAAGTTTTTTAACTGTACCACAAAACTTCAACTTGTTTACTTTATGGCATTTTTGTTGTTTTCTGGGGAATTTATTTTTTCCTGTGAATGTCTCATATTTCTTCTCTCTTTTTTTTTTGTCTTTAACTTTTGGATGCCTTAACTTTTCTCAGCCTCTTACAGTGTAAATTATTTCAGGAACACATAGTATATGTGAATGCAAATTGTTATCATTTGGGTACCAGTATAGACATGCTCATTCTCTGAAAATAACCCATGCTTGGCAGTGCAAGAGTTAAGTCCATTTCTCTGTTTACAGCAGCATTTCAAAGTTGTATTTAAAAGAAAAAATATTTGCAGCAAGGGATGAATTAACATTTAAAGGTAATTACTTAGTTGTATTTTAGAGTAACCTTGATAATGAATAGATGCCACAATAAATTACATTTATTTTTTAAGAGTCAAAGTACTCTTCATAGGGCGATAATGGATGCCTTTAATGACAAGTCATATAACATGTGCATTCACAAATGAATATTCATGCTGCAAGTGTTCAAAGATACTGCTAATATTTCACTTATTCTATGAGGGAGCAAAGTAATAATGTACCACATCTACTGAATAATCAAAAAGCAAGTAGATCAGAGACAACTCAGGGGATGAAACTTTTTCAGATAAATCATTTGTTAAACAATTACAGCTAATGAGCATATTCATAAAAATCAGTCTATTCATCGATAATACATCAAGTGACTAAAAGTCTCTGTTTGATGGCTACATTATTTGCTATGAATAGTTCATCCATTTTCAACTGTAAAGCTTTAATTTTTCTTTTAAAGTGTGAAAAAATATGGCTGAAATTATCTCTGAAATGTGGAAAAACTGAGCTTTTTTTCCTTTTTTGTTCCAACAGGTTTCCTACTTGACTTTGAACAAATCATCTATAGTCAGAGCCTGCTGTACTGCTTCACAATGACCAAGACATCAGCAGTATTTTGACACAATTTGTGGTTTTAAAGGAGTCCAGAGGTGTGAGATGTTCCTCTGTTGGCTGTGCAGGAAGGTGGGCTTGAGCTTCTCTCAGAGGAAATCTTTTTGAGCATGGCCAGTGCCAACTGCTTGCCAGTTCATCTATCAGATTTTCAGCATATCCCAGCCCTGCACCCTTCTTGGAGAGCCAGCTGACATGGGCTAGATTTCAAATCAGTTGGTGTGGGTGCTCAGCAGGTTGTGGCTCTGGTGTGTGTCCTGGCCCCAAATTAAGATGGTAGCATTGGTGTGTCCTTAAATCACACGTGGAAGATGCATCCTGCTACCTTGAACTCACTTTTCAAAATCATGTTCTTGTCCTCAGTTTCATCTGGTTTCTCTTAAGTGCCAGATGGAGAATCCACCCTAGAGGGCCAGAGCTGAAAGCCACATCTTTCCCAGCTGCAGTGCTGCTAGCCTGTCTGCCACTTGCATTGAAACATCCCTGCAAGCCATTCCTTTGCACAGCAAATTAGTGGTGGACTGGGTGTACCTAACTTGTTTGGAGCCCTGGAGCCAGTGTACGTGAGAGAATAACAGGCAAGACTAGCAGGAGAGCTGGGCCATCTGGGGACACCCAGAACCTTGGACTGAGAATCTTGGGTTGAGGAGAAGTTAAATAATTAATATATTTGCCCTTGGGGGCAGGATTCTCTCTCCTTGTGTTTGGAAATGATTGCCAGCTGGAGTCATTCCCTTCTTCAGATCCTATTGTACCCTTTTTTGCAGATGTGCTAAATATTTGGCACGGCAGGTGAATTGGTGGCTGTTGATTTTGAATGTCTGCAGAGCTAGCTAATAGATATCAGCCTCTGTAAGAAGGACGGGGTGTTTAGTATAGGGATGGAGTCAGGAAGTGTAAAAGAGGTGAGAGTTTAGAACTCCAAATGAGCTCATCTGACCTGGAAACAGCATACAAAGAGCACAGGGTGCTTGATCCACAGTGGTTGGATACTCCATGAATTGCAGAATACAGAATGGCCTGACACATATGTTTGAAAGGTTCATAGCAAGGAGTTTGATCAGAATTATTGTGATTTTGGACCATATGACAAAATGGCAACAAGCACAATAAAAATATTTGAGAGGTCTTGTGGGGGGGATGGGCATTATAACAGGGTCCATTTGTTTGGCCTCCTAGGCATGGTATGACTTTGCAGAAATGTTTGTGGGGAAAATAACTAGAAGCATAAAGTAAGTAAAAATGTGATAAAATATTACTTGGTTCTGTTGAAAATGTCTCACACTATACTGGCTTCACACCCTTCTTTGTTAGGGAATTGATTTTACAGACAAGAGATACTGCATATTCTTTTTTTTCACTCTGGTGTCATGTAGGAAGCTTTAGTTTAACTGTAGAAGATGCAATTTTTATAGAAGAATGATAAGATTAATAAGGAAAAAAATAGGGAGCTCTAGAATATGCTGAAAAAGCATTTATCTGTCTATAGAGTGATAACTCCTCAAAGATCAGCCTTGAGACAGAACTCATTAAATATTTTTATTAATGACCTTGACACCAAAAATGGCACTGTGCTAAATGTGATAACAAGCAGTTGTGAGGCACTGACAGTATTCAAGACGAGTTACAATATAATTCAGGGTACGTTTCAGAATATTGCTGACAGCTGGAGTGGCAAAAGTAGAGTTCAGTACTGTGGCTGGAAGTGGGTTTAGCAATGAATAACACAAATTTCATTGATGAATTTGGAACCTGTCGACTCTTAAAAATTGATGAGGCTAAAGCAACAGGAAGTCTAAGTCTATTATTGGAATATATGAGACATCAGTCTGACATGCATAGCCTTAAAAATGTATGTGAAAACTTGAGATGTAGCATCTCTAGTACAGAAAAGAAAGTATTAGTGCTAATGTCTAGAGGCCATGTCTGCAATATTTTGCTCTATTCTGTTCAATGCAGATGAATCCAGAAACAAACAGGTGCAGAGCAGGAGAAATGAGTGGGTAATGGAAAACTTTAGCTGGAGGAAGGGGATTAGAAGAGCAGAATTTATTTAGTTTAGAGCATATATTATTTAGTGAGAAGACACTAGATATAAATCCTGCAGGACACCTAGTTTGGAATTGCAGAACATCAAGATTTAGTCTGGAAAGGCAAGGACTTCTCACAAGGCTTTAGAAGGGATATTTCTAGGAGACACTGGCAAAGTTAAATAGTGAAATACAGCACCTGTATAGATGTAACAACACATGGAAGGTCGGATCCTGGAAGTATGGAGAAAAATTGAGACCACAACACTGGTTGTGTGGAATGAGGATGTCAATGAGCAACCTGAAAAAAGAAAGGAAACAAAGAACAAGACAGGGGAAGGAAACAGGGACCAAGAGAGAATAAACTATGGCCAGTGTAGATCAGCTCTCCTCAGAGCCCAAAAAAGAACCAGTGATTCCTGAATCCTGCCATTCTTCTGTTGGTGCAAAATTTCCATGAAACCTCGTGTTGCTTTATGCTGGACTGAAGGTCTGTATCTAATATTCCCTTAAACCCAGAGATCTGGGCAGCAGTCCTCATTATCCTGTCCCAAGTGGTGACCACAGCTGTTACGACAATGCTTATGTTTAAAAAGATTTATCAGGCTGATATAAAATTCCAACAAAAGCTAACAGGAGACTCACATTAGAAATTGACGCTAGAAAACCTGTAGTGATCCAGTGAATAGTTATTTCAGTTGCTCTAAATTCAGGAACCTCTGAAAAAATCCTAGAGGTGGAAGAAAATCAGATACAATAAAAATAACTCTCAGTTAATATAAGAAAAATAACTCTCAGTTAACGAACTGTGGAAAATATCACTTTATTCTTAATTGTAATTATGTTAGTTTAGGATATTTTCTACGAGACTAAGAGAGCTGGGCATTCTGTTACTATTTTGTTTTCAAAGAAAAAACTCCCCTAAAATTATCTAGGTTTTAGTTGCACATTTAATGTTTAGATTTCTTGAGCCCTACATTGTGTCCTTGGTTTGGGGCTCCAAAACCAATTTCAATTAAAATTTGCACAATTTTCATGGGGCAGTTAATTCTATAGGTGACCCAAAAGTCTGAAGTCTGGCAAAGAATAAGGTCACCTGCAGCTTAGTTCAGGATTGTGTACAAACCTGCAGCAACACAAAATGTCCAAGACTCAATATAAAAATGAGATAATTGAAGAGACAAAAATATGCTGTAAAAATTCTGAACATTCACTTTTTACTGCATTTTTATTCACTGCTTTAGAAAAATTTTGAGATGTGTAAGGGAGTTGGGTTTTGTCGCCACAGGGAAGGCAATACCAGAAGGTTGGTAAATCTTCCTAAATTTCAGCATGACTAGAAATAGCCACAGGAGAATTACTGAATATCTCCGGTAAAATGATGACAGTTTATCATATGTCATCATCTACCTTCCTTATATTTTCTGTCCTGTAAAGAAACACAGAGGTTTCAGCCAGGTAAAACTGACAAGATAGCCCTTTGTCCATGGGCACTTCACCCAGCAAGGCAATTTGAGCTGTTAGAGGGCAGAAAGAAATCACCATTTTTGAGATCTAAATGAATTCCAGCATTTGTGCTCAGGCAGACCAGGTTCTGATATTAGGAATCAACTTTATGTATTAATTTTCCTTTGAAGTTATTTAATCCCTTTTATAATCTGACTAGGACTTGACATCTTGCATAGAGGGTGTATTTAAAAATAATTTTATTTTACTTCTATTTCTATCTTTGCACTGTTGCCTTCCTTTTTAATAATCTTCACATACTTATGTGAGATGGTTTTAATTTTTCTAAATGATTACCTGGAGCAGAATGAGAATATCTAGTTGCCATAGGTATCCACATTACCTTTCTGTGATTAGAGAAACATTATGGGTGTCCCTGTTTTGCATAAAAAAGATCCTATCTGTTATCCTTTTTTCTTCAAACTTATCTTTATGGAGAGAGAGACTATTTTGATACTGCTGAACACAGAGACCACACTGTACACTTGTATTTCTCCTGGACACCTGCTCTCATGCAGTCTTGCTAGAATTGGTTTTTTGAGCCTTTGATTAAAGCAAAGTAAAACTCAAAGGATCAAAGGGCGGATCAAAACCACTGCTGCTTTTATGCACGCTAAATGGAGACAGCAGACTTCTGACATCAGGGTTAGCCCAGGAAGGAATAAAGTGTGCTTGTAAGTGTGGTACTAAAGGGTCACAGAATACCATAGGGTGCCCAGGGTAGGGTTATTACTGAGGATTGTTACCAAAGGTGGAATATCTGTGATACCCTGTGAGTGGCACAAACATAATTTCAGGCAAAATCCTGCAGATGTGTCAATGAATTTATTACATAAGGTCTTAAATATAGAGAGGAGGGAAGAGACAGGGTTAGGAAACCAACTAGCCATCTGATCTGTTTTTCTTTTGGAATTATATTTTCATGCTTCATGTTGAAAATAAGTGTAGGAAATAGAGGTGTAATGGCATGGCAAGTAGATGTACACATGTGAGCTCTGGTTTAGGGGATGCAGGTAATAGTTATAATATACTGTAAGGGGTTGCTCTGTGGCTTGGCAAGCTAAATATAAATTTCTCACAAAACTTAGGCTTGTACTTTGCTTGTATCTTCTTTTGCCTGTATCTTCTTTAGTGTGCCCTGTACCAAACAGTTAGGATCTGTTTAGTTGCCTTCAACCTGAAAGCTGAAAGAGAAATTGAAGAAGCTTTTCTTGAAGTAGCTTTCCCTGCTCTGCCCTATCTTGCTCTGAGTATTTATGCACTAAATCCATATGGCTTGGAAACACAATGTAATACAGAGTTGCTCGGGTTCCTCTCTCTCTTTATTTTGTTCCCTTATGGCTACAATATTTAATAGTTTCAGATCAGGACATTAATTGTGTCATTGACATCACCAAGAGGCAAGACCAGTTCCTAAAATTTCTTATTCCTGGCACTGGATTTTGCTGTTTTAAACCACATCTTCCTTCTATAGTGAGATCATTAAAAAGAAAAGGTACTCCTTCTGTATTTAGGTCATGAGATTCAGCATAAGTATTTACAGACAGTGCCAAAGGCACAGAAAATTGGATGGGAAGGGCATCTGGGGAATTGTCTTTTGCTCACTGTCTGTGGCTCTGGTGCTTAGTGATTTGCTACAGCCATGATTCCTATTCAGGGCAAAAAACTACCATGCCAGTACTGTTCCCAAGGAAGGCCTAGGAGATCTGACCACCTCTTTCCTGGTGCATTCCATTGCTTGCTGTACAAAATTCTACTTATGCAATGTTAAAAAAAAATAACAGAAAAAGCATATAAAAATTTCTGTGTATCTGGTGAGTGATCAGAAGAAAAATGTATATTCTAACAAGGTAATTATTGGCAAAAACTTCAATTCTAGCAATATTTATTCCTCAGTTTAAAAAAAAAAAATCTGATGTTCAGCTCAACAGGTGCCAATATCTATGTAGTATTTAGACTCATCAGTTGGTGAAATCCAGTAAAAAAGAAAGCATTATAGAGACAGTAGCAACAATCGTGTTTTGTGTTATCATTCCTGCTGCCTAATTTTTCAACAGTGAAGGCTTTAACAAAGCCTTTCAAAAAATTAATCACTACTTCTATTCTGCACATAGATAGGATGAGTTTGGGAAAATTAAACCCGTGAGTGTCCAACTGTTTAAAGAATTATTAATGAAAAGAATGGGATGGAATAGGTAGTCATGTCAAGGGAATACCCTTATCACTACTACTCTCTTAGTAATCACATGTGGTATGGAAATGCAATCAGGCATTGTGATGTTCTGCCCTTTTCTTGGTCAAAATTATTCTTGTTTTCCAAGAAAATAGTACACATGAACCTTATTCATAGATTCAAAATATAAATGTCAGTGCAGTGGAGGACCTTTGAGGGTAGTGGTATTGAATGAGTATTTTTACTTCCATTTCTTTTTAATGGTCTCATTTTCTTGCTTTTAATATTGATCTACATTTTTGTTATTTAACTTGAACCTAATTTCCTAATATTATATCAGAAAAAAAAATTAATAACTTTAGAAATGTTGGGGCCTGTATTATGTTGGAGATCAGACTACAAATTTAGAAGACATGACTTGGCTTTTTTCTGGAATAAAAAGGGATGTGTTAAATAAACAGAGCATCACAAGCATCTGGCTGTTTAGCACAGTGATGTTGTAAAAAGACAAAAACCTTCAATAACTCAGCTGCTTTCAATGCTTCTTATTCATATGAGCAAACTCTTTAGTGCATGCCATGAACCATAAAAACCTGGAGACAGTAAGATTAATGTACCTAGGGAAAGTAAGCGTTAACAAAATGTTTTATATATAAATTGCAGATTCACATGCATTCATTCTGCAACACACATCGCCAGACACCCACTGGAGTAGGACAGACTCTCAGTATGGCCATCAGGGGCTGTTTTTTAGCAGTCATGGATGTGTTTCACTGTTCATCCAACACACATGGCCAGGTCTGACTGGAGGGAGCAGTAGTAATTCAGGAAGTTACTGACAGAGATGGAAGGACTCTCTTCATCCTCCTTCAGTATTTAGAGAATCTCCTCTTGAAAAGTCCTGAACAGAAGCAGAGCGTGGAGTGACAGGCGTGCTCACAGACACACATTTTATAGAATCCAACTTCATCTGCAAGGGCTGAATCCTAAGCATCTGCCTCAAGACATGCCTCAGAATTTGAAAGCCTTAACAGCATTTAGCTTGACCCTTGGCTGGCTAAAAGACATACTTGAGGAAAAAAAACTTAATCTCATTTCCATCTATGCCCTCTAAGAAACAAATGCACAAAATTAATTTCTGCTGTTTCAGACTTGAAAATAGCTTTTCAGTCCCAAAACAGTCCACAAAACAGAGAGCAGGTATTTTAAAACATGAGGCTCCCTACAAGATTGCACCTTTTTTTCAGTGTAGCTGGTAAACTTTGTTGGATGCTATGTTTATAAACTAAATTACTGAGGTTTGTGCAAGTAACTTAGTAACTTAAAGAGCTAATTTAGTGCATTTATGAATTAATGAATATAAATGCAGTGGTATAGCATGATAAATTCACCTCAACACTTAAACTCTGTTTCTTGTTTGGCTAAATGCTTTTGAGAAAACCGAAAGACAAGCCAGTGTTGGACTAGTCCTCTTCAGCTGAAGAACCCTGCACCTTGGCAAGACCATGATTCTCTAAGGTAAAAGGAGAAAGGAAATAATTTTCTTTAAGGAAAAAGAAACACTGATCTCAAATGAGTCAGATACTCCCAGTGTAGTTGCAGCACCATGAAGTACTTCCCAGTTTCAGCTGTCCACACTAAATAGCAGTGTCCTGTGTTCATGCAGTACAGTTGCCTTGTTCAGTTCATTCTCTGATAATCTGTACTGTCATATCTCCGTGGAAAGCCATAAGGAGCATGACATGGTCTGAGCAGAGTCTGAAGACTCTTCCAGCTGTCACTTCCAAGAAGGTAATGATTCATTCCCAATTAATGCAAAAGAGGTGACCGCTCATTTATTTTTTAATCATGAATTCTGCCACAATTTTAATCTACGTTGTGCTCCAGGCCAGAGCTTACAAAGTTCTATCTTAGTTTGATGGGAGTTTAGCAAAGAGCTTTTTAAGACTGCTGGAGCATTGCTTGGTTTTGGATCAGAGTCTAATTTGTTACTGAGTCACAGGTGACTAAAGGGTGTCCAAATCTGTCTTGCATATTTAGATTTTACCCGCTTGCTTTAATTTTTGCCAAAATTGGAAAAGTAGCAGACAGACAGCCCAGGCATGCTGGCGTGCTTGGGTTGTGTCTCACCACAAAATCTGGAATGATGCTTTTAACCACATGAAGCTATTTTTCTGACTATCTATCTTTCTACAAAAGGACATAGCACACAGTTCAGGAGGACAATGTGCTGCAGTTTATTGCTGAAGTGGAAATAACACTGGAAGTCCAACAGCTAATTTAGCTTGCTACTAGTTAGGAGTAATATAAAGTTCTTGACCCCATTTTTTAGTAATTGATGTAGCATCAACAAGGTGTTTGGGCAAAATGATGGCCATCCCTACTGGAGAAAACACATAAATGACAGATGTTACTTAGACACATCACCTTTTATCTGGACAAGATGAGCTGTTAGATAAGAGACATTCCATGCTGAGGCTTTGCACTGTGCTGGGTGTGAGGAGCAGCTCTGAGCTCCACGTTGCAATGCAATATGAACAGCAACAGTAATACACTTCCTTTTGGCATTGTAATTTCAGGTCTAGAATGTGAAAAAGTCCAGTTGTTTTCCAAGTCTAATCCTAAAGCAGTGCATCAAGTAAGGCTTTCAAAAGTCCCAGTAAACTTAAGCCCATAGGGAGCATAGCTAAAAAAAAAAAATCTCATTCCTTATTTATATATTTATGGCTTCTTATGCCTTATGTAAAAAGTAAAAGTCACTTTAAGTATAAGCAATCACATTCAGTATTAGTGAAATACAGAACCAACACACTGGTAACATACCTTCAAAGTAAACTCTAATATGTATAGAAGTTTCAGGATAAACATCAGAGCAAGGATGAGCTTTGCTTCACTCTGAAAAGTCATCCCTGTAATGGCTGTGTCTCTGAATCAGATATTTTAATCCTCTTAGAAGACTTAAAATGATCCACTCAGAGAGTTACTTTGCCATTTCTATATTTAAATAACAGCAAAACTTTGACAGGAAATTAATTTTGTTCACAAAATTCTGATCATGAAATCTCTTGACGAGAGAAATTTGCCCATACTGGCAACCAAGGAAAGAAGACTTCTAAAGTTTAGCTTAAGATCTTTGAAGATGGGTGATGCATTTCCCTATGTTTGAAAATTCCAAGGGATTTGATATGTATATAGGACAACAAAACATAAACCTGCATGGACTGCTCATTCAGATATGCTTGACAGAGCAGGCTCCTACTTTTATAAGCTTTTTAATTTCACTGGTATTAAAATTCAGTAATAAATATTGAATAATTACTCTGGCAGCCAATTCCGTGATCATCTCACTTTGGCCCCACAGTTAGGTGATAATTACTGGACAGAAGTAGTGCTATCTTGCTTCAACTCATCTGGATTTTCCTCAGGTATCTGCCTGTGCACCTCTTGCCATGTCCACCTTGCTTGTGAACATTTACATGGGCGTTTTTTTCTTTTGCCAGAATAAATACATGGCAAGTAAGACAGATTCAACCTGCTATGCACAGGCAGCCTTGCAACTGAAAGTCTTCCGTCACTGGTGTAATAGACCAACATTCTTCAGAAACTTTTTCCTGATTATACTGTCACCATGCAGAATTTACTACCACTTAAAATAGCAATGAATGCCAGACTTCTGACCTACAAACCAGGACAGAGGTCCTTTGATTTTCCACCATTGATACAGTAATGTCATACTGTTATTTTTAAACACTTGGAATGTACCATGCCACCCAATCTGGTATTAGCAAATCTTGCCCAGAAGATTTCTTCTGCTGCTCCAGTGGAGCGGTTCATGCTGCTTTTTCCTGTCTGTAGGTCAGCACTAGCATTTGAGATACCATCAGGAAAAATGGGATTTTATTTAAAAATATGCTTGTTTCTAAATATTTTTTAAAATGATCAGGAATCATTGTTTTAAATAGCAGGTATCTTTACATATATGAAAGAAATAAGGTCAATTAAGCTGAAATTAAACCAAACAATTTAAGATAGTACCATGTTATCAATGGAAACAATATTGCATTCAAAGAAAAACCTGTAGCTTTTTTATGTCCCTCACTGAAGCCTGAAGATACTGCAGAGAGTTTACATATTAGTCTTTGAAAATAAAGTGTATGATCATTCAAATACAGTCCCATGATGCATTCACATAATTTGACTTAAATACTTACACAATTTCTGACTACTGATTCACAACCAGATCTGGTTAAGTTAATTTTTAGTGACTTTACAGAACTATAATTGACAGCCCCACTTACCCTTCAATTAAAGAAGTCAAATAACCCCAACACCTAAAACTAATGTATGACTGCTAGGGCTAATGCTACGCCCATTTAGTAAGCCTGACATCAGCCTTGTCTCTGGCACGAGCAGCACACTCAGCTTGGTTTCCTAAAGTGGCATCCTCAGACGCACTGAGTCATCTCTGAACCTGTGGGTGAAGATGATAGTGATGACAGTGCTCCTGGAAACATTTCTAATTTCCCACTCAGTGAACAAAGCTCCCTGTTTTGTTTGGCATGCACTGAGTGAGGTTACACTCAACCTCAGGGGAAGAAGGCTCGGAAAGGCTGACATCTTCAGCAAAACTGTGAGCTTTTCTTGCCATCTCAGAGGGTTTCAAAGCAACTCTGCTTTCTGGCCTTAAGTGACAGAATGACTCTCTTACTTGTTCAATGAGAAGTTAGTGCTACTGCTGAAAGAACTGCTGCTGTTTGCACTAATTCATGCTCCTGTTGGTGAGCATAGCAAGTCCTGTGCAGTGGCTTTTTCTACAGCAGCAGGAGTAGTTCCTGTCCTCCTGTCTTGGATTTCTGGTGATGCTTCTGCCTGCTGGGCTCTCTGGAGGATGGCTCTCTAATGCAGCAGTCCCAGCAGCAGCAGTTCCAGTTCTATGCTTCAAGGCATTCTTGCCAGGAATATCATGGATCTACTTGTCTCCCTACGGACAAAAAATACTACAGTTTGAAAATCACCATTGTAGGTTTTAATACTGAACTCATGCCACTTACAAACATGGGATTTCTAAGTGAATCACTGGAACATGGTAAAACCTCCAGGGACTGGAGAAATCTAGGCAGGAACTGCAGGAATAAAAAAAAATCCCATGCTCTGTCATTTTACAGTGTGTACAGTTTTTGTGACATGGCATAATTCTTTAAAAATGTTTCCCTATTTTTGTAAAGACAGACCAGCCACAGCTCTCACAGGTTTTTCTTGTAACAGAGCTCCCCAATGAGAATTTTGGAATATGAATTTCTCACATCAGCTTCACCTCAGCTATGTGTGACTCAGTTGTGAATCTTAAAGGATCGAGTGTCTTCTTAAACATCTTTCCAATCAAACAATTGAAGTGTGTGAAAAATACTGCAGAATTGAGGTTTAGGTCATGCATGGCTCTACTGTGTCAATAGTTTCAGTACCTATCAGTGCATTGACAATGGTTATCCAAGTAAATTGATGCAGAGATGTGCTCTGCTTGCTGAGACACTAAACAAAGTATTTGAGCCTGTGCCTCCTCTCTCTAAAGCAGGGAGCTTCTCACACATGGTCCTATATTTAGTGCAGATGGAAGATTTACATGGAACATTCAGAATAAACAGACTTAYATGACAGCAATAATCAGGGTTCCCAAAGTAAGTGCTGGTGCTTAATCTTCCATGTGAACTGCAGAAATGTAGGTTGTGACAGTGTCCACAGGGGTTTTCAGGATGAGGGAGAGATGAGAATGTTGACTCCATGATCAGAAGGCTTGATTTATTATTTTATGATATATATATATATTACATTATAACTATACTAAAAAGAAATAGAAAGAAAAGGTTTCCTCAGAAGCTAGCTAAGCTAAGAACTGAAAAGAAAAAAATGAAAACAAAAGGCAGGTCTCTCAGACTCTGTCCGAGATAGCTCCATCTTGATTGGCCATTAATTATAAACATTCAAGATGGGCCAATCAAAAATCCACCTGTTGTGCTCCACAGCAGCAGACAACCATTGTTTACATTCTTTTTCCAGGGCCTCAGCTTCCCAGAAGGGAAAATCCTTAAGAAAGGATTTTTAGTGAAAAAGATGTCTGCGACAGAAATGTAGGTTACTCCAGATAGAGTACTCTCTGATGTCATCCACTATTTGCAGAAAACCAATGGATGACAGAATTACCACTTCACAAAGAAAAAGGGGTGGAGGACATTGTACTTAGACTCCCCTGAGAAAATATGACATGGGTATAAAATCTCTCACTGCTTTACCCACAGGGCTTAATTAGGTCTGATGAAGGTTAATAACTATGAATAGGTAAATCTCAAAGTTTTCAACATCTAGATTTTATCTGAACAAGCACCTTTTACTTCAGAGGCCAATTACTCTGTTCTCCTCAATAGAGATCAATTAGGTGACCTGCTCCCAGGGCAAGCAGCCTAGTGACCCCTCTGCTCAGCTTTGAAAGGGCTGTCTTCCAGGAGGCATCAGGAAATCCCTAACTCATATCTGCTGCTTTTTAGTTCTCAGAAGAAGGATTTCACTGCATTGCTGTGTCTGGTGAGTGAGTTCTCTCACACCCAAAGAAGATTTTAAGCATGTTATTTAGATGGCAAGGGCTGCTGTGTCCCTCTGCACCAGAAAGATGAAATGAACTGTCTTTCTTTTTTTTTTCCTATGTGCAAGAAGCTTTGCCTTTGAGCCTTTTCAGGAGTGTTTTCTTTTTCCAACAAATTACTTCTATAAAACCTTTTTAAAGTAATTGCTTTCCCTTGCATATATACTGCAGAATGCCAGAAAGCAACTGGTGAGAGTAGCCTCCATTCTGGACATTTAGCATTTTCATCCATAAAACACCTCACACATGAAAGCTATTCCTCAAAATGTTCCTGGAGGTAAAGCATTAGAGCTAGGTAAAAAACTCACTACCAACAGTTAGAAAATTAGACCCCATTTTGCCTGTAAACTATTGCCAAGTTGCTTCGATGTTTGGTTTTTCCTCCCAGTCCCCATCACTCCACTGCGCTGTTTCCATGACATGTGGAAGTGGGATTTCTGGTGCTTTTCCTTAGGACATGTGGCACTATATGATCCTTTGACCACATACAGAAATTTCATACATCAAAAATGCATACTGCCAGTGGTTCTTGCTCAAGTTCTTTGGGAAAACTGCATCATCTTAAGCGTACAGCTTGGTGGATAACTTAATGAATTGCACGATGTTCAGTGAGGGACTTCCCACTTCCCCCTCCCAGAAACCACCCTGGTCATGGCCACACATTCCCACCTCTCCTTTTGGGCTGGCTCTGGTGATTGCCAGGCCTGTCTGTGAGCTGCCATGGACCTGCCTGAGAAAGCAAAAGCAGAGAACAACTCTGGCTGGCTAACTGCTGCGAGATCAGGTTAAAGCGACTCCTGGAAAAGTGAGAAGAGTGCCAGAGCTGGCAAAGGGGGAATGGTTGATCTGGGCAGTCAGGAGAGAGGCCAGGAAGTAGGGAAAGCAGGGCCAGTAGTGGACAAGAAGACAATGCCCCTTCTGAATGTGTCTCCCAGTCAGTTCTTTGTGGTGATGGGAAAAAAATAACACTTTTCAGTTGATTCCTTTTCACTGATGGAGGTGAGCAGTCTAAGTGTTGAAAAGAATCATGGATAAATAGGGAAATATAGTAGGAATATATGAAAGAAAAAGTATTTTTATAATATTTGACCAACAGATCTCTTACCTCCTTTGTTAGAAGCAGGAAATTGTGTATTGTACTTTTTCATTTATTTGAGGAATCTTTGTCATCTGCTCTTTTACATGACCAGTCAATGCCCTCAAGGCTTTGCATTGCACCAACTCTGGTAGTCCTCAGATGGAAAATTCATGAATGCAAGACAGATGGGACAATCCAGACCTGAAAAAAAAAGATGAAGAAGGAAAGTAGTGAATTAGATAATTTCCCAATAACTCCTCATCATATTGTGGATATAATTGAAAATCCAAAATGTGGTTATGCATAATGTGAGGCCACATAGCTATCATCTATTGCTCTCTTTAGGCTTTTGCATGAAATTTTATTTACTTTTCTAGCTTATCAGCATAAATGCATGCAGAAAATAATTTTGTAAATCCTAGAGCAATTGCATGACAGCAAAAGTACTCAGTTAATTATATATTACTGGAAATATGTTGCTCTGGATTGATTGCCTTGTTTTGGAAAGCACTTGTACATGAAATATTTGATGAAGAATAACAATAGGAAGCAGGAAATCCAAAACCCAAGAGAAGAAATAAATCTGAGGGAAATAGTGTGAGGCAAATAAAGCACAGAAAAAATAAAAGAGCTTTTGTCTCCAGGAAAAAGTGGTGAATATTGTTAGTCAGTTGACTCAGATAAGGTTATTGAGGATTTTGATTCAGAAGGTTGCTTAAACATGTCCCTGTGCATCTGAATAATTCCACTGGGACTACTTACATACTTAATTTAAACATGTATTTAAAATGCTTGCCTTCTGAAAGATATAGTACATGAAGACTGAGTAACACTTCTTGGCGTGATGCTAAAACAGCCACATGTTCTGTGCCAGATGCAATTCTTAGAATTGCAGCATCTGGTCACATGTATATGTTCTGGTTTTTGTCTGCATTAGCAACATCTGCAAGTTTTGCTCCTTTTAGCTGGGAGTGAATCCAGTGCTCTATTTTGGGAATTACTCTGCTGCCAGAACACCCCTAGCAAACTACCTCCATTCATAACAGGAGAGTTCATAATCTGTTCTCCTAAACTTTTTCTTAATTATAAAGAGCTTAAAACTGTGAATGGTACTATTAAGTCATTGAATCTCACTATTTTTTAGCTAATTACTAACATTATTTCTATTTTGGGGGGGTATATTTTCATCTTTGGAATTCAATCAGATTTTCTCCTATAAAGCCAAGTTTCATCATTATTCTGTGCTAAAGGCTGAATTTTAAAGTATGCCAATACAGCTGGCATGACATTGGCCTTCCTAATTCAAGGACACAAAGGATTACCCTGAACGATAAGCAGAAAAAAAATCCCATTTGTTCTATTAATCAAGGTTTTGGTAGGTTTTTTTGTCAAATATGATTCATACGTGCCTCACAGCAAGGTCTCTGAGCAACTTGGTGTTTCCTGGAAGCCCTTTGGTTAGTAAGAGCTGAGCATTGAACCATGCAGTTTGTCACCTGCCACACTATTTACAGAGCCAATGGATGGGAACAACATAGTGTTGAGCAGAAACTGTCAATAATTCACACTCAGTGACTGCTGATATATAAGGTGTCGGCAGGAAAACTTCAGCAAGTCCCATCATTTCAGTTCAGAAGCAGTAACAGATTCTCTTTCAGCACTTGATTCCTCCACAGATTTTTCTCCAGCTATACATTAAAAAAAATTAAAATAAATAAAAATAAGTAAGAAGAAATTTTTGGAAACCAGGAAGTACTGTGTTCCCTATAAACCTTGAAATTGTAATAGTTGGTATGGCAAGAATGATGGAGCTCCTGCCTTCAGGAATAGAAGTTAACAAGCTGTTCCTTGGACAGAGGAAACAAAAAGCCTGGATTTCAACATATCTTTCTTCCACTCTTTCACTCTCATAACTCTTTGAGTCTCTGATTACCCAAGAAAAATAAGATTGTCATTTTATTTGTCTTCTTTCCCAGTGGGAACTAACAGCCCTTTATCTTCTCACTTTGTTTTCACCAAACTCAGAGAATCTTTGTCAAATCTGATTGAAATTCAGCAATGGATTAGAAATCAGTTTGTACCTACATGTGCAGAATGAGTGATGAAACAAGCTTCATTTCAGTGGGAGATCAAACTAAAATCATCCCACTCAGTGAGATATTTCTGAAATTTTACTCTAGAAACCAAGGCAGTTCTGTCTGCCACAGAGAAAATGTCCACAATCAAAAGCAAACAGAAAACATCAACTAAGGTAACCCTATTTCATTAACTCAGTATGATGGGTATGAAAATTAGGGGTGAAAAGACACATTGCCACCTCACAGCACACAGAGCTTGTGCCATAAGTGAGTAAGCACGACTGAGGGTAGCAGGCCATGTCCTCTAGGGTTGCCCAGAGGGGATGTCTCATATGGAGTATGGGACCCAGGGTACAAGTGCTGGGATTGTTTGAGGCTCTGTGAAAGCCCACAGCCTCATATGTTCACACAAGTCTTGCCCAATGTCATCCTCATTTTCTGACAGTCTTAGTTTAATAATGAATTTTAGACAGGGCTTGAATGAAAGATGCTTTATAATATCCTGCCAAGTTCTGAGTGACTCCACTGAAGGTTTCCTCATGTCTTTGATGAAAGATCCCTGGCTATGTAAAAATCTTTCTTGATTAGTGAAGTCAGCTGCTGTTGGGATGATTTAGGTGGATTTATTTCCTCTTTTAAATTCAAATTACCTCCAAATAAGTTTTCAAGGCACTGCCTATAGATTAAAGGATAGGAGGAATGTGACACAGAATATTTCAGGAGAAGATTTTCCTCAGAAAACTAATCACTTGGGATTCTAGTTCTGTTAAATGAGTTATCCAAACAGGCTCAGAAGTTTTAGCTACAGTATCTCTCTGACCCAAAAAGTTCCTGAACATAGTCAACATTCCATAGAGGGCAGATCAAAAAGGGCATCCTGCACCTCATAAGGAGCATTTGGGATGTTGGAAATCACATCTTTTGTGCTCTCATGCCTTACCCATGGTTCAGCTTTCCTTCTGCCCCATCCAGGAAGCCTTTTCTCATTAAGATTTAGGGAACAGGATAGGTTCAGCAGGATAGAGGGACTGACTGCCCATCAGCAGCCCTGAGTCCCTCACTCCCAGGCACCTGCTGGGTTAGACAACTAAGTAGGTGGGCTGAGGAGATGGCTGAAACCAAGAAAGATCCTTGGCAGATGTAAGGAAACTGTGATGGCAGAAGAGCGGGGGAGATACGCTGTTGCCATCTTATTGCAAAAGTTCTGTACCTTCTTGGTGATTTCTCATGGGCATCTCCTCACAGCCCTGACTCCCACAGCACAGCCAACAAACTCCAACTCTCCCCTCACCCAGCTAACCCACTCTTTCGTAGCACTCATCCTCATTTGGCACAGCTGTGGCCTGTTAAGGGCAGGCCTGTTCCCAATCTTTGGTAACTAATACAGCTGCAACTCCTCAGGGGTGAGATTACCTTCTGCACTGCCTTTATTTTCTCACATTCTATCCCCGCACAATACACATGTGCCACAGTGGCAAAGAAATTATAGGAGAGAGGTTGGCAGCTGGAGACCTGAGAATGAGAAGATCAGGCAGAGGAACAGCAGAGGATCTCTGCAAGCACCTGAAAAGGAGAAAGCATGTTTAGAGATTCACTTTTTCAAGGACGTGTATATGCAAGTCACAGGCTCATTTTTATTTTACATCTTTTGGAAATTCAAAGCTGTGAATGAATTGTTATATGACACTCTTCTAGCCTCTTGATTTATTTTGTTTAAAGAACAAGTTTAAAAAGAGGAATCTCTTTTGGTAGTTTGAGAATAAAGAAGAGCTGCATTTAAAATATATATTTTAACAGGAAGGAGGCAGTAAATAACAAACATATCCATAGGTTTGTGCTCCCTTACATAATAGAAATATTGGGTACATTTTTGTATAGGTTAAGAAACAGCGAAATTTCTTCTATCATAAAATTCTCTCATGCCACTTTGAGCACGTTTTATGAACTAACTTTAGGGCTCTATGTAAATCTGCTCAGTATTCTGAGAAAGGAGAGGTTTATTAATCTGGAAAAAGTGTCTTTGGTTAGAGCTAACTTTAGAATCTGTTTAAAATAGGAATTTTTAACAAGCGAATAGTATTGCCTCAGTTGCCCTTAGATTAGCTTTCTTTCATAGGTACTGGGCAGAGCCAGTACAATTTCACTCCTGGAGAAAAGTTTTTATATCCCTGAACAGATATTAAACATGATCAGCATAACATCAGTGAATCTGACAAGATTCAGCCCACACAGTTTGTTCCTCCAGAGCTGACAGAGCTCTTGCTAGCCCTTATATCCCAAACTAATCAAAAAGAAAGACTGAATGAGCTCCCACGACTGAAGCAAATGAAGTCAAATACTAGATAATTTTAACAAAAATAATAAGGTTTCAGTCATCAGTGAACATACCAATTCTGCTGAAATGGAATTTCTCAGTGAGCCAAGCGCTAGGCATGTTTAATTCAATATTATTGCCAAATCTTGACTGGCTGTGGAGAGCCCTATATTTAGATCTTAAAACCAAGCCTACTCCAGCCTCGTGTAGGGGTTCTGTTACTTGCATAATCTTGCAAATGTACCTACTTTTAAAGGGTGCTGACATTGTCAGGTTTCAATGAATGGTTTGTTATGAATCTGAATACATGTTATACTGATTTGGTGATTTAAAACTCGAGCTTATGTATATGCCTATTTCTTTTACACTGTGGCATGATTTTAAATGTTTGATTTTTTAACTTTCTTAGTGAAATTGAGTAAATTAGCTTGATACTATTTAGTAGGAACATAATGTTAATTGTGTAATTCATAGAAGACTGGCAAATTAATGGCCTTTAGCTGTTCCTTTGGATCTTTGCCATTTGAGCACGCTGGTTTCCCAGTTTTGACAGTCATGCAGGTGGGTTATACAATATTGGCTGTTGTGTAATGCTGCATTTTCCTTTTAGTCTTCCTCAAGCTAAAGCTAAAGGATATTCAAGAGGCAGAACCTTACCAAGTCATAGCTCATCTCCCTGCTTTTGTCATGCCAGAGCCCCTCTGATCACAAAAGTCATCATGTAGTGGGAAAGCACACAGCTTTCCTATTAGCATCATATCTGCAAAATCCTGTGCAGAACCTGACAGACTGGTTTGTGCTATGGATTTCAGCACTGGCCTTAAACTTAAGCTTGATAACACCTTTGCATAAGGCATGTGTAAGGTGCTTGGGGCTGGTTCCATTTGAGACCTGGGTCCTTTTGTCCTTCTTCTTTATCTCTCATGGCCGTGTGTGCTGGTTTTGGCTGGGTTTTTGGTTCATTTGCTTCACAGTGGATGGTGTGGGGCTATGCTTTGGATTCATGCTGGACATAGGATTGATAAAATAGAGACGTTTTTGTTATTGATAAGCAGGACTTATGCAGAGCCAAGGCCCTTCTGGTTTTCCCACTGCTGATGGGGAAGTTGTGGCTGTATGGGGGGGTTGAGAGGAGACACATCCAAGACAGGTGACTCAAACTGACCAAAGGATTATTCCAGACCATATGACGTGACATCTAGCATATAAACAGGGAGGGGAAGAAATAGGAAACACAGGGATATGTTTGGGGCGATGATGTTTGTCTTCCCAAGTAACTGTACCATGTAATGGAACCCTGCTTTCCTGAGGATGGCTGTTTATATGCCTGCCCATGGAAAGCAGTGAATTCCTTGTTTTGCTTTATTTGTGTGCATGGCTTTTGCTTTCTGTATTAAACTTTATCTTAAGCCACAAGTTCTTCAGCTTTTCCCCTTCCTATTGTCGCCCCGGTCCTGCTGGTGGGGGAGTGAGTGAGCAGCTGCTCAGTGCTTGGTGGCAGGTTGGGGTTAAATTATGGCACCATGATTTTCTACGTTTTTGTAGAGCTCTCATTCTTCATACTTCATGCTGAACCAGAGGAACCACCATGGTTACCCTGTGTACAGCCATCAACCTCAATTTCACGTAACCATCCTGTACCCATATTCAAAACTTTGCAATGCTGTCTTCTCCCAATGTTTTGGTGTCTTCTGCTATTCTAAGACATTTCATTCAGGTATCCCTTTCTGTTCCAGTACCACAGTGGTGATATCTGAGACATTTATATATTTACTGTTTTAGCATTTAAAGAAAAGATCTTACTTTGTGTTGTGTCAACTTCAGAAAATGTAAAATGTAATTGCTTCTGCTCTATGACCCCTCTTCCTTTATCAGATCTTTAAAAAGGCTATGACTAACATATTCCTCCTTGCTGTCAAATATATCTGGATATGGTTAGTAACAGTGTTGTTTTTGTCTGTGTTATACTTCAGAAAAACTAATTTTAGACTGGTGCTGCATCTATTAGTCTTAGCATTTCCCTTTCTACTAAAAGCCATGAGCAGGTTATCATCAAATCATTGAAGATTTGCATACTGGACATTAATTTCTTTTTTTTCTCCTTAGTTCACAGTTATAGTATGTCCCTTTATGAAGGCTAGGTCAGGTGCAGCCCCTTGGAGGGTAAAGCAGATGGTTCCTGTCTATCCAGCAGCTGGGCATACGTGGGTGGAAAAACTTTGCAAGACAGCTGAGTGTAGAAGAGTTACAGCAGAGAGCTGGGATCCTGCAGCTCAGGAGGAGCAGACAGACAGACTTCAGATGGTGGTGGAAAAGACTGCCTAGGATTAGAGGGGATTAGTAAAGTTTGTGACAAACTACAAAAGTCACTGAGTTGACCAAAAGCAAACCTGTAACCAAGGTAGACATGTTTAGGAAACCTTCTTTATTTTTAATCTGCTTGAATTGGTAATTTTGTGCTTTTTCTTTTCAATCTTTAGGTTTTGATTCAAGGTTTAATAAAAAAAGTTGCTTTCTGAGTTTCAAAGTTTTTCAATCTTCTTTGGGGATCTCATTATAAAGCAAATGTCTAGGCAGTTTCCTTGCAAAACCTTGGCTGACTCTGGTTTCTGTCACAGTTAGGTAGTTGAGACACTAAATATCTCCCTTGCTCGTAAGCTTCAAACTGCTGATCATAATCAATACATTCAGTGCAACAAAAGACAGATTTCTATGAAATTCAGCATTTGTACCATTTTCACAGCTTCATGACACCATCTTACAAGGCCCATGTGAACTGAGCTGTGTTCAAAAACCTGTGAGTACCATGCTCTAGGGGAGCCTGCTTGAGCAGGCAGGTTGGACTAGATGACCTCCAGTCATCCTTTCCAGTCCTCCTCGTTCTGTGATTCTGTGAACAACCAGTAAGTACAGCAGCACTACTTTTGGACTGTTTGGTCTGTTTGGGGTTTGGAAGCTTCTGCAATTGATACCTCAAGAGGAATCTTAGTCAATATATGTTCCTATCCAGATCACTGGCTCTTTGGGGCTGGTGGTAGCAAGCCTTGGCTGTCTTCTCCCAAATAGCTGAGTGTAGGTAAACCTGATCCAGGTAGGCATTGCCTAGATGTTGCTTGTTATGCCTTCAGACTGAAAATTTGTGCCTGTTTGCTTCTTGTCCCTGAATCCTGCAGTGTTGATTTAATCTCCTGGTATTTGAGTGTTGGCTACTCCTTTGCCTTTTTTTTATTGTTTCATGTAGTTCCTACTATTAACACTCCACACTGACAGTCCAGCCAGCCTTCTTATTGTCATAGAGACCAGTGTCTCTGCAAGAGTGTCAGGATCTTGGCATGCAACTCTGAGGTTTACCCTTTTCAAAGGTAGTGGAATTGAAAAAAAATTAATTAAAAAGAAAAAAATACTAAAAATAATTACAACATAGTAGAAGCCTGTGCTTTGCTGCACATGATAGTGAAACTTCCTCATCTGGCCGATCATGATATTTATGAAACATATAAAGAATATTTTCAAAAATAACACCAATTTAATGATGTACAATGTTTCCTCCCCTCTTTGGAGTCCAAACCTAATGTGGAGTTGTTGACTCACTGGGAGAAAGATCACGTATTGAGAAATTTTCAAACAGACAAGCCATTCCTTATGGGTTGACAATTATCTAAAGTGCTAGAGAAAAAAAAGAAGTGACCAGCCCTGAAATAATTAAATCAGTTAGGTGCTCAATATGTCAGCAAATGATAAGAAAGGTGATCCACGGAGACTTTGTAAACATTTTGTAAAGAAAGAAATGCAATGACACAAAAATGGGAAATGATAACAGCAATGAAAATATCCAGGTGGCTCATCTAAAAATGATATGTTTGCAGTCGGCTTTTATGTGTAGCAAACCTTAACTGAAGGAAAAATAATCCAAGCTAGGTATTCTGAGGAATAAAAGCAGCAAATGGGCCATGACTGCAAAGAAAACAAAACTAAACAAGTAAGTTCACCTGCAGAATAAAGAGCCATAATTGGTGTTTAATGCATTCTGCACTCTGAGATTGATGCTGGTTGTGATAAACAGAGGAAGGAATACATATTTCAGAAAACAAAAGGATGGGCTGAAAAAGGGTAGATAGAGAGAGGGAGACAGGCACATACATACATGCATAGATATTTACTTATATGCAGATATAGATGCATACATAAATACAGTCAGACACGTGTGTACATGCAGATACATCTAGCTGGATTTCTTCATGAGACTCTGCTGCAGTGCTGTGTCAGTGATCTGTACTGTGGCGATGAGGTCATTCTGAGATATGTATGTGTACTGAGAAGCACAAGACTCCCCATGTGATTAGCTTGTAAGTATCCATACCCTTGCTTTAGAAAACAATGCTTTGTAGGCTTTTCTCATTACTCAAAAGTTTATGAAGCAGAGCTGTGCTGATTCAGACCAGAGTGCTGTCCCAGCAGTGGACATTGGTTGATTCCTAGGGCAAAGAACAGGACAAGCACATGACATTTACCCTCCTACACTCCCAGCAGTCAGCTACTTGCAGCTCTGAAGATTTCATAAGCTTAGTAGCCTTCAGTGGAGTTTTATTCCAAATACTCATATAGCTTCTGCTTATATCCATATAAATTTTTTGGCATCCAAAATGGATTGGTCTTTTAGAAACAGTTTGAATGCTCTGATGCATTTTGTGGGAAGAGCTATCTCCTTTGGTTTGCTTACATCAAGCTTGCATCAGCCTTGTTTCATGACACCAGCAATACACAATAATATTATTAATGTGTCTGTATATATATATTACATATATGTATGTATATATATATAAACATAAAAATAAAAATTATTTATTCATTTATTTATTTGCAATAGCTTTATGTTTCCATTAGAAGCCTGAACTTGTAGCTATATTTTCTGAAAAATCTTTTATTTAAAATTTTTTCTCTTGAGAAGCTGAGACGCTTCAAGAACAAAATGTAAACAATGGTTATCTACTGCTGTAGAATGCAACAGGTGGATCTGTGATTGGCCCATGTTAGTTGTTTCTAATTAATGGCCAATCACAGTCAGCTGGCTCAGACTCTCTGTCCGAGACACAAGCTTTTGTTATCATTCCTTCTTTTTCTATTCTTAGCTAGCCTTCTGATGAAATCCTTTTTTCTATTCTTTTAGTATAGCTTTAATATAATATATATCATAAAATAATAAATCAAGCTTTCTGAATTATAGAGTCAGATCCTCATGTCTCCCCTCATCCTAAGACCCCTGTGAACACGGTCACATGAACTGAGTGAAATTCTCAGGAGGAAGAGGAGTTTGGTACAGTGTTGTGGAGAACTGAACTTGTCTCTGGGGCTGAAATATTTGGACCCACTCTGTGTCGCAGAAAAGAGGATGCAAGCACAGAGCTGGGAGCCAAGCTTTCCTGAAAAATATCCCAGAGACCAGGAGTTGCTAGGATTTTGCTGCAATTCAGAAAGTCTCTGAGTTGTCATTGAAAGCAGGTTTGAGGAAATGACTCACCTGCAAGGACACAGTGGGAAGGACGAGTTATTTATGAACCTTTTAATTTAATGGTTGATATTTAGACTCCATCTGGCATAGTCACTTTAGATTTTTTCTCTTCAGACAAGTTAGGGATCTTAGTTAATACTACAGTAAAACCTGGCTTGTCTGACTTTAAAGGCTTTTATCTTGGAAGAAGAGTTCATTGGAGATGAAAGCCTGGACAGGTCAACCTCAAAGCTGTGGTCAATATTTATTTCTTCAATTATGTTTATTAGTTCTACCTTGCTTTATCAAAGACTAACTTGTGTTCCCTACTAAGAAATCCCTAACATCTGTTGCTTATATTTATGCAGTCTCTGAAAAATCTCCTCATAATAAACAGGTTGTAAGCATTTATAAAGGATCAGTGATCTTTTCTCTGTGACTACTAGAATTTTTCAAAAGGCTTTTTTTGTGCAGAGTAGGCTCCCTCTTGATACTGAGCATTAATTCCCTGCACTTGCATTTCTCCATCTGTGAATCTGAGTGGCTGATTAAAGAATTAGAAGTTTTATCTTTTTCTGGCTTTTTTTGTCTTCCCCTCTTCTTTCATAAAATAATGCAACATTTTCATAATTTGTAGGGGCTAGCAGACCTTTTGTGTCTAGCAGCAAAATGATCTTTCTCATCTGTGACCTACCAATTATTAAAAATATCACTGTTGACAGTTTAGGGTGGCACAAATATTTTAAGTGAAAAGTAACAATTAGGTGGTGCCTAACAGAAATTTTTACTGGTCAGTACCAGGCTGTTTCCAGAATTGTTGTTTGTCTCACAGATGAAGTTCCCACATTTAATCTAGAGGAAGGTGAAAGGCCAGGCAAAACGTGAGAATTTAAAAGCGGAAAATTCACAAAAGATGAAAAATTCAATAAAAATTCTGGAAAATGTCTGCAACAAATGATGCTTGGTTGTATAGATGGGGAAATATAAGGGGTCTCAGTGCTACTTCTGTGTAATGGGAATATGAATTAACAAGTGGCCCACAAATGATCCAGCACTAATCTGATACTAACCAATATTTTTTTTATTTAGATGAATTGTATCAAAGTGATACTGTTTTGTATATTTTTTTTCAAATATTTCCATAATATTTTCTTTGTTACCATGCTTTCTGAAAGTTGAGAAAGCTGTTTTCCTTTATAAGACTAGTTGCTGAAACCATGGCTATTCTTTCCCTTTTTTAAATTTGAATATCCATGTTTGCCACCTTATTGGCTGCCTTCCCTTCTATGAAATTAAGTGTAATTTGCAGTCAGGGTAATATATGTGTTCAGCCCAACAATTTTGAAGCAATTCCAACCCTTTTGTTTTGAAGAATATGTCTTTCCTATATGACCCCTTCACATCCACCCACTCTCAGAATAATTTCTGCAATGCATCATTGTTATATCTTTCCTTATACCTGCATTTTCTCTCTAAATCTTTCACTCTGACTTCAGATACCACACTCACTTGTGAGGTCCCTGGAGTGTCAAAGCTTCTAGACAGTATTCCAGACAATGGATGTGACTCCTGTTTCAAGCAATTTCTACAACAAACTAATGCAGTTCCTTAGACATGTGCCTTTTTTCCCTTTGGTGCTGTCAGTGAGGCTGTGTGATAATGGCTTTATTTCTTTACAGAGAAAGCAACTCTGCCAAATGCTGGTGAGTGCTCAGTTCTGTGGTTATCACTGTCCTCTTGACATTCTTTCTTCCAGCCTCTTGCAGGTTCACCTTTATTTTCCTTCCAAATATTCCTGGGTTTTATTTTGCTTTTAAACCTAGTCTGATATAGCACCAAGGAGCCTAAAAAAGAGAAATCAAAGCTTGTAATCTGATCTGAGTATGTTCTGCAGGCTGGAAAATTTCAGTTTCTTATTCTGTTATATTTAATCCTATTTTTAGAAGGATTTTTTATCTCTGTTCCATGTCTCCAAGGCCCACCACAATCTTATCCTATATTAGAGATTGTACAAACCCAAAAAACAGCATGTCAGACTTGCCAAACTAGTTTGCTATAAATGCTTCTTTTTTTTTTTCATTTCACATGTGAAGCCAATTATCTTGCAAACAAGTTGTACTTTCTGGGAATGGAGTATTTTCTATATCTGTACCATGGCTTGTTCTCTTTCACTAACTTTTAGGCTTGTGATTGAAACGCATGCCCTAGATCCTGCAAATATAATTTGTCTGACCCCCATATATTAAAATAGATATCTCCCTATATCTCCCTATGCCTTTCCATAGTATAATCTCTTTTTAGAAGAAAACAAATTCTTGCCTAAATGAGTCTTGCCTTCCAAGAGTCGGTTGTATCTGCAGAAAATTCTAGATTCATTAGTATAATAACATGCTGTTGCATCTTGTCATTTGACAGCTTTTGTCTTGTTTCATGATGCTTTTCCTCCTCCATTGAGCATACTAGCTGATAAATATTGGTGGCAATTTATAAACAGCCAATATCAGACTATACAACTAACATTAACAGGAGCTTGGGCTGGAGGCTGGGCTGCAGCTGCTTTGTGTGTGGATTTGTGCAGAGCTCACAAATCAGAGAGGATGGACCACTTTGTCAAAATGTACTGACATTCCAAAACACATCACAATGATCCCAAGGGCACAGGCACTGATGACTGCATTAGTCCATAGTCAAATACTACATTAAGAGCTATCCTAGATCTGTAATTAGCTCAGTGTGAAGAGTGAACATAGAGAACATCATGCAAGAAACCCCAATATATCCCTGTTTCAGCCAATTAAAAAAAAAACTTCTTTTATTCTTTTTTCTTTAAAAATAAAAAGACCAAAAAAGGAATAAAAATGTTTTGGTTTTTGGGGTTTTTTTTTCTGAACAGCTGTTAACCATTGTCTCATAGCCATGATCAGCACAATGGCTTTGATGAGACTAAGCCCACGCAGTTTGTTCCTCCAGAGTACACCAAGTTTCCTGCCAGCCGTTTTGTATTCGCTGCAGCCCAAGCTAATAAAATAGCCTGAATGAACTCTCATGATTGATGCAAATAAAGCCAAATCCTGCCACAGAAGAGACAAGATTTTTGTCATTATCAGTCACTTTTATTATGCTGAAAGGGAATATTCTCAGCAAACCTCATGCAAACTATACCTAAGCCACAACCTTTCCCTCTTTTTATTTATTTTTTTAAATAATTGCTGACAGTGTTGTCACCTTTTAAAGCATCTTTCATGAACTCTGTCCAGATGCCATGTGACACAAACCATTTTATAGTGTGTTCTGCTCACCGGCAGTGTCAGTTTCTTCATCTCCATGGGTGATGTTTTATTGGGATTTTCTTTATAAATTGTAACATCAATACCTAGGCATTTTAGCTGGCTCTGTACAGGTCAGCTCAGGTTCAAACAGGGCTAACATTACCACTGGAAACTCGATCACACACTTGTGTGATTTGAGTGGAAAAAGGGCAAGGTAACTTTAGAAGCTAGAATCCTCTAATTCAATCCCAAAGCATGTTGTCAACTTTTTTCTACTACCTTGTAGGTTTAATGTTGCACCAGAAGGATTTGACTAGAGGGAGACTAATATCTGCTGCTAACATACTGCTTTACTCATGGGTTATTTCACTTTGTATTTTATTAGCAGTGGAACAGATAGCACTGCCTGCTATTAAAACTGGCGAATGTTGCCCTTGAAACTCTCCTTAGTTTCTTCTAACTTTGTCTAAGTTTTAAACTACTGATCTTCAAATTTCATGCTGATAAGGTATCTTCCTCTGTCTGCTTTTCTTTGGTTTATTTAGGTATATATTTTCAATACATTCCAGCTGTTTTATAGAATAATGCCTGACAAGCTTTTATTTTCCACCCATGTTGAAAAACAAATGGTACCAGATAGTCTTTTGCTTTACGCACCAGTAATTTTTTATTTGCTATTCCTCATTACCTGAAGTAAGGTCAAGAAGTTTGGTGAGGAGAGACTGTTAGAAAAAGGAGGTAAAGCCTGCAGGTGTACAAGGACTAAGCTGTTTAAAAAGACTCTTAAAATATGCTCATTGCTCACAGATAAAATTACCTACACTTCCTATCTCTGTTGAGCACAATCCAGTGTGATGCCATACAACGTCTAGCAGCTGTAAGCAGCAGCATTCTCATCTTCATTTAGCAACTGGACTACGAGTAACGAGGTTGTTTCCAAGCTCACCATGCTGTTATGATGGAGCCCAGGAAAAGAAAAAACTCTGCATCCTCTGAAAGAAAGAGAAGAAGAAAACAAGCCGGTTGAAAAAAAGGAGAGTTTGTCAAGGAGCTCCTTAGGAAAGAGAAATAGGAGTGGAGGTTGGTAAGCAACAGGAGAAAAAGATGCAAAGAGTGGGAAAGCAAAAAACCTGGGAATAAGGACGAACAGAAGTGGATAAAGAAGGTGTAGGGGGCTGGAAAATAAATACAGTGAGGAAAATGGAAATTTATGAGCAAAGAAGCAGGAAAAGCTCACCCTGCCCAACTTGAAAAACAGACCATATGCGTCTTAAAGTGCCTTGTGACATTTGCAAGATATAGTGTTTCCAGGTTGTATAAAACTGTAGAATGATTGGGACTGGAGGGTATGTTCTGAAAGGGCAAAGGAAACCAAAGATTCTAAAAAACCAACCAAACCTAAACATTTTTCAGACTAAATTGTGAAAAAAGAAAAAAGGTCAGGTGACATGTTTCTTATTCATAGTGTTCAAAAAATTGAATATACGTTTTGACATTTATCTCTTTAAGCATTTTTACCCCATAATCTAAAAAAGTGATTTTGAGTTACAAGTATAAATGTATTATTCTAAAGCTATTATAAGCTAACATTTTGTAGTTAAGAAAAAAATAAATTCAAAGCATTCATGCCAGCACATTCCTCAAAATTATTCTTTTATTATATCACCAATTTACAAGAAAAAAAAATAGTCATATAGGAAAGCATCAAACTAATTTTATATTCAATTTTCAGTTTGATGGTGGTGTGACATTGTTTAGGAATGAAGCTTCCTTTTCTGTGGAATAGCATTCACAGAATTTGGGAGACATGCAGGATTTGGAAGAGGTGCAGCTAATGAAAAAAGGCATCACAGAAGGAAAATGCAGAAAAAGGCACTGAAAATCCTATAAAGCAGGTATTTCACTTGTGGTCTTTTTTACTGTGTTTTCTTCATTTTCTGGATATCTGATTTGATACCTCAGGGTCTCATTTGCAGAAAGAGTGATAACTTTCAAATGCTTCTGAAATCCATGGAAACTGTCTTTTGATACAGTTGCTGTATACAGTAAATCCTTTGAAAAAGTAGGTTCAAGATATTTCAAACAGAGCAACCAGAATTAGAGGGTATTTTTGACCTTAATCTCTCTCTGTTAGGATTTCCCATCTGTAAAAGGGTGATACTGATACAGCGATGCTCACATGTGGCAAATGTGATGTCTGCCTCTTACTGCTGGAGTGCTGGACTGTACATCTTCAGCAGTTTGCTTTCAATGCAAGTTTTCTTTTCTGGACTGAGTAGGAAAGAGTAATTGCTTTCTTTCTGTGACCATAATTCAGCAGGAGAAAGTCATGTGAACAATCTCGAACCTCTCAGAGAGGAGAATTGGAAAGTATTTTTAAACTACTGAACTCAAGTAATTTAATCTTTCCTGCTTACTGCAGTGTATTGAATTTTTGAGACCAAACAGTGAAGACTTCAGCTAGCTTTATAGCCTTGGCTGTTTATAGAGCATTTATATTAAAAAAAAAAAAAAGGTTACACGATGTAGGTGCTTCTTAAATTTACCATAAAATGAACAAATTTACAGGAATATTAAGAATGGGTATGAGAGCCTATTGCATAATGGTTAATCATTCTCCATGAGTGACTAACACTTATGACCTTTATTCTTCAATTAGGTTTATAGAACCAGAAAGACAAAATTGCAGGAGACATTGCAAATAAAATATTTGACTTAAATATGAAATAAAAACCTTCCAGATGCCTAACAATGGAAGGTAAGAATCTACTCTTTGAGAATATGTAAACTTGAAACACGAAAAAACATTTCAGCATTGTATTTCCATCCAAATAAAAGCTTCTGTGGGTTGATAAAAATAAATTATACCAAATGCCATTGCCATAATTATTCTTCTTATTCCACCTGAGTGATGCATAAAAACTATCAATTTTGACTCTAAAATTGTAAGAGAAAAGGCTAATTTGTGTTTATCAGGCTTCTCAGTTGCACAAATTGCTGAGATAAAGCTTTAAGCTTTTCCAATGACAGTCCATATTTTCTATAAAGAAATGAAACTGGAGGCCTGCTTGCTTCTGACTTAGCTCCCCGCCCTTATCTTTTTTGTCTGCTGTATCTTTCTGGTTGCCTTTTAAAAATCTCTTTTGGATTTGTGTCAGCACTCCTGGTACCACATAAAAGTTAGGAGCAACTCGGAGCAGCTGCATTACTGCAGCAACAGTAAGGGCCAGCTCTTCAGCTCCCACCAGCCAGGAGGGAACCATGTGGTGGCTGCACTCCACTTTGGAAGTGTTTACCACTCCTGGGAAATTGATGCTCAGTACTATTAAATATAGTCCCCATCATCTCTAGGGCTGACTAATGTTGCAGAGTTAAGGAGATTGCTCATCCTTTCTCAGGTGATGGAGCCATCCTGATTCACTGACAAGGAGGTCAAGATCTGTCTTACTTTGTACGTACTGTTCCCCTGGAAAAAGTGCACAGGAGAGCCTGGATTTATCCAATCCACTCCTGAGTTGCTAAGACACTCTCCAAGATACACCATTTATTATTGTTGCTTGTTTATTCATCATGTAGTTTTAGCAAGGACCCAGAGGTGCAGACTCATTTGAGAAGAAGAACATCCAAAGAACATCAAGGAAAAGGCAGTGTTTGCAGGCAGAAAATGCACAAAGTAATAAAATTACTTGTGTACAATCCCTAAATAAGTCAAGGTCAGGGAGAGAATCAAGGCTGTACAAGAGCCACCACTTTTATTTATCCTCACTCCATCACTCCACTCTACCACTGGCTAGTTTCACAAGATTTGAAGTTCTCGGTGGTTTCTTATGTAAAACGATGGCAGAGCAGAGCAAAGCTGAATAGTTGTATCTGGGCACAGAATGTTAGGGCTGGCTGCTGCATTGGTACAATACCCACTGCAACTGCTGCCTGGGGAGAGTGTGTTTGCAGAGTGTGGCAGCAGCAGCAGCTTCTGCAAGACAACGTACTGCGCATTTGACTGCTATGGTTGGCAGTTTTTCTGTCAAGTAAGCCCTGGCAGAGGATACAGGGTGCACCTCTGAGACCCAGACTTAAGACATTTTGTTCGAGTTTCAGCGAGGGTCTGTGCTCCTCCATGAGCTGCTCAATGCAGTCGTATTGAAATTTTCTTCCATTAGGCCACCACCTGTGCCCAGTAAAAGCAAAAGGCAGTGCAAGTTCCAGCTGAGAGGCAGATGGGCAGTTTCAATTCACACAAGGACCCAGTGTAGCCACCCAGCTGTGCTAGGGAGGTATGAACATATTTATTTTTTCAGGTGCACTCTGATGTCCATCACACATGAAGCAGAATATAAATCAACCTCAGGGCAAATGAGAATGAGGGTCATTCCCTCTGTGTCTGACAGTCCCTTTGTGAATCTCACTTATTTGTGGGAAGTCTTCATGTCTCAATGATTCTGGCAAAAACAAAGGGACTTCTTCTCTTTCTGCCAAGAAGAGAAGACTCTGTAGTAATCTCACTGTGAAAAAGGAGAACTGGTTAAGACCAAGTGATTCTTTTTTTCCCCACATATTTTGGTCTGGCTGAATTAATTTTTTGCAAAGGCTCTAGCAACTGAAGGGCTCTCTGTTGCTGGAACTGGGCTGGAGCCATCACTGAGGTGAATCTTTATTACAGTTACAGGGAAATCGAACAAGTGAGTGAAGCAGAGATAGGTGAGGGAGAAACAGAGGATCCAAAACTTGCCCCCTCCTTTGGAAATTTCCACCAACTGACACAAACTAGCTGCTTCTGACCCCAGTGCTTTGTCTCCCACATGGGAGCTGCAGAGGCAGAGAGCAGAAAAAGGAGGGTGCCCCACAAGAGCACTGGAATCAAGGTCAATCATTTCTAAGCACAGGGCAAGTACTGTTCTGTGAGCTGAGCTTGCCCTGGCTCAGATATGGGCTCCTGGCATGCCAGGCTCTCATTTACCCACCCAGGCACCCACTCTTGCTGTCACTGGGCTGGGCTGCGATTGGGATGCCTTTCTGAAGGGCTGCTTGTTTACAGTTCCTGATGGAGCTTACTACTTGTAAGAAGTATTGCTCATTTTTGAGCAGCTTCCCAGTGTAGTTTAGATTCTTTGGTCTGTGGAACATGAGCTAAAGTTTCAGTCTCTGTAAGGACTAAAATAAATGAACTTATCTCTTAAATTCTTACAACATAGCTGTTGTTCTGGGCTGTTCTGAACAGAATTTCAGGGGCTGATTAGGCTTCAATGAATATATTACAAGTAGGACAGTGCATCTAAACTGCCTATATGTATGCAAAGATCACTGAATGTTTTTTAGCCTCTTCCAGTTTTTCTGTTCTGTTACTTTAGCCCATCAAACTTCTATTTCTGCCATGTTCTTCTGCCTCTTTCCATCACTTTGACAGGTCTAGCTACAGAAAGGAATTGAGTAGGATGCTTATCTCTGAACTAACAGCATTGCAGAGCTCTTCTAGTCGATTCTACTTTTTTACAAATGTACTTTATGGAAAACAATACAGGAAAAATAAATATGCAGGTGTATATTTTCTGCTGCCATGTGAGAAAAAATTACATTTGCATGGTATATGATTGCTGATGAATCCTTTCAGAGGAGAATACACCTGAACACAAGTATTAATGATGGAGGAAAGCATCAATATAATTCCTTTCAGATCCTTGTGGACCTCCCCTCTTTAGGTCATGCCATCTTTCTCTGTCCGCTTCTCTACATTAATACAGTTAATAATCCTGATCTCTCATTTATCTTTTGTAGAAGGGAGATCTCAAGGCCATGCCTGCACAGAGGCACAGCTGATTCATTAGCAGGGTTTAGCCAAAGTACTTCCCCCTGAAAAAGTTTCCTGCAGCGGCACAAGAGGAATGGCTCTGTCCCCTGACAGCAGTTGATTTCCACAAAGTTGTTCTCATTTGAGCTTCTACACCTGGCACAGAAAAATTAAATATTCAGCTTACTAAGGGATTCAGACCTGGTCCTGTTTTTTAGCAATGTAAACCATGGAAACCTGAGTGCTGCTACCCACCCCAGTAAGGGCTTTATTTAGTTGAATACTGAGTGAAACAGTGTAGCTTTTAGAGTTAAAACAGCATTCATTGCAACCTAGGCATTTTCATTATGTTACAAGCCAGGGAGCAGTCCTGCCAGGGCAGATGACTAATGTCTCTGTGGTTGTCTATGGTATAATGGCTCATAGGTTCTAAGGGGCGGACTCAGAGAGAGGATTGAATTTAGCTGAGGTCTCCTATGTTCAAATTTTTTAGCTGTAGAGCTGTTTTCCCCAAACATAGAGCTGCCCATGAGGCAGCACCAGCAGGGCAGCTCTAGGCTTGCAGGTTTGCAGACTGGAGCTGCTCAGGCCATGGCTGGGGGTTTGTGGGACCCTTGCTAGTGAGAAGCTGAGCACCTCTGGGCTGGTGAGTTGTCAACCCAAGCAGAACATGAGGAGCTTCAGTTAACAGCTGTAGGGGCTTGGCAGACCCTTCTGTGGATTAAACAGCACCTAGACCTTGAGGGGCTCGCCCATTGGTGACCCCAGTGGGATTTAGGACATGTTCTCACATTCAGGCTGTATCCTAGGTTGGGCTGTGTCCTGCTGAGGTTGTGGGCAGCCATCATCAGGGCAGCTTGCCCCTGGGTGAGTTGCAGCTCATACCCTCTGCCCACCTGCCCTTAGGGCTGCCACATGGTGCCTCTCTGTCCAGGCAGGCTTGAAACTAGGAAGCAAATTCTGAAACTGTGTGGTTCTGTCACTTAAGTGTCAGTCCTTCAGAGCTCTGGTCATTGTAGTTTAGTATATTTGAGTACCTGTATCCATGCTCCCATGTAGAAACCAGCCAACATCAGCCAACATGGTAGGTGCTGCTAGTGGATAGCATAACTGCAGACACAGTGGGAATTTTAATCTCCTCTTGATCCTGCAGATCAAGGCCTCCAGCTTGGCTGTACCATGAGTAACATGGAACAACAACAATGGTTTTCCTCTCTAGGTAATGAATGTGCAACACTTTGAACTATTTAAATCAATAGTTATGTTTTTCAGCTTGGTCAGATGTGTCCTATCCTTCAAAAACACATCCTCACATTTATGTTTTCCAGGAAAGTTGCTCACCAGGCAAGCTGGGCCCAGCACAGGCAACCTGTGACAGGGAGACACCCATTGAGCTAACCAGAACTGCAAAAAAGAAATATCCCTGACCCAAAAGGCTCATTACAAGAGAGTAGTTTGGCAGGAACCCCCTTTTTGCACATCCCAATGCTGCAAGTGCTCTGTGGCACACAGGGAGGAACTGCTGAGCCGGGCAGACCAATTTTATGTGACTACATCCAAAAAGATTTCAAACAAATACCCCACTTGTAAAAGTTGGCTCGACTTTCACTGATCTTAATAACAGCTACACAAGAATATCAAAAGAGCAGAATTTGGCCCCATGAAAAGCAAGAAATAACCCATTTATGGGTCTTATTGTAAGGTATTAGCAGTTTAAAATTACAGTCATTGTGTGGCACAAAGAACATTCTGAACAATTCATTCCCTTATGGATGTGATTTAAAATGAATTCATTCTTCCGCCTCACTCCATTATTGCCAGCAAACCAGTGATGTGGAATTACTTACTTCTAAGCCATATGGTCTTCTGAGGACAGATACCTCCTTAGCCTACTCTAATTAAAACATTTCATGTATAAGAAGTTCACTCTGATTTTTAATTTTTCGTTAAATAACTGAACAATAGGAAAAGTGAATTTTGCAATTAGAGGTTAGGAATGCTTTCTGTTTTTCTCATTACCCATTTATTTTAAAATGAAAGAGGATGGCATCCCAGCATGTCAGTGCTCTCTAGCAAAGTATTAGAGTATTTTGGAGGGGAGATCAAATGGCTTTAAAACCCTATATTTGATTTTCACAATTCTACCTAAAAATGTAATTCTTTAACAGGATTTCTTGTAACAGAGTAATTTTAGCACATGATTGTGTGAAGAGCAAGGATCTAGACCTTGCTGACTCATTTAGCAAATATTTCTTGATTCTCGTAACAGCTCAGTTTTGATTTTGTTTTGTTTTTGTTTGTTCGCTTTTTTTCTCTCTGCTGCTTTTTTTCCTGCTGTCAAGAATGGAAAGAATCTGGTCGAGTATGCTTCATCTAGCCTATAGCCAGATGGAGAAAGGAGTGGTAAGAAGGTCAAAATATTACATTAGCAAGTTCATTTATAACATTTTCAAAGAGCAAATTCAGTGTCTTGAAGTTAGGAACATTTTAAAACTATTTCCTGCAATGTATTTTTATGTGAAAAAAATAAAAAATCTACATGGTGCTTAGGTGGAATTTTGTATTACAGTAATCAATCAGAAGTACATCCTGTTAAAATATCACTGGATTTGTAAACTACATAAAATAGTCCCCACAAGAATTCACATATTCCTTTCCAAATGTATTTTTGCTAATTTTCTACAATTTTATATGTTATTGATTATTGCTTCCATCTTCCTTTTTCTTTGTAACTTCCCTCTATGGCAGTATATTGTTTCACAGAACACCTTTCCCTGCCACTGGGTGGAGATCCCATTTTGCAGGTTATGCCTACAGTTAGAGGGGGGAAATGAGAGGTCCTATTGGAACTGCACATGGACTGCTGTCAGGATTCCCTCCACTCTTTTCTTGTCTTTAAAACAAAATTGGTTAGATGTTTGTGTGCATTAATAACAAAATAGAAACAGCAAAAAACCCCTTCCATGCAATATCTGTTGACGTTCACTGCCAGTGAAAAATAGAAGTCCTCACAGGGCACAAGGAATAAGCAGTGATTTGAATGTGCAGAGAGACCTCTTGGACTTCTCCACAGTCTTGCAGCAATATTTATTTACTTATTTTACTTACTTATTTACTTATTTTAAGGCAATGACAAATTCTGCACACACAGAGAAAACCTTGAATTTGTGGCCCACGTGAAGGCAGGGGATGTTGCTTACTGGTCACTTCCCCTAACCTTGGCAATTGCACTGAAGAGGATTAAGAGCATCCACTCAGTCTGTTAATGCAAGCCCTCCTTGCAGCTCACAGCATCCTTCTTAGGAGCAGTGGCTGCCCATATCACTCCTCCTCAACCCCCAGCAGCTCTCCTGGTTAATCCCATGCCAAAAAATTCTCTTTTACTTCTGAATATGAATGCCTGCAGAGAGAGTTAAAGGAACAGAAATAATGCAAGTTAAATTTCCATTGTACCTGATAAAGGCATGACCTCCTGACACAGACATGGCCCTGTAACACATCCTCTTCTTTTCATGCCAGCCCTGTGCAAAGATTTTACACCCTGTGCCTTTTGGCTATCATGCCTGCCTCTAATAATTCATTCTCCCACGAGGTCAAAGAGAATATGGATGAACTCAGTACTAAGAAAAAGACCTGTGAAAAAAAAGCAGGAAAGAAATCATACAGTTCAATGTTTGCATGTCCTAAATGATTGTAACTTGGTCCCTCTGTTTTTCTGCACACACGTTCATGTTTATATTTGTTAACATAATTCCCTTAGCTGTTTAAAGGTTATAGTCAGTGTTCCACGTTACTTTACAGAATGATTTATTTCTAGCCACAAGACAGGCTCAAGAAATAGCGGACAGCTTTCTGTATATCTGCAGCACACTTAGATCATAATCCCAATTTTAGGAAGTATCTTAACCAATCTCAGTATGTTCATTATGATGAAATAATTATGTCAGTATTAAAATTCATCCTTTGCCAGTAACAAGCTGCAGAACTCTTGAATGCTCCCTAGGCTAAGGTTCACAATCTGTTTAAATTGGCCTTTCATTGCACAAGTAAACAGCTTTAATTATCTGGGCAAATAATCAAAGTATTCTTAGATCTGAGGCTGAGGTTATATTAATCATATCCTACCTCTAGAGAAGATCCAATCCTATCAAGCACTTCATGAAAAGACAGAAGTGCTTACTCCATAATAACACTTATTAGCCTTCCCAGTTTATGAAAATATTATGTGGTTCATAATGTCAGTTCTGTGAAGCTGGAGCTTCTTAATAACAAATTACTGAGGGTCAGTTTATACCACCCAGCAAAAGGAACTGAATATATATGTGTACCACTTGCATTTTTCACAAATAAATTTGCCACTGAACAAGGTGCCTACAATATATATGTCTATATGCACATCACAGGCCAGAGGAAGGTAGAGCCTCAGTATAACTGGTTAAGCAGCTTTGGACTTACCCTGAGTTATTTGGAAAAGAGAGAGAGGGCATTGCAGCACTGAGATTAATGGCTGCGACTAAAACCCCCTTCTCAATTCTCTGCTTTTGACAGTAAATCTGCCCCAGAACTCATTTGCACAATACTTAAGCAGAGGAAATGACATCGGTCAACAGGTGCTATACCAGACCTGAGATTTATTGAGGACTACATTTATGGGTTTGCCTTGTCAAAGGCTTCCAAACACCTTATGCAGTGGTGTGTTTATTACATTACAAGTCTGATATAGCTTTCCAGTTACTTCTATTATGTGAACTCAGAGGAGAAATAAGGTAGAAGTAAATATACTGTCACTTTTCCAGATGAATCGTTCAAAATGCTAAACTTGCCACCTGAAATTTATGGCTCTGGGAACTAAATTGCATGATGATATAAATTTGGCAACATGGGGTCTTTATGTATTGTGATACACTGCCTTGAAAACATCCCTGTGGAGTTAAAACAATGACCATGTTGTTATATTGCTTGTAACAACTTTGAAAGGAAATTAAGTGAAATGTAAATTCACTGTGTTTGAATTAACTTGATTTATTAGGAGATACCTTTGTGATTGATAAAAAATGTCTGGGTGAAACCTCTGTTCCCCATCACAATTTTTCTTGACTTTTGCCATGGAGACACTGTGGGACAGTGATCCTTATTTCCTTTGCATTATATTTTTCAAAGGACTTGTAATTTTTGTTAGAGGCACATTTTTCATAGTAATTCAGAACACCTAAGAGAGAATGGCTCTTTCACAGGTGTTTTGATCTCATTGCTTTCAATTGTGGTGACAGAACAACGTGGAGATGGGAACAAGCATGGAGTTAAGAGGGTGTTGCCCAGTCCCAAGGATGCGCATCTTTGCTGTGCTGAGCTTGTAGTCCGCTGCTTTTTCCTAGATTTTCAAATATTCTGTCCCCTTGTGTGTTACAGGAGCATGCACAGCCTGTATTTCAAGTCAGACCAAATGGGTCAGGGGTGTTTCTGGTCCATATGGCTGTTCATGAGCTACTTTCTGTTTGATGGACAGTCAAATCTAACAAAGAGCAGCCAGACACCTTTGGGCATCTGCTTTAGCCACAGGGCAGAGAAGGAGGAAGCAAAAAGATCCAAAATGGATCTGGGAGACTCATTCCCGCAGTGTGACCATCATGTGCCAGGATCCTGGTGGGATAACAGCTACTTTTGGGTAGGCTGGGCTGCATAAGTAGAAAGAATCATGTGTAGTCAGTCCCACTGCTTCTGTTTCCTTGTCCACCCCAGCCTAGGGTCTACAGCAACTCATGGACACAAAATGGTATCAGTCCCTTTCATACCACTGGGGCACTGGTTGAGAATGACCCGACTCAGGTTGTCAGGGATGCCTTGTCCCCTCCTCACTTCCATTGGCTATGTCCCTGTGGAAGTGCCACAGTGGTAATGATTTCAGTCCAGAAATAAAAGTTGGTGAAGTTCTGAAATGTCAAATAGTCTGTCCTGCCTTCTTCCGGTTTTCTCTGGTTTTCTTCCTGGTAAATACTTTTCTTTTTTTAATAAACATGTGTATCTTAAATATGAACCAGAAGGCCTATTAGTTTTGGACAGAAAAACCTTAAGATCTAGCTCAAAGCCCCCAAACAGGCAAAGTGTGTTTATTTAGATAGGGATTCTCTTACACCAGGCCTTGTCTTACTAACTTAAGGTGTGTTATGTGCTTCATGATGTAGCCTGGGCTCATGATATTGCTGGTGTTTCATAAAGCACCAGTAGTCACACAAGTGCACACAAATGCCCACTTAAATGTATTTTAACCCCTCGAGTTTTAGTTCATGTGTATTCTCATGATTTCAAAAACCATCTCATGACTAATTTGAATCCCTTGGCATTTGAAGGTAAAGGGCTGGAATTTACTTGGATCCTAAGCAAGGTGTCACAAACCAAGAGACAATACCTGGGAGTTAGAAATAATTCTATTTCAGAATGATGAGAACATAGCTATTAAATTAGTACTAGCGATGCCCATGTCAGACCTGGAACACAATGACATAAAATAGACTGTTTATTATACATCTTCTGTCTTGTTCTAATGACTTTGCCCACTATCAATCCAACATGAACCATGCTGTTCCTTCTTAGTCTTAAATGGTGAACTGTCCTGAAGCGGAGGGAATAAAGAAATTGAGGCCATCTATATAACACATTTCAATAAAGCATGAAGGTGGTATTGGTTCTGTCACCTGCAGATTAAAGTGGCTCATTTCATCATAATTTGATAGAATTTTGTTCCTGTTCTATTATTTCACTGTATTTTATTTAAAAGAGAATGAATTGAAGATATTTTAAAATACATTGCCATTGTAGAAAAATGCAATTACATTAGCCTTCTGCTGATGCACTTCTGTATCAATGACAGAATTTGTCAGTTTTAAAGAAGGTTTTATTCTCCATTTAAGAAGAGTGGGTATAGACTTTCCTTAAATCACCTATGGATCCTCCTCTTTTTCCTGTGTTTGTATGTCACCACCACAGGAAATTAGTCTCAGAACCAATGATGAAATGCCCATTTATTTCAGTGGAACATGTCTTGTCTGGGTTTAATGTTTGCTGCCTGACATGCCACAGGTGTCTGAGTTTTGTGAAAGGACAAAGTGGAGACTAAGCTGATGATTTGGTTTGGGTATATTAAGCCTCTTGAGAAATATCCCAAAGGGCCTCATTGAAAAGCCTGTTGAAGTAAATGGCAAGACTACCTCACATCAACAGATTTGAGCCCACCCCTTACACCTCTAAGTAGCTTCAGAAAAAGTACTGGACCCAAATTTACAAAATCTGGCATTTCAGAATCACTGCAGTGTATCTCCAGTTACCTGCGTTGATTTGTCTCCTGTGGGGCATATGAGAAGTTGAATCAAGCTATTGTCATTATCTATTCCTGTAAATTATTGATATCTTAAATGCTGATGCTTCAGGCTGTGGTTACAGTAAGCATTAAAGCTTCCTGGAGTATTTTTTTTCTTATTGGCTCTTGTCCCATATTCTGGCCTTGCTCACTTCCAGAAAAAGTAGGGATGAGCTGTGTTTGACAGATCATTCTTGCTTGTGTATATATGATTAATTGCATTCCTTTCAGGAATGTCAGAGAAAATGCAGAAAATGCAGAAATACTGATTTCAAGCAGGAAAAGGTAATGCTTTCTTTTAACCACAAACATCTCTGTAGCTACAGTTAAATTTTAAAGCAAAATTTTAAATTGTGTATGTTTACCTATCTGCACAAAGCCAGAGATGCTTTTCCTAGGGTTCAGCAGCAGCTTTCCCACTCTTTGCTTTTCTGTTGGCCATAGAAAAGCAGCAGCCATGGCATTGAGAGAGCAGAAGGTTTGAGCTGGCTGACCACGCCGAAAGGAAGGAGCTGGATTTTGTTTTGCTAGGAAGAGAATGGATGCTGCAGACCAGGGAGGATCCACCCTCTCACCAAAAAGCAAACAAAGCAGAACAATTATTTCAGAGCCTTTCCCAGACGTGTTGTTGGCCTCATATGCCAACACCAGTGCTCTGATAGAGTGCATCAGTACTCTTCCATGGTGTGGAGTACTGCGTGTGCCAGAGAAACCTGAAAGCACAGTAGTAAATTATTATGTGTAAAGCTTCTGGGACAGATTACTCAACCCTATTTTCCCAAGGAATTTTATTATCTCCTGTCAAGGAAAACATATTATAAAAATCAAGGGCTCTGTGTGTCTGCAAACCTGTTTGATAGATGCAAATACTGAAACTTTGGGGATGGTGTAGGATACTAAGCAACCAATTTCACTGTTCACATCAACGGTAATTAAGAGTGCTTGGATCTGAAAAGCTTTAGTTGATTTATTTGAGGTCATACTGAAGCCTGTAGGTGAATTGATCCATGACGTTTTTATGGGGCTAAAGCTGGTGTTAGGTTAGGCTGTGCTTTTCCTGGTAACCCATGCTCAGACATCAGGGAGCACTGGCCCCCTCCCAGCAAAGCATTAAAACACAGTGTGGAGTATGAGCATAAAATCCATAAAGACAGTGCTTGACTTAATAATTCCATGGGATTCAGGTTACGTGTGAGCTTTGCTGGAATGGGCATGTGATGGGATCTCTCTGCTTCCTGGTAACAAATGCAAGGAGAGATATTTGTCCTCCTAGGAGAAGGCATGAAATTGGCTCCAGAGTGCTGATAATCTCCCTGGAGGTTTCAAATGTTTTGGGGGCAGCACGTTGCCCATGTACACTCTTGAAGCACCAGCAATGTCCTTGCAAATACGGCATTGCTGACTGTCTGAGGCTCTCCATATTTTCCTTGTTTGAAGCACACTGCTGCCAGGACAGTTTGGATCCTTCCCTTGGCATCACCCTGCCTCCTGCTCTCCTGTATCTCTGTGCCATCTATCCTGATCCAGAAACCCAGTGAGCTCTAGCTGTGGGCTGCGGGGGAAGGGGAACATTGCTGTGGAAGTAACAACTCTTGACATTCAACTCAAGGAGTGGGAAATCTGTCACCACACCTTCTGCTAACACGGAGAGAGCTCTGAGGCTTGAATTACACCCTCTGTCCTGAAAGCCAGGCTTAAGTGTCCTGCAGGAAGCTGACCTGGACTACCCCATGGGCACTGTACAGGAGGATGTCTCACAAGGCAACCATATGCTGAAGTTGATGTAGTGGCTTGTGAGACAGGCTTCTCACCAAGGAGAGTGGCAGATATCTTGACTGATATCTAACAGTAGCCAGATTTTAACTTATTAGCCTTGCAGAACACTCATGAAGTCATGTTTTGCTTTATTTCATGTGTTGCAGTTAGCTTTTAACTAACACTGCTGATGCCAGCTGTCTGTGTATGCCAGTCTACTTTTTGACCACTATTTAAAATATTCCATGCAGTTCTTTTCCTATCCTAACTCACTTGTCCTTGCTCCTGTATATGGTTATAAAAAGAATTTCCTTCATCTTCTATTCATCTTTCAACTTACAAGAGCCAAATATACTTACAAGGGTCTGGGTCTTTCAGCACTGAAAAGGGGGGAAAAAGTGATTATTATTTACTGCTCTTCTGAAATCAGAATTAAACTGTGCCTTGCCAGGCTTGCTTAGCTGGCACTAGGAAGATTAATACACCCACATTTGGCTTACTCAAGTTACAGACTGTTTACGCTAACAATTTGGAGAAAATGACACCAGTGGTCTCCAAGAAGTGAAGTGCCAACACAACAGATTTTAAAATCTGCAAGAAATAAAAAAATGGGCCTCAGTAAGAAATGAAAGCCTTGCATGCTGGATTAATAAAGAGGAAACTGTTCACGGTATATAAAATACAATGTGTGTCCAGGACCTGCTGCTTACTAATCCAAAGCTATACTGGAGCTAAAAAGTTTGGCTTTTTCTGTTGCTAAATATCTGGGAAAGCCAGGCAAACCAGTGTATTAAAATGTTCCTTAAAAATGGCATTTCCTTGCATATATAAATGTCTTTTTCCAATTAAATCTGCATTTAAATCCACATACTTCAAATGTTTCTGCATCTATTTAATTCACCTTGTAAAAAGAAATTCTTGCAAGATGATGGCCTGAAAGTATATTTCTTTAGCTTTTTAGTCCTGACCTTGCATGAGGAAAGAATGGGATTTTCAAATGTGCTTAAGAAAGTGAGGTATGCAGTTCTCTTTGTTTTTCATATTGGGGGCCCAATTTGTAAAGATATCTTAAAAGGGCTGACCAGAATATTTCAAGGACAAAAAAGAGTGTCTGCAGCTGCAAGCCTGACAACACACACAGTTTTTAAAGAAAGGTAAATGTACTGAAGGAACCATCAAGAGAAAATGGCTTAACAGTTGCAACTGCAAGACAGAGTGTACTTGAGCAAACAGCATAATTGTACATGCCAAGTACTCCAGTGCAGAACATTTATTTCTATGTGGGGAGGGGAATGCGTAGCAAATGACTCACCCTCACTACCTTACAGTCCTCACACCGTGTTTTCTTCTAAATTACTGTGATTGTCAAATAGTCTGTAAAGAATATATTATTTGTACACAAGAATATGACTTCAATAGGAGAATGTAAAGCACAATTATAGAATTAAAGACCTGCAGTAAGTTTTCATCAGTGCTCCAATGACCCCTTTATCAATAGTACTCATATCACCCATGTTTCAACGCAATTTTTTATTTCTGGCACAATCTTTAGCCCATTGGAGCAGTGAAAAGATTTTCACTGAGAAGAGCGTAGGCATGCTCAACTCCTAGTCTTCCAAATCAGAGGCTGAGGTCTTTCCTAAAAGAATTTCTAGGTGGGGTTCTTGGAATAACTTTACTCTTTTATAACTCCTAAATTCTCTCCTCAAGACCATGAAAACCATAGAAACACGCAATAACATTCTGTAACCCTGTTTCCCAAATTTCTGAAAAAGTCATGGAAATCCATGTCTCTTACAAAAGCCACTGAAAATTTTTCAACTGATCCAACCTGCACTGTCAGCAATTATAGTTTGAATGTTCTCAGGTGGAAACTTTCTCACAAAACCCTGTGACTTCCAGCTCTATCATGGTCTCAGTCATTTCTGAAAACTGCCGTCAGTGCCCCACCACTGTGCTGACCTCAGAGCAACAGTGCAGCCCAAACTGGGCATCAATCACCCTGGAAAAGTACTGCTCAGACAGAGCTACCTGGGGAAAGGGAGTCCTTAAAAAAGAAAAATGAAAGAAAACAAAACCAGTTGCCTCAATTTTAATGGCATAAGCTGTGATGTTTGATGAATAGTGATAAGGTGGTATGAGATGCTAAGTATGGTCCCTAAAAATCTGTCTCTAATCTGACCATGTCTAGTAAATATCAGTAAAACATTGGCATTATATACAAGAGCTGTCAGAGAAGCTCAGCAGGGATATGTTAATTGGAGTGAAGTCCTTACGCCATGGCAAAGCTCCATAGGAGCCAATGTTCCCCATAGTGCATTATCTGTGACATGGCAATAGGTCATGACAAATGATCCTTAACAAGAAGGAGATATAAAAGCATAGGTCTCAATCTCTCCCTCATGTGTTGAGGCTTTCAGGAATTTTATGGAAAGATTTTTTCCAATAAACTTTAATTTGAACTTTAAAAAGAGCTGCTCTTACTAATCCTCTTCTTGCTGACCCAGATAACTCAAGCTGTACAAGGGGGTGGATCTTCAGGCACTGACAATTTGTTACTGTGACTTTACCTGCAGGAAACACTAGCAGGAAACTCTATCATCTAAACATACATGGTGGATAGCCAAAGGATCTGAGGTGTGACTCTTCATGTTGGCGCACCTGAGCAGTGAGCAGAGTGCCCAGATGCTCTGACATCAACTGTGCAGCATAGAGAGTGCAAATAGGACAGAAAATGATCTCTGGTTTTGTTTAGCATCATTAAAAAGAAGATACTGGGTGTCTTGAACCAGCAGTAGGCATACATACCTCTCTGTTTAAACAACACCAAAGTCGAAGAGAAAACACTGAGAGAAAAACACACAGCCCCTCAATTTCAGCAGCATCTTACTGAAACACCAAGTTGGAGAGCAGAATGAGGGCTGAATACAGACAGAATACACATCAAGAAGGAGTGTAACGTGCTTTGGGAATGACTTAAATACAACCTGTAAGATAAAGTAAAATGAAAATGAAATAAAATCTTTAAGTGTATTTTTATTTGGAAAAATAGGCGCCTAAAGTACTCTCTCTTGCCTGGATGTGAGTGCAGATCTTTGCATTGCAGTCTCTATCAGTTACCTTCACTAGCAAAAATAAAACTTGCTTTATTCCCATAATAGTCTGCTTGGGCTGAGCTACACTGCATGTCAACAAGACTCACTGACTTAGTTGCAGCGATAAATTTTGCTCAGTGTCACTGAGAACATAAATTGAAGATAATGGAAACTCTGTGGATATAACAAACATCCCAATTTATTCCACACATTGGTTGGAAACCACTTGGTTGGAAAGCTGACTGGGTTTACAGGACTGGGATTTAACACCAATAATATGAGAGTCCAAAAGATAGAAATTGAGAGAAAATAAACACAGATGTCTCCTATGTCATGTTTGGGGTTTATTTTACAAGTATATGAACTGTGAACTCCAGAGGAACAATCCTATTTATCTATGTAAATACATGAGTGAGAAGGGATATTGGCAAATTTGGATAGACGTTCTGGGGAAGAGCCTGTATAATTTGCATGTTATGTCCCAAATTAAATTTGCATTTTTTACCTGGCTTAGATTTATTTAAACTTTATTTTTTCCATTGGGTTTTAGCCTTCCCTCTTCACCTGTCTTTCCTACTTCCTTCCTGACCAATCTCATAGCTAGCAGGCCTCCCACACCTTCATGGTTCTTGAAGAACTGCCTCAGTTTTTCTACCACCCTTTCAGTTCCTTATAAGACAGAGACTGTGTGCTCTCTCTAGAATCAAATCCTGACTACCAGTTGCTCTGACAGCTCTACCTGCAGCGGACATTTGATACCTTTTGACTTTCAATCAGCCATAAGATATAGTGACAGGATGTGTGAGCAGTGAGGATGATAATGGATCAAAACAACACATGAATTCGTTGTCAGCATAATATGAAAGCAAGAGTGATATTACCCTACACTGTCACTTTTATGAGTAAGAACTCATTACTCCCACAGACTTCCTTGCTTGATTATGGGCACCACATTTTTGAAAGACAGACAAATTGAAAACAATTTAGAGATAGCAAAGTATCAATAAAGAGTAAAATAAGATTGTACAAGGAAAAAATCAGAGTTGAGCATGTCTGGTCAGGAAATTAGTGGATCAAAATATAATTTCTACATTAAGCATGTTACAGTCATGGTTGATTAATTTACAGAGGAAGATAAGAAACTGAAGCTTCAAGCAAAGAGGGAAAATGTAACTTCAATATTAGGGAAAACTTCCCAGTACAAAGCAAAATTGACAAAGGATAAACTTCCAGGAAAGACTGCATAATATCTATCATTGCAGAAGCTCAAGGTCAGATAAAAGACCCTGATCTATTTAATATCAGTTAAGGAGAACTGAATCATACCTGCAGTTTAGGAGGATGACCCAAACCCCAGTCTTCTACCAAAAAGTTCTCATCAATAATCCTTACCGGTAACCTATCTTAAGCTTTTGTCTTAATATAAGCCACAAGCTCTGTCTAGCATAGGATTAAGTATCAGGATCTGTAAGGCTTAAGAAATTAGAATATTCTCTCTAGAGGTGTGCAAGAACCTGTGACATGCCAATAAACAGAAGACACCTAAAAAGAACATGCAGCAGTTAATGGACAGGACCAGTAGCAATTTCTGAAGTTGCTTAATGGTGTTTAACTACAGACAGCCTTGTTAGATCACACCTGACCATCTTCTGAGCTTTTATAAAATGCAGATGCCTGAAAGAGCATTATACATGCTGCTGGTGTGCTCCTTTACCTTTCCAGCTCTGTGCACCTGGCATTAAGTTTTGTGTTATTTGGATGAAATCACTGTACTTTCACCAGCTGCCTACCCGGATAATATTTAGTTTACTGCTGGGATTCTGTCCTCTTTCAAAAGGTAATAATTCTCCTCCCAAATATTTTTTCCTTGTTAATTATTGCCTGACTTCAACGAACTTACAGGAAAAAGATAATAGTGTCTTCATGCATGACTTCAAGTTTTCTGATTCTGCTTGAGCATTGTGATCTATGTTGTATGCTGCTGTCACACTTCTGAGTTTCAGATAAACTTTTTAAAAGAGGAATGGAGAGAAATGTGCTCTCATTGAAGTAAAATACATAGGTAAAAATGTGATGTCACCATTTAAATACATGTAACAACTTAGGAGCACACAACAGAGGAACTGTTTAATAGCTTTTGCTTAAATTATTGACAGGGTTTCAGATATCTCAGATAATGTTACCTCTGTGCATTGAAAGCTTATTTACCAAAAAAAAAAAAAAAAGCTAATGTAAACTAGCTGGGCTATGGTTTCATTTAAACTGCTGTGAACTTTTTGCTCATTAGCACAGAGTCTTTCTAGCCCTGAGGCTTATCTCCATCCATCTTTCTGGAAAAGCAGAAGTCTGGCCCTTGTCAAGTTAAAACAAAAGGCCATATGTATCCTGAATGCTGTATAATGCTGTCCTAGTGTCCTTTCTTGCCATTATGGAAAACAAGTTTCTGTCCAGCTTTTTGCTTTACATAGGCTTGAAACCCTGAGTCATCCAACAAATGGCGCTTCAGGTCTGTGTAGTAACAGCCAGCTACAGCAGAGTGGAAAATAAATCCTGTAAGGACAGGAGAGAACCACAAAATGTGAATGCCCCAGAGATGTATAGGCCCCCTTCCACTGAATCCTCTTGACCTTTGGAATGAAGATAGGAAGTGCAGGAGCAAAACATTTGATACTGAGATTTGTGGTGAAGAGGAATGAATAATCAGGTGGCTGTGTACTTCAGCTGCAGAGATTGTTACAAACAAGCTGTTAAAGGCTATGCAAAGACTTAACTAGGGGTAAATATTTTGTTCTGAAGGAAGCATTTTTAGATTGCAAATAAATGGTTTAAATCTAAGTTGTGGTGTTGTACATCATGTGCTGAGCCTTGTTGCTTCTCCAGCACTCTTCCTTCCCTTTTGGTGTTCAACTATCTTGTACATAATGCTGTGTCAGAGTTCAGGGCTGTAGTAGAGGACATGTAGCTCTTTGCTGGTAAAACATGCTGCACACCTGTAGATGTACATCTATGAGTAWGGTAAAAACTTAATGTGGTAGCAATTGTATGCAAACACAAGACTCAGACCAACTATTCTATTTCCCCTCCAGAGAGAAAGAGGCGTTTTCTCTTCAAAGCTCTCAGAAATTTTCTGAGAGCTTTTTTGTTGGGTTTATAGGCTGAGATCTTTTCTTTTCCAATGCACTTTTATGAACTCCAAGGTCAAACCATGCAGGCTGAATTAGATAACAGTGTCTAGAGAGAGAATGACTCAGTTTGTTTGGGTGGCACAATATGAGCTACTCACAGTCCCTCAGCATGTCAGGGATTTGCAGGTGATATTTGTTTGTCTATTTCCTCTTGTAGCTTTTCATACTGTAAAAAAAAAACCTAAGTCATATTCACCTGGTTTATTAGGGAATAATTTGTGAGATTTAAGGAGTTGCTTGTAATGAAGGGGAGAGGATTTCTTTTATTTATTGTTGAATATTTTATGTACATATTTGACATGTAACCCAATATTTCAACAGTCTTATAGCATCTTTTGAGGAGTGTGTGATGGAGACCTTGGAATGGTATCAAAGGTGGTGCCAGGTTGCAGGGGTGGATTGTGGCTTCTAGTGAGGCTCCCTTGGGCTCAGCCTTTCCAGGCAGGGGATGCAGCCCTGGTGGGAGCACAGCCTGTCTCACACCTCCAGCTCATGCTCCAGGCTGGTGGGATCTGCTGTGCTGTTGGAGGCTGCCTAGCTGCCAGGCAGCTTGAAAGGATCAGTGCGCAAGAAGGCTGGCATGCCTTCTTTGGGAGAGGTGACACTGTCCTTCAGAAGGGACTCAGCAGGAGCCACCTTAGATAAGAAGTGTAGGCACACAGTTTGTGGTCATTGGGAGTGGAGCTGTGATGGAGCCTCATCCCCAATGGGGTGCAGCTGTGCAGGACAGGTGGGCAGCATTGAGGGTAATGGGACATTGAGTGCCGAGGTGTGCTGACCAATCACCAAAGGGTGCAGAGGGCTCACAGTGTAAGGCATGTAAGGTGAAGAGTATAAAAGGTTGGGCTGAAGACCAAGAAGGTGCATATACTTGAAGCTTTCTGAAATTGTGTGGTGATAATTTGTGTACAGTGGCTATCTCAACTGCAATGTGTGGAGCATGTTGTGAAAAATAAGTACATCAACTACATTTACTGTAAGTAATGTCTCCTTAACAAAGTTTGTAATCTGCCTTTAGAGTGGCTAAAGTATTTTAGTCCCATTTAAGAGACAGACATAAGGTGGTTTTTTTGGTTGCTGTTTTTTTTGGGTTTTTTTTTTTGTTTTTTTTTTTTTTTTTTTTTTTTTTTTTTTTTTTTGGCTCATTTTTGCTAAATGTAGAGTAGAATTCAGCTGCCTTCTTGCTCAGGACAACCTGCAACTTTTTTTCTGCTGAACTTAATGTAATTGTAGAAGCCTGCTGATGCTTTTGTTAGGAGACGAGCATCCCAATAAATAATCTGAAGAGTTGCTCTATGATAGACTGAGTCACTGTTTTTTAAAACAGGCCAAAGATCATCTAATTTATATGCCTGATCTTCCATCTGGATGTCTCTAAAACCCTTTAAAACTTTAAGAGAAAATATGCCTGATCTTGTCTCAGTTCTGAGCGAAGAGTTTTGATTCCTGGAACTGGTTGTGCYGTTAAAAAGGGTATGTGATATTTTTTTATGATGGGATCTGAAGGGGGGGGGGAATAGGGCATAAATTTATTGTCACTCTTTTTTTTTTTAATCAAGAAATTCACATCTGTTGATTTGTGTTCATAGGTTATCTAGCCATGAAAAGAGTAGGTGAAAAGAGAAAGCCTGGTAATTGAATAGTTCATTTTCAACAGCTTTTCAATGAGACTTCAAATCCTCTTTTTCACTACTGACAGTATTTTTTCTTGCGCTGCAGTATGGTGTCCCTTGTGAGTTAGAGCCTCAGCCTGGCTTAAAGTTTTTCTGAGTCATCAGTTACACATCCTCTATCTCATATATTTATTGTTGCCCTGTGACTACCTTTGTCTAAAAAGGTTTTAGAATTAGATTTTTGTCAAAGGAATCTTTCAGTAAAATTTCTCTGGACCCTTTCCTCAGAAACTTCTTTAGCCTGTCCTGCATTTCCTGCAGAAGCTTCTGTGGTCTTGATAGGTTTATCATGAAGGATTACTGGTTTGGTTGGTTTTCTTAAAAAAAACCACAACAACCTGCAAGTTTGAGGAACTTTGAAAGTTCTGTGTTTGTAAAAGACATAAATAGCTTGCTGTGGTTGTAATATTTAAGGCTCTCCACAACAGCCGCTTCACATTCTTCATATCTGACTCCAATAGGGCTTTTATAAATTTAGATATATTTTTCTTATTTTGAGTTGAAACCTATAAAATAAAGAAGTTTCCTTTTTCTTGTATTTGTCAACTCTGTGGTGCTTTGTTTTCCTCTTGAAGAATTTACTTTTCCCTTTTATTTCCCTTCTGCTTGTTTGTTTTTTTAGGAATGCTAATTTGAAATATCTTTTCACGTACTTTGAAAAAAATGTTTTACTTATAAAATTGTAAAAATCAAACTGAAAGAACAAATTCTATGAAATCATCAGGTTGTGCAGCACTAATAATGGGTGTGCTACATTAACAGGAATTTATGCAGTGGTATTTTGTTGCTTCCTAGATCTTCCATGGAAAAATGTAGTCCTTTTCTGGCAAGCAATTTTCATGGTTTTAGGTAATTTTGAGGGTGTTGTTCAAGTTGCAGAAAAACCTGCACTTTTCAGAACTCTTTAGAAGGTAATAAGAGAATTGAATTTTCACTTCTAGAAGAAAGCTAAAAAACTTGATAGGCAAGAGCTTTGAGTGATGATGGCTGTCCGATCAGTTTGACTTTATAGCTTTCTCATCTGTGCAGTATGGTCAACTTCTCTCTATAGGAAACATGGAGGGATAAAACTTCTCTAATTCTGTTCACTTTATCTCCTAATTACATGAAGATAAAAATATCACACAGCACCTGAGAAACCCAGCTGATGAACAGCTATTATAAAATGTGCACAAAATATAATAAAACCCAGGAATTTGTTGCCTAATAGAAATAAGAAAAACTCTAGCTCTTGTTTTGTCCATTTTCTTACTACAGAAATTAAAGAAAATGGTTTTACTGGAATGTGTGTCTGATGTATTTGCAATCAAAACTAGGAACTCATCTCTTAAAAAAAAAAATGGGGAGGTGGGGGGAAATCTCTGCTAAGCCACTGTTTTAGTGGGCTGCCTGTCAGCTCTGTGGCTCTTTTGCTCTTCTTTCTTTCCATGACTTCCTGAAGAAATGGATGCTCCATGATGATTCATTCCTTGTGCTGGCAACACAAACTTTTTCGTGTAACTTCCACAAATATTCTTTCTGTGTTTTAGTGGGGGTAAGGTTTGCCTCAAGGCTTATAAACCAAATTGATATCTCCTGCCCTTGCAAAAAGAGTTGTAGTTTTAAAATTGGATTTGTTTTACTCATGTGGTTAAGAATGTTATTTTCAATACTTGAAGAGATAAACGGTGTTTAAAACAAATTGCAAATACAGAAGACATAAACTAAATTAAATGTACTGGCCACTTTACCTGTGAATACATTAGTCTTCTGGAAACTAGCTATTTTAAAATCTAGGTTAGGATTATGTTAGATTTTCTTCACTACAGTTGTCCAAGTAATGCTTCTGAATAGAAGTGGTATCCAATTATGAAGCAGCCTGTGGCAATTTGCATCATGGAACTCAAAACATTTATAATCTGGAAGAAGGAAATGAGAAAAATATCAGGAGTTTCTTCTTAAATACTGAATTCTGAAGTATGTACCATTAGCACTTTTCAAAATTGCAAAGCAGAATAAAAACAGGTTTTAAACAAACTGATTTATTATGCCAGCAATACATCTGACCTAGTTTTAGAACTTTTCTTTTTTTTTAATAGTTCTGTACTGTCAGAACACCAGCACAAGCCAGTAAAATGATTAAAGCATTCTCTCTAAATTTCAGAGGATGACAGTAGTATACTGCAGCTGTGATGGACAGGAATGATTTGTACCAGCTGTGATAAGCTTGATGTGAAACTGGCAGGCCACATTTTCACTGGTTGAAATAAACCCAAAAAATATCTTTGACAATACTAGTGTGGTCTTGAATGAGAGAAAAGGATGTCTTTTCATATCTTTGTAAAAAAAGGAGAATATTTTCTGTGAAAACTAGCAGAGATATGTGGTATCTAAAAAAAATACTTTGGCATGGAGTCTTTAAAAATTAAGATTCCTTTCCCTCGTGCCATGCAGACATTTTATACACTGAGACAAATCTTCTCTTTCCTGTTATTGGCAGAGCTGCTGTACTGTGTAACACCATCTTTTAATTCCTTTTGGTAACTTTAGAACTTTTTTTATGAGGGGTCCAGAATGCAGTGCAAACAAAAGTGTGCACCATAATCTTATGAGAAAATGGAACTAAGAGTGAACTAAAACACATTATTTGTGTGTGTATTGCTTTGTATGTTTTGTGCAACCTTAAGCAGCTAATACTAGAATACTTCTCCTGAATTTCAGTCATAGTTTGCATCTATGTTACATTGCTTTAAAAATTGATTTGGTCAGTTGCAGAAGCAGTTGAGACATGGACTAGCAAAATAAATAACCAGGGATATATGTTCCATAGACTTTTTTTCCCCTTGAAGTGAGTTAATTGAAAACAGTATATAGGTATTGACTGGGACACCTGGCCACTATATGTTTTAACAGAACCCATAAAACCAATCATGATTAAGTTGAATAGATCAATATGAAATTTACTAAAGCTCTGTTAAACTTTAAGCAGTTAAAATCAATAGATAACCTACAGCAAACAGATACAGAGTGGCCCTTGATTGCCAACAGAGTTAAACATCTCCTTGTAGAGAGGTGGGGGGTGGTGGTGGAATAGAGAGCTCATGTATGTCAGCAGAATTGTCATTGCTGTTCTGGGAGTTCCTCTTAGGAAGAAATGCTTTTGGGAACTACTATGATGATCTGGTTTTACAACAAAACCAAATACAGAGCTGTGGGCACCATCTCCATTTTTGGGTTCAACCCCAAATGTTTCATCCTGCCCACTACATGGTGTTCACAGGTGTACAGATCTTCTCACACTGTGGCTGCAGGTCTCTGCTCAGCTCCACCAGGCCCCACTTCGGGGTCTTTAGGCTGAGCTATATCCCAAGGTGAATTTCGACCAGAATTTGACAAGGTTGTAACTTGGATTTGAACGTAGTAATTAAAGCATATATCTACAATCACTGCTTTTGGGTTGGTTATTTTTTTGTGGTTTGCATTTTTTAATTTGTTTTGTGTGGTTTTTGTTTTTTTTCTTTTGTTTTTGTTGGTTTGATTTTGTTGGTTTGATATTGGTTTTGGGGTTTTAAAATCTGTTATTATTTCCAGTCTCTTTTTTGATGCTTAGAGCCCTAAACACTCGAAAATGCTCACAGAATAAATAAAGAACTGGTGGAGTTGCACTTTTTTGTATATTTCAGTTGCTGTACCTGGGCAGTTGTGAAAGGTGCTGTGTGCCCATACCTAGTTTTAGACTAGGGTGGGTGTCTGTAGCACTGCATGTCTCATTCCAGGATTTTCTGTGATCTGCAAAGAACATTCTGAACTCTGTGCTGCCACCAGCGTTGGTGCCTGACCTCCTTAGTTTTTGTTGGGTTTATATCAAAGGCTTGCAGGAGTTTCCTCCGTAGGTTGCAAACTGAATATGTCTATACTAGCAATTTAAGCTTATGCCGATTACAGCCATAAATCATAGCTTGTGATTATTATGATTCCATAATCACAAGTGTGGTCTTGGCTGCTTTTTTTTTCTCTTCAGCATTAGTATTTTCTAGGTTTCTAGATGTCTGTTGGTTAAGGAACTGCCAACCAACTGATTCTGTAATTCTAAAAGGTACGCTTGGCCTAAAGCAATAAATATTGGAGTTCCTGGTTTTAAAATTTAGTGGACCCTCTGATCTTCATGGAGACCTGCATGTTTCCCTGTGGCTACTGATTTGTGTAGAGGGTAAAGGAATTTAAATAATACTGAGGCTTTGGCTGGATCTACACAACATAGAAGGAGAATGGGAAGGCAAGAGGTGCAGTGCCTGAAATAGGCACAGTGATGAATCTGTTCATCTCTGAGGAACATCTAACTCCAGCTGGATGAAATAATGCATTCAGAGAATTTGCCACTTAAAACTAGAAGGGTAATTCAGATTGGCACAGCCAAACCAAGGGTGCAGTGCTCCTGCTTGGTGTCGTCTTCCATGCTGAATAGCTTCATAATTCAAGGAAACACTATGTGTAAGAATAAAGGTAATTTCACTTGGGGTTTCTCTCGAGGCCAGCAACATTTTATGGGTTATTTTTCCTTTTAATGTTAGGTGAGTGAAGTTAAGGATATGTGTTGTCTTATACCCTGCTGGAAAAGATGCTTTTGTATAATTTGTTAGTCATCTTTCCAGAGCTGCTTTCCCAGCATGTCCCTAGAGATGTACACATTGGTAGCACAAATACTGTTCTTTTATGTTGCATTGCTGAATGCAGCACAAACTTTTCAACAATGAAGATACTATGGGCTGTAACAAAGCAATAAGGCCACCCTTTCTCCCTCAATGTTGGGTCTTACAGTAACTGAGAGAGAAATTCTTATTCCCAGATGTGTATTAAATCTTTATAATAAAAACATTTTTTCTGGTTAGTTACAATTTAGGTCTAAAACAAAGCTCTGACACTAATCACTTTAACAAATTCTTTTTCTAGGGCTTGAGTCAACTCCCTTTGAAGTGAGTGGAAGTCTTTGAATTTACTGAGCGTTAGTAGAGGCCCCTACATTATAAGCAGCACTTGGTTGATTGGATTTAAAAAAACCCACTTATAGTAACTGCACTTACACACAGCATTAAAACATTCAAATAACAGCCTTCTAATAAAATCTTAATTTCTAAAACATGTGAGCCTAATTATTATTCATCTGTGCTTGCATGCTCTGCTACCTCTTGCAAAGCTTTCTGCCTCATATATCATGTTGTAATTAGTAAAGTGGGAAAACACATTCATCTCTTCTTCAAAGAAAAAAATCACACTTTAATCTTAAGTACATCATAATTGGCAAGAGAAAAAAAGAGCAGGGGATGTATCTGAAGAGCACCTCAAGGATTTTGCATAGCCTATCTTTTTATTATTGCTGTATAGCTTTTATTTCTTTATTATTTCTGGCTAGAAAAAATAAGGGAAGAGAGTCACAAAGAAAGAAGCACATGGACCATTATGAGGAAGCATCAAACCAAGAAGAAACACCCTGTATTGTGAAAACCTTCTCTCCTTCCCTTTTTGGAACGAAACCCTGAAAGTTGTTCAAAAATAGTAATGCTGCTTATCTTACTCATGGGACTTAAAGAGCCATCAGACTAAGGTAGCAGCTTATGGCTTTTGGAACCCTGCAGAACAGAAAAAAAGATTTTTCTAGATTATAATTCAGATGGTGCTGCATAGTGGTCTATGGGCTATTCTGAGAGTATGCAAAAATCCAGTGGTCTAATATTTGGGAATTCCTGTTAAAATTCCTTGCTTCTTTATGAAAATAGCCAGTAAGACTAAAATGAAATACATCTTTCCACAGCAATGAAACTGGGGGATGAGCAAATCTGCCTCTGTAACAAGCTTGAATATGGTCAGTTATTCAAATGGATAAATCATTTGGGGCTGCCATTTGATGTTGTTAATTTCTCTTTCAGTACTGTAAAATGATCAATGATCTAAGAAATATTCAGCTGGGCTAAATATTTAACAATAAGAGCACTGGGGATATATATTTTTAAATAGTGTGAAATGAATGAAAGGTTAAAAATTACCAAAATGGGACTAAAGAATGATAGGGTATTCTTCCCTAGAGTCAGTTTACTGAGGATCCCAGAATACTTTAAGCAAACTTTGTCTGAAGCTCACAAACTCTTTAAACATTATAATGTGCTATTTAGAAAAAATAGGCCTGGGAGCCTAGCTTAGGACCAATTTTTTTTTCAAGTGTCTTGCCCAAACTTAAACATAAAGCAGCCTCAGATGAAAGCAAGATTTCAGAATTTCTTGTCTTCCCCTTCCATCGTATCAAATCCTGGAGCCCAAAGGTTATGGCGCAATGCAAAGTAGTACCTGTCTGTGGTTCCTGGGGTTTATTCTGGGCTTCTGCAAAGCTCAAACTGCAACAGAGACAGCTGAATGTATCTTTAGCACAGTAAATGAACTGCCTTTTTCACATCACAGTGAATTGAAAAAGCCTCCAATTTAGACTTCAATTTCTCTATATTTTAGCTCTCCAAGTCAGCAATTATAGCAAACTTCCATCCCTTTTGGGTCTGGCAGAGTGCTCTCAAACTTTTAATCTTCCATCATCTTTAAATAAAAAATAAAATGAAACTTACATTTGCAGTCAGGTTCTGGAAATAAGCCGGTTTCCACTTAAATAGTCTATGGAGCAGAAAGAATTGGGCAGAAACTTACCCAGAGGAAAAGCCTCAGCAGATGAGTCCCAAGGAATTGGCTTGCTCATCCTCTGTGTGTTTAGTGTTTCTGTATCATAGTCACGACATTGCGCTTTTAGGGTTGACTTCTCCGCACTGGGATTAGAATATGTTTTTGTAAATACTTTGTTTAGGCATCATGACTTTGGCTAAGCTACTCTCAAGTGTTTTGCAGCCTGTGTGGAAGTGGTGGGTGACATATTTGTCTGTACCAGAAGGCACAGTGCTCCGAAGCAGGTTGGATATGGCAACTATTGGCTGTGCACTGAGGCTGACAGCAAACCCATCTGCCTGACCTCTGAATATCAGGGCTCTCTTTTGTCTGGGTTGCTTTAACTGCACTGAGCAGAGTAACTCATATTTGGTGGAAGATACGTACATGCTTTGTTGAGCAGCAGGCTGGAGCTGCTTCTCCCCATGCTTTGAAAATGTTGTAGGTGAGTGTGCCTCGCAGGATCAGGGAGCCGAGGTGTGCTTTAGGGCAGCAGCAGTGGCTGCAAACAGAGGCCATTTTCCATGGGAAAAAGAAGTCATTTCCCCAGGGTCATGGTATCAGATTAAAGGTGGCTTTTGGAGCTCTAAGGACTCGCAGGGTCCTCGTTGCTGGCAGCTTTAGTTTTGGAGAAATCCAGCAAAGTTTGCAAATTTCTAGCTTGGCACCACCTGGTCTGCCAGGGCGAGTGGCTGCAAATGGAGGCCACTGTGGGGGTGGCCCGTGTGCCCTCCAGAGGGTGGTGGGCACTGCAGGGTCTCCTGCCACCCTGTGTGCTCTCCAGAGGGTGGTGGGCACTGGAGGGTCTCCAAGCATTCCCCTTGAGCAGCCCAATAATGCCTGACAGTGATGAAAAGAGCGGGGGGAAGTCATGTCTCCTTGAAACTTGTTCCAATAGTTGACCAATTTTCAAACATCTCGGTTCAAATACAAATTTCTTGAGTATCATCTTTAGGTATTAGCAGAACCACCACCTAAACCTTTATTTTTCACTGCAAAGGAGATGAGATAGGATTTTTATGAAGCCATGTCTTATGCTACTCTCTGATAGGATAAACTGATAGAGGTCTTTCACTGAATTACATGTTTTCTGGTCTTTCAGTATTTTTTTCCCTTCTTTGTCCTTCTACATTTTTCATTATGCTTTTTTTAGAATTGAAGAAAGAATTTTAGATCAGGAAATTCAAGTTTTCTGGTTATAATTCAATTTACAGTATGTGCTACAGTCAGGAATGTAGCTGCCAGAAAAGAAACATAAGAAGGAACACATGAAAATATGGAACACTGTTTTTCCTGCCTTACCACTCTTTGCTGTCTTCATGATAGATAACTTGCTTGGGTCGTATATCCACTGTCCAAATGCTGAGTTATACTGCTGCACACACAGCTTTTCGCTCTTGGCTCAGTGGGTCTTGGTTACCAGGCTTACCCTTTTAACAAAATGAGTCTTGTTGCATGTGAATATCTTCGTTCAGTAAAATAAAATGAGTCAGTAAGTTTTAGCTCATTAGGCAAAATGATGCATAAATGAATAAAAATACCCCTATTTGCTGCTATAAATATGTTACAGAGAGCAAATGTTAAATTTGATCCAACATTTAATAACAGTAACATAATTTTTTTAAACCTTACAGTATAAACATATTGATAGCCAAAATGAGCAACTTGGATTTTAGTCCATCGTGGGGTGTAGAAATGTAAAGCAATGTCAACAATGTACAAAGGCTGGAAATATGCAGATGAGACACCTCTGCTTCAAAAACACAAGGTACTTTCCTGCAGTTTACAGGACATAACTTTTCCTAGATAATTAAAATATTTTGAAATATTTTGCAGCAAGTAAAATGCTAAATGAACCCCAAGCAGAGTTCTTCACTTAGCTGGCTTGAATCTGTCTTTTCAGAAACCTTATGGGTTTCTAACCACTGTAAATCTACCAATATTGTTTAGGCTAAAATTGTGCTGGTTCCAGCTTCTTGGGGCTTCTCTAAGTGGGTTTCAAACAGTGTCAGAATTCAACAGTGTTGGCATGCAAACCTGGAAAGCCTTGAAAATGGCATTTAAGATCAGATGGGGCAGTGGGTGTGGATAGTCTTGACCTGACCATGGTTGCAGAGGAAAAACCTAAATTCTTGGTAAATTTTTTACTGGAGTACAGGCTTACTGAATGGAGTCTTTTCCTAGCAGTGAGTATGGATGCTGTTTTTGTATGAGGGAAATGTTCAAGTTTCATCAGATATTGACTCCCTACCCAGTGCTGTGAGCCCAAGGAGTACAGAAGCTGGAGCTGTTATGAGTGCAGCCCTTCAGCTTCACAACTTTGGCAGTGGTATTTCCAACAATTTCTGGATTACAAGAGTTATCATGAAAGTGATCTGAAAGCTAAAAACAGGTCAGCACTCATGCTATTGGTTTGATTAGAGTTAATTTATCCCAGATTTAAAAAAAAAAGACCAAAACCCAGCAAATATTTGGGAATTGAAACAAATATTAACATAAATTGTAATGGCATGCTAATTTCCTCCAAGGGACAGAGACACTATAGATCTGTCATAGTGCAAGTCCTTTCCTTGACTTGATGAGAAATGACCAAAATGCTATCTATCATTGTGGGAAAGTAGCATATAATATGTTAAATGATTCTGTTTTTTTAGGGATGGAGAAATTTTTTTGTAAGGTGATACCACAGAAATGTAACTGAACTCATAATAAAGCTCAGTGATCTTCACTTAAATCTTGACTGAGCTGTCCCATCCTCTCTCCTTGTATCTCTACTAATTAGTTTACCTTCTAAAGCATAAAATTATTTTCCCCATCCTACTTGTGTCTGTACAAGGCTTTAAGTCAGATAGGCTGGTAGTTACCACTAGTTACAGCTCCAAGGCCTGGAATCAACCTAATTCCTAAAGCCCATATTTCCCCATATTTGCTACTGGACATAAACACCTCAGCAGTTAAATTCACATGAATATCCCCAAACCAGACTGCTAAGCACCTGTGAGGTCTGAGTGGGAGCCCAGCTGCTGACAGGAGCCTTGCACAAAGCCCAGCAAGGGCTCCCATGTCAAGTGTTCATCCACAAGGCAGAAGAGCAACCTCCTGTGCTGCCCTGCTTTTTAACCTCTCTTTGGGATATGAATCCAAGACAAACATCTATTTATACCCCAATCATCTGGCTGCAATGCTCCAACAAGACCCTGGTGACTTGGTCTCTCCTACTGACTTGGTCACTCTCACTTTGAGCAAAGCTCAAATTCACCGGTCAGATGCCAGGTGACTGGATCTACCCCACCACCAAAGCAGAATTAGTTTCCTTTTTCCTACTCAAGCTCATCAACATGGTGTATGAATATGGAAGACTTCTACACTGGGACCTAGAGAGCAAACTCTGTGCTCTCCCTGTTTCTTAATGGTTAAAGAACTCCTCTCTGAATTTCAGTGCTTAGGGTGAAGACTGCTCCCAAGGAAGTCTCCCACAGGCCAGCCATAAATTTAACAGGCCAGATGTTTAAGAATAGGTTAGGATCAGCTGTGCCCCAAAGGTGTGCAGAGAAAGTCCAGAAAAGATTATTCAGGCCCCAATCTTATGTCCTTTACTGCAGAAATCCTAAGGATACCTGACTATATTGTAGAAGCAATAACTTGGACCAGAAACATCAAAGGTAAAAAAACTTTGACTTTAGATCATTCCCATAGGTCTGTCGAACATAATGGTCCCAAAGGAAGCGTTATCTAGTAAATCTGTCCCTTTCAATCCAAAAAGTCACATAACACGCAGAGAGCAAGATGAGATGCTACTTTTCAGATGACTGACAGATCATTACAGTTTCTGAAACCTAGAGTTTTAGTAACCTGTCCTTTTTTAGTCAATAAGTGATGCCCCCCACTCCCAAACTGCTTCCTAGAGTTCAGATTTGTTCTAGTGAGGCATAAATCAGTTGTAACATTTTTCTTTTGTCTCTCAGTGAATTGCTGTCACTGAAAAGGATGATAAATTATTATTTCTGTTGACAATAGAAAATAACTAAAGTCCTAATCAGATCCCACATTCTGAGATCAATACTGAATTTCTTGCTAGACTCTTTTACACCCCTGTGCATAGCCAACTCCCTTTTATTCCAGACATCTCTTGAACATACAACAACCAGTATCCCAGTAAATTGATGAAATATGGTTTCTGGCACGTTGCTACCTTGCTCAGTGAATGCTTCTGAAATGAACAGTCTTCTCCCTAATACAAACCTTCATGGAATGGGGCATCACACTTTTACAGGCTTAATGTAGCTAGAAAGATGTGATCCCCTTACTGACTTTAGAATAACCGGGAGAAAAATACTCTTACTGCCTGTGAAGAACTGCCAGCAGGTGAGTTTTCACTCACTCAGGGTCCTTGCTAGTGTCCTGCTTCCCATGCTTCTCTCTACTTTAGTTTGTCCAACCTTTTTTGCTCATCTCTTTTGTGTACTCTTCTCTTAATGTATTCCCCAAGTCATTAAAGACCCCCAGATCTCACAGTAAAAGGATTCTCCCATCCCTCCCTTCACACCTTCTGGATTCTGTCTGCCTACAGTGACACTGTCACCCTCAGCCAGCTCTGCCTTTCCCCACTGCTCATTCTACTGTTTGTAGCAATGTGGAAAAGTGTGGGTGTGCATTCATGAAAGTCCCTCCTAACGCCCGTGTTTAGGAAAGCAATATGCAAGTTCCCTGTGCGTGGAACTTGGCACACCTTATATCCCACTTCTGGTGGACCTCCCCTTTCTGGCTCTATGCACCTTGTAGTGTTTATGCACTTGATCATTCATTTGCTTATGGATGGTTAAATTCCCAAGCATTCCAAAATGACGCTGTGTAAACCAAAATTAGAAGTTCATGAAAAGTAATAAGAATACTGGCCTGAAGCCATGCTGAGCGCAGGAAATGGTGGAAGTTTTTCTGGTGAGAAACAATGAGTTCATATATTTTTATCTGATGTTTTGTTGTTTATCAGTAGGTGTTTTATTAGATTCATGATAAAAGCAGGTGGCTGCTGTCTGCTTTGTCTCCCATTGGAGCTGTTTGCTTTAAACTTTTTCAAGCTGCCCACTGGTTGAAGCTTTCAAGAGTCAAAAGTCAAAAGTGCCTGGCTAAGGGAGTCCCTCTGTGCACAGGAGTCTGGAATGCAAATCCAAGTGGTACATGCTGAAGGGAAGCTGACTGCAGAATGAACAGGAAGAAAATTCCAAGTAGCTTATTTTGCATATAGGTGCTTTTCTTATTCTAGCAAAATTTCTTTGGTGCAGAGGAAATACACCTAATCTGTGATAATATAGTTCTGCCACGTGACAGACTGCTGCTCATCAGACTGAGACATACTTATTTTCCTTTATTTTTAAAAGAAAAAAGATCTAACTTGCCAGTTGAATGTTTTTTGAATTATTATGGTTTCTGTATGTAAAGCAATCACACAGCAGCCAGGCAATAAGATAACATGTTCAGTGTGCCATAATCAGATGGTACCAAATGTATCCTTGGTACAACTCTATTAACTTTGATGGGATTACAAGAGAGAAAGGTACAGCCCATTGACATTAAGGAGGAAATTTTTCCTGGATAGAGAGCAGCAATATCTCTATAGGTAATACTGATGTGATTGTTCCGTGTCTTGGAGGCACAGTCATTACAATTAATGGAGTGAGTCTACATGATATACAGCATTTCGTTGCATGTCTTTTTTTTTCATTTAGCAGGCTTATACTACATTTTTATGTGTACCATTTCTGTTCAAGAGTAATAGCTGTGATTTCATGCTCTCACTGCTCAATGTGCAGTCTCTGGACTGAATTGTAGAAGTGTTTCTAAGGAAATCATATGACTAGGGACAGTAACTGCTAAGCAAATGGTACAGGTGGATGTGATTTACTGCTGACCAAGTCTCATTTGAACTGTTTGGCACACCTCTAAATTAACTGAACAGATGGTTTTTTAATTAGTTCTGTCATTTCATTTTCTGCATTCTTAATACATGTCAGGCTGTATGTCAGGGAGCATTAGCATCAATTTCAAGTGATACAAAAACATTCATAGCAAGAATAAGCTGATAATAACAATAACAAAACATAATTAGAGAACAAATTGGGAGATCTGCAGCTTTATAAACATGGTAAACCTAGATTTATGAGACTTCAGAGATTTGCTCAAAATGAGAAATGCCTTAAACTTGCTGCAAACCATTAGTTCTGTGCAGACCTAGAGCACACTTTTCTGGCTTCCTGTAGTGGGATGGGACCTGCTAATGCGAATTGCCTGAGAAGAGCTCCTGAATTTATACATTTGATTTATCTGATTCCACCTTCTCCAAAGTGTAGAATCATACACTAAAGTGCCTTTTAGCTTCAGAGATGGCAGTAAAAGATTTAGTTATTCTTTCCTTCTGACCGAAGTGGTATTTGTCCAAGTGCAAAATCCTTTCTATACCATTTCCAGCCAGGCTAGTGGAACTGTTTCCAAGTGCAAGGTAGCAGCAGAATTTGTTTCAAGTATAGTAACATGGCAGCAACTGTTGCAGCATATGAAATTAAATTGTAGTGAAAAAGCAACAGAATATGATATAGTTTTATTAGGAAAATATTCCAGACTACTAATGATGTTTACATGATAGTAGTTAACAAGATAAAGTGTAATCTACATAGAAACAAATTCTACATGACTGTATAGAATTAGAACGCCTCACTGTTCATATAGTTTAAGATGCAAAGATTGCTTTTTATGAATTTATAACTCTCCATGGCAAACTGGATAAAATACTCGTTTGCTCCAAATTTATCTCTGCAGGAAGTACCTTAGAAGGATGGCAGGCCATCCATACAAGTAGAATCAACATCTAAGTTAAAGAAAATAGCTTTAATCATAGACTTTGAAAATGCATTCCTCTTTGGTTCTGCAGAAAATGGATAACATGTAAACAGGCATAATCAGAGCAGTATTTCCAGCAACACAATCCCAGAGGAATTAAACAGGAGAGTGCTCATCACAGGAACATAATTGTGCTTGGTAGGCTCTCCATCCCTTGACACCTTTTCTCCAATATTACGCAACGTACACATAGTGAGAACTGCTTTATTTGATATACAGCATAAAAGTCTGGCACATGTTTATTTAGGAGTAACTTCTTTTGATGTCTTACTGTTAAAACACACACAGAAAAGTGGTTGAGGCTTTTTTTTTCCCAAGAATAAGGAAAGTATTTAAGCCTGAGTGACTTTATGCAAGTTATTACCTTGTTTTCTTATTCAGTCTTAGCCCACTTGCTGTCGTTTGAGCAAAATCTTCTCAGTGTCTCATGAAAAGCAATTGTCAGTAACAGAGCTTCTATTCACAGAGCAGGCAATATGCTGGCTGCTATGTAAATGCTGGTTAAAGTCTCCTCCCCAGTTCAGAACTGGGGCAAATGCCAAGGCCTTCGCTGTAGCCTAATCATACGGTTACTGGCTCTCCTGTGGTAGAGTATTTGGCTATGGGCATTGACAGTATCCTGAAAGTGCTGCAGCCAGCTTTAGGTTTTTTGTAGATTTTTACTTTGCAGATTTTAAAAAACCTTGGATATTTTCAATTTCAGATTTTAAGTTGAACAACCTTATTTGATACTTTATATTGTCAGAGGATGTGTCTGGAAGTCTTCAAACATGGGAGGGGTATGCTGACTCAGACCTGAATATATTTTGCACTTATTCAGGCCCTGACAGATGAGAGCCCTGTAAAAAGCATAGCACAGCTTTCACTTCCTCACTTGCAGAGTCCTAGAAAAGTCTTTTTGGTATCTGGACTACTTCATAGCTGATGCTTTAACGTGTAATGGCAGTGCAGGATCTGATCTTCAGATTTGCTGCCCAGAGGGTTTTACAGGTGCGTCTGTGCCTGTATGTAAGTGGGCTTGGGCGGCTCTGCCCTTCCTCCTCTGCAAGGAGCACACTGTGCTCCTGCTGAACTTTCCAGTCTGCCAGGCATCCAGAGTAACCCTGAAAGGACCTGAGATAGGCTGGTGCTCTCCTAAGCGGATAAATGAATGAGTTTTTAAATAAAGTTTGGAATTCTGTAGCTTTGAGGGGACAGGCAATCTTATGGAGACTGTCTTTGGCCATAGGCATGAGTGATGCTAGAAAGTGATGATTACAGTCCTCATGGTAGAGCAGCAGGCAGGATCTCTGCTGGAGCCCTGCTGTCATCTCTGCCCAGCCTCTCTGCCTTTGGATACAGAAATGACGATCTCATTGACAAAGTAAATTTTGATCTGATACTAGTGGGGTTTTTTGTTTATGCATATACATGTATATATTAAAATAAATATATATGTATACAGATATCTATAGGAATAAAAGGTTTGTGTACACAAGGACTACAGGGCATCAAATAAAACCAGCATGGACCCGATTAATACCAAAGATTTGCCCATGGCAAAGCCTGTGGCTGAGCTTGCCACAGAGTGCAATAGACAGAAAAATCCTCAAAGTTGGAAAAGGAATTTGGTGTGTTGCTGGATGACACACTAATTAAGGTTATTAAATATTTAAGGCACCATTTCCGCTTCAGGAAGCTCTTAAAGCAGTTAGCACCTGAGGTTAAGGGAGGATGCTGGGTAATTGTTGCTATGAGCCTCCCTCGATTCTGCCTTGGGCATGAGTTATTAGCATATGACTGGAGGCTGGTGCTAGGCTACCTACAACTTTTATCTAACTCAGTATGGGTTTTCTTAAGGTTTTTTGTATTCCTATGACCACTGATTTCCAATGCAGTTTCAGGGCAGAAAAATCTATGTTATTAAAAGAAGGGATATTTTGAGGAAAGCAAAAAAAAGTCTATATAAGAACATGTATTCTCTTCTCAAAATCTATGAACTGTGACAGCAAAAGAACCACCAATGATGGGAAATGAAAGGTAAAATTGAAGTAGGGAGGAAACAACACGTACTGAAGTTGCATTCCTGTGCTTTTAAGTTCCCAACACAATCAAAAGTGTTTTCATCGGCCTGCAAACCACAGCCCTTGGTTCAAAGAGCACATGACTTAAATCCTAACTAGCAGCTTGCTGAGGTAGCTGCTGAACAGACTCAAAACCTCAATAAAGATATTGCATGTTTCTGGGGAGCCCTGTAACAGATTATTCATGTCTAAAAGCTGATTCTGAATAATTATGTTGCGCTAGGCATAACATCATGTTTGTTTGTAATTGTCTGGGGCCCAAGCAAGAGTAAAGAACATATTCCAAAACTTTTTGTAGCAGTGGGGAGGAAGATCCTTATGGGGCAATAAATAGTGGATTAATGTAGGTTCATCAAGACAATCTGAATAAATAGCCTTCCTTCATTCTCCAGCTGGTTTTAGTTGTATTATTAGTTGTTTATAAGAATTATCAGATTCTTTTAAAAGAGTTAATGAGTTCTGGATGATGATTCATGATTCCTTAGTGTAGGTGATTTTTCATCAAACAGTTCTTACCAGAAATGTGGTGCTCATTATTCGTTAATTCAGTATTTCCTATTTATTGTTGTGTTGTCTTTTGTTTAAATATATTTAAAGTATTTGTGCTTCCTGCTTAAATATATTTATACTTTCTGGTAACTTAGGACTAGTTGTGAACCATTAACAGCAAGCAGAAAAAATGGAACAGTTTGACATCAGAAATGGTATGTCCAAACTAGTTGGCAAGTGCTTCCCATTAAGAAATTTGCTAATATAAATGATTACTGGTTCATGGTCAGTTTGAAGCAAAAAACAAATTATTTTTATAAACTCTGTTTTAATTAAATACTTCTATGGAATGAGTCTCTTGTTAGCTGCCTTGGAAGCTGGTGTTCATGAGAGCAACCACACCAGCCTGGGAAATAAAGAGAGTTGTTAGAGATATGCATGTGCCTGCAGGGCTACGATGTTACTGGCATCACAGATGCGGTGGGATGGCCCTCAGGACTGAGGTGTTGGAATGGTTGGATGTAGGCTCTTCGGGAGGGACAGTCAAGGGAGATGAGGAGGGGTTTCACTCTCTGTGTCAATGACCAGCTGGAGTGTATGGAGCTCCACCTGGGGATGAATGAGGAGCTGACTGAGAGTTTATGGGTCAGGACTGAAGGGACGGCAGGGACAAGTGACATAGTGGGGTCTGCTGCAGGCCACGTGATGAGGAAGACAGAGCAGATTTATCCCTTCACAGACAAGTAGGAGCAACTTCCTCTTCACAAGCTCAAGTCCTTATGGGGAACTTCAAACATCCTGATATGAGTTGGAGGGGCAACACAGAAGGGCATAAGCAATACAGTAGGCTGGAATATATATGCAGTATATTTTAATCATCTATGATTTTTCCCTCCTTTCCCTCGTGGTCACCCAGGTCAGCATGTAGCAAGATCTCCCCACTTTCTTAAAATAGTCCTGTGGGAAGCATCATAACAGGATACTTCTGAGGCTATCACAAGGCACACACACAAGTGAAGTCACAGACAGAAAGTGATGCGCTATTAGACTTTGAACAAACTACCAAATGACTTACAAGAGCAAAACCGATCAAAGTTCTATCTCTGGCAATGAGAAGCAAGTGACCTCAGGGTTTGTTTTCTGATGCCAAATTCTCTCTCTGCTGAACCATACCACACTGATGATGAAGTATCAAGGATATCTAAAACAGCTTATGATAACCTGATTTTTAGGCCCTGTGATTAATCATCTCTAGAGTCTCAGGCACACACAGGTAGCAGCACTGTGGGAGGTGCTGGTAAGCATATTTTGTCTTTTTTGTTTTCCCTTTGGTAATAAATGCTACTAAAGTCTTTGACTTTGAGTACATTTCTGCCATGTAAGAAAAATAGTAATGAGAAGTAAAGTCTTTCTTCCAGTGAAGAATCAGTCTTTCTGGGCATACTTTGAAAATATTTTTTCTCTATTACATCTTTCATTTAGAAGCTACCTTCATGCCCTAGTAGAAAATAAGGCTGTGTGTCACCTTTGGAACCTGCTCTTCAGAATGGGAAATGATCTTTCAGACATGTGCTTTAGCTTAGGTTTGCTGTGATGAAGCGGTGAAGCTCGGATGCTGGTCAACAGGCACTGAGACCACAAATCTAGCTGCAACACATTTGTTTGCAAATTTAGGCATTGTAGGTAGTAAAGAAGATGCAGCAGCTATCACTGCCTCTTAACTTATGCTGATAGTCCCCTTACCTGATGGTAATCCGGCAGTGCTGGAAATGCAACTGCTGTCAGGAACCAGAGTTCTCTGGGAAGAGAAGTAGGTAAGTGTAGCTCTTAGCAGTGTGCTAAGATAGCAGAGCAAGATAAAACTTCTGGCAAGTTACCTATTCAAGTGGGATCTCCTAAGGTTCTACAGTCTCACTTAGCAAGGATGCAGGATGAAAAGACATGAAAAGATGGCACATTTCCCCATTCTCACATTTCTCCAAGCAATAAATATTCAACTGGGTTTTATGAAAAGCTGCATTTGCTGCTTGTGCAAGCTCCTTCTCTCCCCTAGTAACAGAAATATGGCAGCAGTGGCCAAAATGGAAAATGTGGATCTGAAATTGACCAGTCACCAGAGTATCTGCCATTCTCTTTGTGTAGGGAACATGAGCTCACTTGGAGATTAGAGCAGGAAGCTAAATACTGTACTAAGTATAACTCTTCAGAAGGAATGGTCTTCAGTATGCACTGCAGAACAACATTTCAGAGGGTTCAGTTTGAAGCATTATACAGAAAAATACAACATGAAAAATACTGCACTAATTCACCCATGAAAATTTGCACAATAATTTTAATATTACCTCTGTTTCTTACAGCTCTTGCAGCTGAGGCCAGTAAATGTATAACGGAAAAAAATCTTAAAAAAAGAAAAAATAGAGATATGATTTTGCCACACTAACTGGGGTGATCAGATATCATATGTACAGTGTACAAAGCCATATTCAGGATGAATTCAAATGGTGTCTAGAAAACTAAAAAGCACATTCATCTTGTATATTTTAATCATTGTTTTACTTGCTCACATTGGCAATAATGTCTTAATTCAATAAGTCTCAATTCAGTAGTTCAGTCTTAAATCTTGGACAGCTGGTAGAAATTTTAATGGAATTCAGCAATTTAGTCAATACATGAGAACTGAGATAAGCAAATTAAGATCTACCAGAGATCGGATATAAAATTAGAGACAGTATAATTTTTGATGGGCCATGACCTCAGCAGCTAGGAATTGTCATTTCTCTGTGAAACTAGATAAAGGGATAATGAAGCCATTACCTTGTGAACTTTGAAATGATAAACAAATAGTAATGTTGTAAGACAGGCAAAGTAAGTTATTTCCAGCATCTGGAGTACCTGATGCAATTTATCTTTAAATCCCACATAAACTCTTTAAATCTGCATATATTAATATAAATAAGAGTAAATAAACTCAAGAATTATTTCTCTCCCAAAGGCATGCACATTTCTTGGTGATATAGATATGTATAAATAAATATAATACTTTGCTAATCACAAGTCAACCAAGCTATCTTATGATTAAGATCTTAAATTCTGGTGGCTAGGTAAATAATTTAATCATGTTTATCCTAGTGATATCTCAAGACAAAATACACCTTTGTTTTCTTTAGGCTTCAATGAAATGACTGTTTCCTTCAGCAGGAAATTAAGAGCAACAGAAAGATCTGAACACCTTTGGACAGCGACTTTGTGAATATGAAGTCTGTTTTTCTTTACCTTGGGCATAAATGTTTGGTCAGCAGGTTCATTCTGAGCTTGTCTTGCTGAAATGTAAGGTGCAAACATGATGCTTTAGTAAAGCCCTGACAGGACAAGGGCAAATTTCACCCAGGAAGGCGACAAAAATATGTTTAGCAAAGGACAGAATGGGCAATTAACTGCATTTTATCCTGTGATGATTTGGGTAATACAGACTTCATGAGCTTTTTGCTCTGTGCAGCAGGTGATTTTTGATTAACACATTGCTGCCAGGTTTAGGCACAATTTTATTGTGATGTAGATGATGATTTTGGATGCTGTCTCTGTAGGCATTTAATCTGATGATTTTAAAGTCCCTTACTAAAAGTGCATGTTTATATAATCTTGTTTAGTGCATTATACATGTACCTAATGAAGTCTGATTTTTCAGGGGGTGCTTATGGCAACTATTTCTCAAAACAGGCAGTAATGTGTTTGGGTGATCACAATTTGCTGTGTGGTTCACTCAACTCTGGAGTTACTGAGAAGGTGGAAACACTTGCATTACCAAAGAAGTAAAATTAGTGTTATATAAAACCAGACTATAAACTATAACCCAATTTTAAAATACAAGCAGATCAGGGATAGCAGGTTATTTCTTTGACTGGGAAAGATTAATAGAGTAGAAAAGATATGGACAACATTGGAAATAGTGGGGAAAAAGCTGTATGTGCCTGTTCAGAAACATATTTTCACATATTATGAGCAAAACAAAACCGAAACTCAAAATATAGGCAGACCAACCCAGCATCTTCTCTTCTAAACCCCCTCAGACTTTAAAGAGACAGATGATCTCAAGCTTTGTCAGTCTTTTTTTCTCTAAGAAACACACAAATGGGGGGGGGAAGGGAAGTAAAGTCAGTGCCCCAGAGCCTAATCAGTGTATTTGCTCCTACTGCTCACCTTAGTCTCTTGGCGCAGATACAGATGTCTAAATAGAGTAATACAGTGGTGAAGTGGGTCCACAGTTTGTATACCTGGCTTGGAATGTGCTTTAAGACTAGTCACAGGTGTAATTCCAGGAGCAATTCCACACAAACACAACTGTATGAATACATAGATTCTAGTATTAGAGGTCAAAATCACTGTCTCCTGTGTGCTTTGACTTCAGCAGAGAAACCTTTGTACTGCCATGCTGCTTCTATTTGCCTTCGCCAGACAGGAAAGCATTTAAGGCCAAATTTAACTTCAGGTACATCTCTGCATTTGGATTTGACTTTGACAGAAGCTCTGTTCTCTTGAAGCATATTAGGAAAAGGCACAAACACCTGTGGAATTCCATAGCAGAATCCAAAACCTCTTATTTGAGTAAGGCCATATGAGGAATGTCAGGGATAACAGTTGTCAGGGGTTCCATCAAATACTTTTTATGCTGCTTGTGTTAAAGGAACAAATCCTTTTCCTATTTGCCCATAAAGAATCTGGAAAAGAAGAAAACCTGCTTACACAGATTGCAGACAAATGATGTTCATGAGGGCATGCCACAGGCTCTGCCTGCATTAGCTGCTCCCAGCAGGGCCAGATGCAACATTCAGAGAACTTGCTAAAAGCATCAATGGAGAAACACCAAGTGGGATGGGATGGGGCAAGAATATGGTGCCTCTGAGAAATAAGGACTAGACTTTTGTCAATTGTTACCTTTTAGGCATTTTTGTTATCACCTCCCAAACAGTTAGGAACCTTACTCTCTCTTTTTGTAAGGCTTGTACATTCTTACAGACAATGCCTAGAGAAGGTGAATATAAAATGGAGAAGTTTGTAACAGCATTACTAAAACTTTCTCAAAATAACAATGTCAACAAATTTTAATAATGTCTTGTACCATTGCTGTTGATTACCTTTCCTACTTGCTGACTATTTTTAATGTTTAGATGCCTCATGCAGTGAAGAGAACAGAAAAAAACCCAATCCATTTATTTTTCTTTTACTTAGCTCTTTAGTTATTTTACCTATCATATTATTCTGTCATAGTGCTGTCCTTCCTTCATTGCAAACCCTGTAAGGGATCATTTTGACACAAATGAAGAAGCCTCTATCCATTTTCTGAGACAGAACATACTTTTGGTAATGCTGTATCTTGAAGTCTCTTTAGAAAGAACTTAGCTTTGAGAGCCAACCAACAGCACCACATTACTGGAAGCCATATGATCCATATACTGCAAAGGTGCTAAAAATATAGAGTAATTTAAAATATATTTATTTTAACAGTATTACCCTTTCCCTAGAGAGATTTTCAGTCACTTCCATCTGCCCATATCCATTTTTATACTTACCCCTTTTTCTAAAATAAATCTGACTCTCTTATTTAGGTTTCTTTTTATTCCAACCCCTAAATATTTTATCTATTCAGTTGCCTACACAAAAGTCCCATTTATGTGAGGAGTTCTGTACTACCTTTTATTTAGGGGCAATATTACAGATTTTCCTCATTACTTCAAAACTCCAAGCTACAGTAGATTGTGCCTAGTTATTCCAGGTTTTCAAAAGTAGCTACTTTCTTTTCCAGGAGAAAGTGGGATCTTTGCTTCATAATCTTCATATCCAATTGTGTTTGCATCACTTATAAAATTCTTATTTTATGGCACCATTCTGGCTTTATGAGCACACAGATGATAATGACGATAAAGAAAAAAGTGCTGTCCTAGTAATATTTACCCAACAAGTATCTGTAGGACAGAGGATTATTTAAAAAATTGATGACAAAGTTTCTTCAACACTTTTCATAAAGCTGTATTTCACTTGATCTTTAGTCAGACTGGACTAAACTCTTGGCTGTATGCAGTCTTTGGTGCACAACTCCTGATCCTTGTCCTGTGCTGTTTCCTTCTTGAATCATCTTCCTTTCCTGATTTTCTTAACTATGATGTGCTACCTATGAATCAATAACAGAGTAATAGGTATTATACTAGAATCTCAAGTATCATTTTACAACGCCCACTGAATTGCTTCTTTCCTACTCAAGTGAAAGTGGAAGCTTTCACCTTCCCTTCCTGATTACAATGGTGGCCTCTCTGATTAGGCAGAGCCTGTTCTCATGTTCAGATGGATATATGCAGCAAATAGAACTCTAATTAAAGAAATTAAGGGAAGCAATCTCTGGATAATACCTTCACTAGTGTAAGACTTATAACAGCAACAGGGTGAGCTGAGGGACCTGTGGGTGACAGGAAAGGAGCCTGGCTTTCTGAGGTGTAATGGGACTGTGTTTTGCCCATGGGAAGATACAGATCTGCTCTGGACCAAAATATATGTTCTCAGAGTAGTGAGAGGAATACAGCAAAGAACAATTATATATTTCACCCCTTTATCCTGAAGTCTACACTCCTCAAGACATCGGGCTCCACAGTATCATGGGGGCTAAAAGCTATTTTGTGCTGTTCCCAGCTGAGCTTTGATATATACTGCTTTTTCTGTTGACTCAGTTCATCGGGTACTTTGTTTGTTTGTTTAGAGCTTTTTTTGTTGGTGGTGTTGTGTTTTTTCTGGTTGCAATTCCTTTTCTTACGAGATCAGCATTTTTTCACCTTGAATGAAACTGGAATGGTCCTGTGACACTCTGGCATGTAGTACTGAAAGGAAGAAGAAAAGCCGCACAAATGCCAAGAGCACATCTATATATACAAATTGAACATTATTCTGATTACAAGATAAGGAACAGAAGAAAAGCTACTTCTTTTTTAAATCCATAATATTGAATCAACATCATAATTATGGAGTGGTGCTTCAGCAGCTGAAACTCCACGAAGTATTGTGATTACAGATAAAGGAATACAACAGGCATTTGAAATACTGGCCTAATGAGCATGTAATACTAATAGCAGCTGGCCATTGCTACTTCAAATATTTTTAGCTTAAATAGCTTAAAATAGAGCAAGAAACAAAGGAATTAGAAACAGATTAAAATACCTTTATCATCCACACACGAAGCTTAGCAGAAGGTAGTTGTAGAACTGAAATAATGCTGGATCAGATGTTCCTCCCTGCTTCTGCATGGTAACGGCATAAGCTCCCTGCCACACCCTGAATTCTCCTGCCCAGAACAGATACTGAGCATCAGACCCTGTGGGTCCATTTGATACTTGCTGTAGTGGACTGAGAGATGTTACAGAGGGTAAAAGAATGCTTTGTGGCTCTAACTCTTTGACTTTGTTATATCTTTTGAAAACAGCGCAAGTAATTATTTAGACCTTTTTAACAGGAAGGTATGATTCGACTTTCATGGATGCAAGTGGAACTTAAAAGGGGGCAAATTACTATATTGAGACACTTTGAGGTCCTGCTTTCCCTTTTCAGGATGTATTTAATGAAAAGCATAGTGTTTTCCAATCATGTAATTCTTTCAAGAAGAATAGGAGAAGAATAGAACAGAGGTTCAAAGTTTCAATAATTGAGGCACTGTACCAGCTGATGTCTAGTTCATTAAAATTATCTTTATTTTTGTGGAAAAATGACCAAGATTTCTCATGAAACTAAGGTTAGCTGATTTTAAATGTAAATTTAAGTTATGTCATGTTTTGGATTTGTGCTGGACACAGAGGTAAAAATATGGAGATGTTTTTTTTATTGCTACACAGAGCCAAGGCCTTTCCTGCTTTCCATGCTGCCGCACTGGTAGGAAGTTGGGGTGAATGGAAAACTGGGAGGATGCACAACCAGGACAGATGACCCAAACTGACCAAAAGGATATTTCAGGCTATATGACATCATGCTCAGTATGTAAAGCTGGGGGGAAGAAGGAGGAAAAGGGGAACATTTGGAGCGACAGAGTTTGTCTTCCCAAGTCACTGTTATACGTGATGGGGCCCCACTCTCCTTGAGATGGCTGAGCATCTGCCTGCCCATGGAAAGCAGTGAATTTATTCCTTGCTTTGCTTTGCTTGTATGCACACCTTTTGCTTTCCCTACTAAACTGTCTTTATCTCAATCCATGTGTTTTCTACCTTTCCCTATTCTCTCCCTGGACCAGCTGCTATAAGAATGAGCAAGCATCTGTGCAAGGCATGGTGTCTGGGTGGGGTTAAATCACAGCAGAGATGCATTTTTAAGCTTAAGCACAGTGACTAATTGGACTTTTTCCCCTCCATTTTGGTTTGGAGCTCTGTATGGTAAAACCTTGCAGCCTTATGGCTGATAGGACATAAGGCCATCACTTTCTCAAATCTCAAAGGAGGAAAGTCAGTTCTGAAAACAGGAGGAAAAAGGAGTATTGGTATTGCTTACACTGTGCATTTCCACATCTGATTAGATATATATGAAAAGAACCCATGTAATGAAAAATAGGAAGTAATGCAGGGGGAAAAAAAAGCTTTTGGTAAATCCCTTCTATTTACTAAAAATTAGCAATTATATATTGCTCTGCACAAAGGTTGCCTTTGGCATTATTTCAAGCATGAACTTGAAATTTTGAAGTGGAATGGAGTAGGACTATCTTGTGTAAGGATAACTTTMTGATTAATGACAGCAATGACAAGATTGAATTATATGCTTGTTTCAGATTGGTAACAAGAGAAACTATGTAAAATTTCCATCCACAAAGAGTACTTCAGAAAGTATCAACTGAAACATCTGTGTTAAGTTCAAACCTGTATTTTATGTCATCCCTAAGAGAAATAAATGAAAACTTCAAAACCAGCAATTATTTTATATTTTGAAGACAGAATTTCTCTTTAGTGTATATTAATCCCCCCTTTGCCTTCCTGTTAAGGAAACTTGTTCCCTGGAAAAGTGTCCAAAAGGCAGACTCAAGAAGTCTGAAACTTTAAAAGAAACAAAATTTTTCTTGAACATTTTTATGACTATTAAAAATCCCCCAGGGAAATGGGAAAATTAAAGCTGAAAAGAACTAAAGATGCTTTCAAATTTTAGTCTAAAATAAGTGTTTCTGGAGCAGTCTTTACTATGACATTTAAATGCTTTATATGTGAAAACCTTCATTCACTCTTGCTGGAGGTGGAAATAAAGGCCATCTATATTAAGGCCTTCTTACTACCCTAGATTACGATGAACACTACTGTTAAAATCAGCAAGAATTCACTAAATCTAGAGCGTATTAATGAAGGTGGCAGGAATAGATGCACGGTTGTTTTGCTGACTGGGAGCTTTTCAAGGATTGCTTTGAGGCACTCCTCAAGTGTTGCCTCACATGCTCCCAAAGTAGGTTGGTGTTAGTGTTGGAAAAATTAGATCAGTCTTGAGAGATGAATGAAGAGTTGTCTGTTATGACAGCTCTTTCAGCTGGAAAAGAGGGAGGAGAACTGGGTTCAGGCAGCCGTGTGTCCTCGACAGGAGCTGCAGACAGACCATCAGCAACTGATGGCACAGCCATAGAAGTGTTGGCTGTTATGGGCCTCTGCAGGCTGTCTGCTTCAACTGCTGCCCAAAGCACCACCTACTTCAACCACTTCAGAGTATGTGTTCTCCACATATTTTAGCAATGATTTTTTTGTAGCCAAGGAAGAAAATCTTTCAAAAGTCATCATCATCTCCAAAATTAACTCATTCCTGTGCTATGCCATTCTCCTTGTGAAGAAATTTTTCCTGTTGTGCCATTTGGACTCCTCAAGCTGAAGGTCTTGGCCATTTCCCTTTATTTTGCACATTTCTGCCATTGCTGAGAAGAGGTTGGTTCCACTGAYATTTAACTCTTTCATGCAGTTGTGGGCTATTAGCAAATTAACCTTAGTCTTCTTTTCACCAGACTAAGCTATGCTTCTGAGGAGCAGCTTTAGTCCCTGGACATCATATCGTACCCTCCTTTAGTTCCTCAGCATTACTTTTTTAACAGGGATGCTGAAACCAGGACACAAAACTCCAACCACAATCTCCATGGCAAAGAGCAAAGTTCCACCTGATGCAGTCCAGCACCAGTTTCCAGCAGTGACAGGGAGCACAGAGTTGGCTCATGTTTTTACCTAGTGTTGACTGAAATACCCCAGTCCATTCCATTTCAGCCGGTCTGCTCCTCATCCAGCTCTCTTCCAGCTGGGCTGACAGATGGGATCCCCTGATCCCCAATGTAATTCTCTGGGCTTTTTGCTGAGCTTCTTGAGGCACGTGTTGGCTCATGTTATACCTTGATATACTCAGTGGGTTTAGGGGAAGGTTGCTTAATTCACCCTGGGTGGTGCACAGGAGAAAATAAAAAAAATCTCAGGAGCTTCAATAACAAACTTTTACTTGCAAACTTTAGAAAATTAAGATAGAATAAGGTACCTGGCAAATGTTGAAACAACATCCAAAATAAGGTACTTCATAAGCTTTAACTTAGTGAACTTGAATTTATCCAGACAATGTAAGGCACTTATTAAGGCAATTACTGGAATTCTTTGGTCTGACTTACATTATATTTCAGCAAAAACATTCTAGGAGATAAAAGAGAAAGAAAAAAAGGATAAGAGAAGTTCAATGTGTTAATATATACTCAGGCTATGTGGGAACACCCAGGTATCTCCCCTAGGGATGAGTTTAACATTGTCTGATGTAGCACCATGGATCATGTACAATATTAAAACCTGAAGACCTACCAGAGTGGTTCAGAGTGTCGGTGAATATAATTCTGTTTTGCTGTTTTCCTAGTTTAATACTACATAAAGATAGATTATATCTGAAATAATATTGGTTAGAATTGATCTAGTTCAGCTTTACAGCATGCTTGTTACCAGACACCTGTCCAGACGACCCAGGACTGAGGTGGTGAGGCTGGAAATTAAATCAAGCATTTCTTACTGATTGTAAACAACATGAAGAGGTGAGCTGCTTGCTAAAAAACTCAGATTACCCTTCTAGGATTATCCACTGGACTATTTATTCCTCTTAATTTATTGTTTTTAGGACAGAATTCCAATTTTTATACCAAATAAGATGTTGGTGCCATATTCAATATAACTTTTTGCCAGTAACACTCAGAGATCTCAATGATAATGGCCCTAAATTTTTCCTCATATTGATTAAGCTTTTCAAGAAAGACAGCTATTAAATCCAGAAATACCTGGCTTTTCAGTATTTAGTATCAATGCAAACTCTATTCAGAGGAACTGTTTATCCATATTTCTACTTCTTTTTTCTGTACTTCTACCTGTTCTTAAAAAGTAGCAACCTATTAGTATAAGAGTAACTTTCACAAGCCAGAAGATAAGTCATTTAGATCTCAGAACCTGCTTGTAGAGGGAAAGTTATTTCTCGTGGAATATAGTGCTTTCCTGAAATGAGCCTATGCTAAACTGGTGGCTTTTCTCACGATATCTTGTGCAGAGCACTTTCAGATTCCCATCTTATAATCTGAGTGACACAAATACATTTTCACTGAGCTTTATTCCTGTTTGCCCTGCGGAGGTACCACTGCTGAGAAATGCTTTGATTTCTTTTTCTTCTACTTTATCAACAGAATTGTTTGTTAATAACCATTCATAGAATATTTCAAAGGCAAAGGAGAGGATAACTGTCACATAAAGCACAATCAGAAACCTTTAGGCTACACAGGATAGCTCAGGATGAAGTTTAGCAAAAAACATTTGACTAATGAGTATTCTTGAAAAAGAACCCATTGGGATTATGAAGACTTGGATAAGGAAAGGCACAAGGAGAGGTTATTTGCAAACCAGACAAATCTGTGATGTATTTATGGAGATACACTAAACTAAGTTAGTCAAAGAGAACAGAATGGCTTTTTTTTTTTGAAAATGGCAGGATTTATCAAAATTTATTTTTTTCCTAGATTAGGATGAGAAATTTAAACAATACAAATCACAGTGAAAATGTCATCTCATAAGTGCATTTGGCTTTTGTATGTTTAAAAACAAACTGTTGCTACTGTATCAAGATGCTGTGATAACTTTTTGTCAGCATTTTTTAATAATACTACAAGACACATTTAAATTTCATTGACTTGGCATCTTTCAGTAGAAAACTACTTCCTTGGAAATTGTTTAATCAACTTGCACATGAAATAATGCACAATAAACATTTTCAGTTTCTTTACATCCTTCTCGGCATACTGAGTGCTCATCTCCTCAAAATCAGGGAACCTGAACCCATCTCTTTGCCTTTCCCCACCCAGCCCACCTTAGTAGCCTGTCTTACCCTCAGAGTCAAAGGAAATGAAGAAATACCAGGCTTAGTGAAAATGCATCAAGAATTCTTTTTAAGGACTTTTGCAGATCTGAACCATTCCCAGAGGAAGTTAGCATCTTCAACTTAGTTTTTAAGTGGCACTCTATTTTAACATTAAAGCTGGCCCTCAAAAGTGAAGATACAAAGAACAATTTGGGTGCTCCAGCTTTTCCTGATAGAGAGCTTGTCACTGCAGATGAATCCTGCCAGGCACTGTTTGGCAGTGATAAAAATTAAATCCTCCAGCTCCTAAAGGCTCCGAAAACCACTGAAATCAGAGGCTGCAGGGGTGTTTTTCCCCTGATTGAAAACCAGAAATAAACAGCAAAAGGAAAGATATTACGTTTATAGCAAGGAGAAAGGGTGTTTGGTTTTAAACTTGCCACAACTCTGTTTCTAAATATACTAAAAGGGCTCATTCTCTTCAATCTAAGCCTGGAGATTCATGACTGTGCCACTGGCAAGGGTTCATATTAGCATTTCTGCTGATGTTCTTGATGCCTGGTTCAAGGAGACATTTGGCTTAATTTGGAAACCTCTTCTGCCACGAGCTTCCTGGAACCATAAATATTAATAGAGTCACTATTGTATATTATCTTCTATCCACAAAATTTCTGGAAAATATTTCTTACGGAGTAGCCTCTAAAGTGAGTTGAAAGATCAATGCTGTGCTAGATGGAATGTTAAGAGGCAGCATCAAGATGACATTTTCTAAGGATTCTGATCGCTCATGTCTGGTTTTTCACAAGCAAGAAGGCTAAAGGTCTTCCTGCAGCATGAATGACACTAAGCTATGTAGAGAATTTACCTGATTATCATCTCACAGTTGTTAATGGAGCTTTGTATTTATGATGTTTTCACTGGAAAATGATGTTTTAGATATATATATATATATACACATCTAGAAATTGTATCGAATATATTAGGATATTAGCATTCCTGCGTATATTTTGGAAAACAATGATAATACTTGATTATAATCTATTAAGATAAAGCTGATACGTTCTTTAATTTTTAGCCATGAGGTCATTGGAAATTGGAGCAGATTGCCTGAGATTTTTTTGGATTGCACAAAACTGGAAATTGGCGTAGCAAGATTGTGGGGCCTTTTTTTCCACCAAAACCTTATTTAGACATAAATTAGTTCAGGGGATTCCTCTGATATGCATTGCACAGTGTGGGTACAGGATTATAGCCAGTTTCTTTTGGTCTTATGGCCTATTAATTTACAGTATATTAGACGAACCTAACAATTGACAGTATACGCACGCCTCCCAAAAAGTTCCCTGGTGACTTTGAAATGTGTTGTATGGTAGCAATGTCCAATTCCTTTTACAGGGCAACTGTGATGATGTTCATAGTGCCAGCATTCACAAAACACTTAAAAATCCTTGAATTGAATTCAGCATTCTTGTAAGCAGCGCAGGGGTATAATACAGCTGCATAACAATTCAGCTTAGTTATGTGCAGTTATCAGTAGATTGAAAGCTGTTTGGGGAAAATGGGTGAGAGATAGGACGCCTTGCTAACAGTCACCCCATTTCTCAGTTTCAAGGTCAAACTGGATTTAGAATCACCTTTTACTCACATTTGCTCTGTAACTATGTGAAGTGGCTATCCAGCTTTGATGCTCCAGGCTCAAGTAGATGACACTGAAATTGTAAAATTATGTCTCTGGTTTGTCTTGCTGTTGGTGTTTAAAAGGCAGATTATTCCCATGGAAAAAGAAATGAAGGAGGCCTATTCCTTTAAAAGGATATATAATAGCACTTTAGGGTAAGACAGTGGAAAGATTAAACCCTGTGTTTGCTTGTCTAAAACAAGATACAAAAATGTATCTGTACATACACACAGACAAGTAAATAAATAGCTTAGTGTTCAAAAGTGCTGAGCACATTCAAAAGTAATTGAGCTCAGTGGGATTACAAGTGCTTGCTGCCTGCATTATTATTTTAATATCTGTTTTAAAGACTTTAGGAAAATTTAAGATCAGGCTTTTATGCCATCGAGCCGTAAACCTTCCTTGTCACACTGTGATTACACCCCCAGTCACCTTCTGTCAGCCTAGCCAAGAATCTCAAAAGTTACTGCTATGCTGTAGTCCTAGGAACAGTCATCTTCCCTTCATCCTTAGAACACAATCCTGTTTCTTCTCAAATATTTGTGTCTCAAGCTCAAATATTTGTCAGGCTTTCTGGAACAAGTTGATTTTAAAAACGTGGATTTAATTAACCTTAGTATGAAATTATTGTTCTGTGCCGACTCTACAATTAAAGCTGCTCTTAAGGTCCAAATAGGATATGGGATTTTCCCCACACTGATGAATTTCACAGACTAATAGTTTCACCCATTTCTATACTTTACTGTACTTGCATTAAAAACTGGACTAATACTGATTTTTGGTGATTCCACTTCCTCCCCCACCCACCCAATACTGCAGTAAAACAGTTCTTTTAATAATGTGTGGAAATGGGTCCCAGCACACCATGCATAGGCCAGTCTCAGCTGATGAGCAGGAACACGGGTGGTGGCTGGTGGGTACAGCTGTCATGGATCACCTGAATTCACTCTTAGGGAGGCAAACCCTAAAAAGCCTGATTTCAGCCCAAGAGGTGCCAGGCTTACAATGAGAAAACCCTTGATGGGGGAGGCAAAGGGAGGGCAATGTGGAAAGACCGAGTGAGACAGAGTATTTTAATTTTTGCAAAATTTCAAGCTGCTGTACTAGTCTGAAGAATGGTAATTTCTGCTTTTGTCTTTGCTTCCTCTTCTATTCTCAGATCAAATGCTTCATAAATCTTGGAGGGGGTTGAGGGGGGGGAAAGGAAGAGATTTACTACAGAAATTAAAAGATTTAACTTGGCACTGACCCCTTCATCTAGTGTTCAACAATAGTTCAGGGAGTTGTTCCTTCCTGGACAAAGTGGTCCAACTTCCCAACCTGATGCTGGAGTGCTTGTTGGCAAATCCTAGGTTGCTGTATTTCGGGCAATGTCAATAGCAAAAATGTAGTAAGTGCACAGTGCACAAGATTTCACCTTATTTAAAGCAGTTTGCATGCAGTCATAAGGAAGTGCATACAAATACTTATGTAATCTCCACCCTACGACATTTGCAGATGACTGGATGATGCCATGTTATTTCTCATGCCACATTTTGACTGCTGTTCTATTTCTCTACTAAGAGGCTTGGGTTATGGGCCTTAGTGTCTGTTAAAACTAATCACTCTTACCATTATCACCAATTAACCCCCATTATTGTCAGACAGAAATGCAAAAATATTGAGACATTTTTTACAATTCAGTACAGATGAGTTCAGAGGAACTGCTAATGACATCTTCAAGCTGTGCATGAGGAACTCAGGCTACCAAAAAAAATAAAGGCTTTCTCCCAGGTTGTATGCGCACATCACTTGAGGAGGCCAAGCAATTGGTGCTTTCTGTCACCAGGTAACCAGCTGTTCTGCTGGGAAGGGATGTGGGTTAGAGCATGCTGTGGGACGTGTTCTACAGCATGGCAGCATTGGCAGCCATGCCAGCAGCTTCACATGGAGGATGTACTGCATGTGTGGCCTTTGTCCCTTGGCTGATTTCTCTCTGTCCTCCAGAATTCTCAACTGACTTTCCCAGTACACGACAGCATGCTGTAGAACGCTGATTTTGTCAATCTTACAAATATTTAGTCTGTAAAGAAACATATGTTATTGAGGCTTCTCAAATTTGAATCTTGCACTTCCAGGCCTGAATTTTGCTTTCTGCTTCAGGCCCTTTGGGCCTTTCTAAGGACAAAGTAAGGACTAAGCCTTCTGCTTTACACTACATCTCATTGGAAGTAATAGTGTTGTTGTCCCCAGTCTGTTCCTCATCTCTTTAAAGGGAAGGAACTTTCAAATTAGTTGCAAGATTCTGTGCATGCAGTGAGCACATGTGGAAGGCAGGGCAATGGCTTGCAGGTAAGGAGACCTGTGTGTCAGGGATGTGAACACTTAAGATTGGTAGAAGTTGTGCTTTAAAGTAAAAATGAAGAAATAACGTTAAAAATAGAAAAACAGATTATACCAGAGTTGTTCCCTCAAAAACCTAAATTAAGTAGCTTGCTCAGCAATAGGTATCATAATAGGTATCCTACAGTTTTGCCACATATGGTCTTCAGACAAAGCTTTGCTGTTAATGAAGAATGAGGAATGGAGTCACTTTACTGTAATAAATATCATAATGTTAATTTAGCAAGTCATATGTGGTAGCACAAATGTATTAATGTTGTTGGTTCATGAATGCCAAGACACACAAGATTTGAAGTCCTGGTTGTGGTTCTAGTGCCAGTGGATTTATGAAAGGCGTTTGTTCACAGTGTTCAAATTTTCTGCAACGTTTCCTAAATGAGCGGCTTTATCCTGGCTGCAGTACAGAGCTTAGAAACTTAGGACAAAGCTGTACATGATGGGGATAAAGCTCTGTTCAAAATCCTCTGACTGTGTCTGCCAGTATAACTCCTCTGCATCCTCTCGCATCGCTCATCACTTTCTGATCCTTTCTGCTGGCACCACCTGCACTGGGATTTGGAAAGCTTTCAGGGATAACTATTGCATGTGTGCAAGCTGAAGATGATTGTTGCTCATTATTCTGTTAGGATGTAGTGTGATAGTTACGACAAATACTGTGGCAACCAAGTCTCTTGTTATTTGAAGAGATTTAATTCTCAATAGAAGTTGACAAATGTCCTTAATCGTTCACTTTCTTGCAATGAAGCAATGAACACCAGTAATTTTAAAAAATTAGTGGTTTTCTGTTTTCGGAAATTTACATATGAAATATACTCAAATTTTTTTCTTTGTATCAGTTTTCTACTCTAAAAATGTAACCTCTTTCAATACACAATACAAAGAAGCACCATGAGCAATGTTGTGAAAAATTATCATAAAAGAGAATAATATACACATCTTTGAGGTATACATGTAGCAGTACTTCATTTCTTTCTGTGCTACAAGTGGTCTTGGTTACCATATTTTACACAACAGCTGTGAAAATACTGAAGGCATTAGGCTCCAGGGAGCACAAGTGTGATCTACTGGTCAAAGCATAGGACTGAGAAGGGAAAATTTATACTGCAGGTCTGTGTTTGTGGTGGTGTCTAAATCATTCTATCTGATCAACTCAAAGGCAGTTTGGTAATATACAATGGTATCTCAGCCATACCTCATGGCTTTTCTGTCTGAAAAACAGAGTAGGAACAAAAATCATTATCTTATTGACCACAACACTGTTCGGCCCTTGAGAAAGACAAGTAATATATATATACATATGCTCCACAGAAAGGCAAAAGGAAACTAAATCAATGATATTTTGAAATAATTTAGAGTTTTACCCTTGCTGTTTTTTTCACCTCATAGCAGGGCTGGTTTCTATTGCGGAGTACTGAGGCTTTAAATCCCTTGTGAATGTTAAGCTTTGTGGACTGTTTTTAATAAAAACTTCAGTTGAGAAGCACTATGTAAGCCAAAGAACTGTTATTATTAACGGCTTTATTATACAGTGCACTTACATGTCAAGAAATATAAATATTGCAGGTGTAATATTTGTCAGCCAGAGGCCTAGAAGGGTTTATGCAACCTGGAATGACAGGTTTGGAGTCTTTAATATTTTTTTCAAAGTGTTGTTTGAAGAAGTACAAATTCAAGAATTTCACTTTTCGAATTCTAACAGCAAGACAGATTTTATTCTCTATCCCTGAGACAAGAGCAACTCTCTCTCCTGAGTAAAAAGGGAGAAAGTATGTGAAGAAAGGGACTGGCTTCATCTATAACTACCCTGAAGATTTCTCTGACTTGAAACATGTTAAAAATTTCTTGCTATAAGGATCCCAAGCTTGTATTTTGTTATTACCAAAGTACTCTTTGAAAATGAAATTACCAAAGAGTAAACTGGTCTGGGAATTTCAAAATCTCAGACAGGTCTTGGTCTCTCTTTAATGGAGTTTTACTTGTCTCCTTGTGTAATATTTCAAACTGTTCATAAGAAAAATGTGACATTTTGCACATTATTTTCTTCAATTTTTGGATATGTATCCTGAGACAAAATGTTGAGCATTACTGCAAATAAATGGTTTACTTTGCCAATAACAGTTTTACAAACACTGACAGAGTGCTTTCACTTTTGCTGCAAGCTAGTATTTCTTTCTATTAACCACACTAAAACTGGGATATGGACAAGTGACATTTTCTTCATTTACATGAAGTTTAATGAACAAAATGTAACTTGTTGTAATTTATAGGATTTGCATGGTGTTAGTTCTGACTAGGTGCAGGCAGTTGCGTATCAATGCTTTTGTTAATATTAACTACTGTACAGTTGCTGCTAGCAAGAAATTGTTAGAGTACAAATTAGCCCAAAAAGCCTTGGTTGCATTTCATTGAGCAAAGTAGATTATCTTTCCAGTCACTACCTGGCCACAGACTTCTGACTGAAGAACTCACATGATGTACAACAGGGTTACTTCAGATGACTTGGCTGCTGAAAAATTTGAAGCTGTATGGCAAAATTTTTTCCAAAGTGAAAGTAACTTCTCAATGTAAATTCAAGAATCTCTGACTTTTAGAAATTACGAACTTTACATGTCAGCACAAGGCTGCAAGAGCACTGCTGTCAGACCCACACAGCAAATCTACCAAGATTGCCAGCACACAGAGATTCACCTAACCAGAGTTTTGGCTAGATGTAGAAAAGTTGAGATACTCTCAGCCATTCAAAGGGAAATCCCCGAAATAACTTCTTGTTGCTGTAGGTGATAGGTTTGCATTTACATTCATTACACCCATGCCATAACATTTATTAGATTGATTTCCTCTTTTTGTCTTATTTATCTAGCTTCCCTTTCCCTTGCTTTCTTCAGTTACTGCCTAAGAGGCCTTGTAAAGACCAAAAAATACCAACCCCAAATCTGAGCACTTTCAGCGCAACAAGTTTCTCAGACCTGCCTGCCAAGGTCTGACATTAACTCCTTTTCATTATATGACAGTCGGCAGATCAGTGTCACTTTGTTGCTTGAAAAGGTGCTTGCTTTGTTCTTTACCTGCCCTTTTGCTTTTATGCAAAATTCTCCTATTTCCTCATGGTGTTAATGTTTTCTATGAATTTGACAAAATCCAGAAATAATTCCTTTTTCATTTCCTTTTCACAAATCCCTTGATTCTTTGTTGTGCACTATAAATTCTGACTATTTCTGCTTCTCTGCCCACGTATTTCGGCAAGCTGGAGAGCTGACTTAGGGCTGCTGCCTGCCAGTCAGATGCTGTAGAAGGATGTCTCCACATGCAAGATGAGGGACACTCTGGCAGGGTCAAGTGTGCATGTTCACTATGCCAAGCTTCAACTCCAACTAGAGAATGCTACCTCCTAACTTTTTGAAACATGTAGTCCCTCCTAAAAGTTAATGGAGTATTTCTTAATTGCAGAAAAACTCCCTCCCTTTTAATTTTTTATAAAGGGAAGCATAAAAAATTTAAGTGAGAACTTTTAAAGGGTATAGCTTGAAATTTAAGATTTGGCATGTTGCTGTAGCACAACTGACTCCAAACTCTAACCTGTAAATTGGCACAAGTTTCATTGTGCAGTAATTTAATTTCAATTCCATTATCAGCTTCTTAGACTCAATGTGTTTATTCCTTTTTCTTTGGCTAGGCAATGTAGTTCTTGAATATTACGAACCACAGACTTGAATCTAACTCTGAAGTCTTTAGAGTCCAAGTGCTTCTAGTGCCCTTCCCTGATACCAGTGGTGTTGGGAGGCAGCTCTTTTGTCATAATTGAGAGTGGTAGAACACTGGAACAGGTTGCTCAGAGAGGTGGTAAATGCCCCATCCCTGGAACTGTCCAAGTCCAGGCTGGATGGAGCTCTGAGCAGTCTGATCTAGTTGACAGAAGACTGGTTCAAAATGAAGACAAGATGAGCTTTAAAGGTCCCTTCCAACTCAAACAATTCTGTGATTCAGTGAAATGGTACAGTCCTTTTTTATCCAGAAATAGAAAATAGGCTAAGTTAAAATGTGTTTGATAGTGAATACAGAGTGGGAAGAAGGTTCAGGATGCACAATACTCTGGAGTCAGACTGATCAGGTTGGATAAGTCCACTGAGACAGAACATTTTTTTATTGCAGGTACTCTGGCAACAGACTATAAGCACTAAGGGAACCTATACTGCAGAAGACCCTGTGAACTGTGTTAACAGCATCCTTGTGCGATAGGATTTCAAGTTCCTCTTTTGAATTAGGGATTTGGACACAGTTATGCAACCCTATAAGCACCAACTTTCAGGATTTATCACTTGTCAGTGCACTTGTTCATAACACCAGCTGCAGGAAGCAGTTTATTTTCAGCCAGACTTGAGACAAACAGATTATCTGAATAGAATGTACTTCCTTATAAGCTTATTTGTCTGTGGTTTGTTTCTATTAGTTTATATTGCTTCCTGATGAGCTGATTTCTGTGGCTCATTCCTTAATCTGCTCACAGGTTAGAGGAAAGGGCCTGTGGAGATATTTGGACATGACTGCTTCTAAGTGGCAGAAGCCTGAGATGCTGCACTGCTTTGTGTTAAAATGCCCCTGGGACTCAAACTTTTGTGCCAGCAGTAAATGAGTTGTTCTTCAATTCCATACAGCATCACGGTCAGCAATAAAACTGGGAGAGATTGGCCTGGGGGTGGCAACGCCTTGCTCATGGCCTGGCTGTGCATTGGTCAGGGAATGGTAAGCAACTGGATTCTGCATTACCTGTTCTGTATATTCTTTTATAATAAGTATTATTTTCTTTTTCTCTCCCATGAAAATGTCTGTATCTCAACCCACTAACTTTAATTTTTTTCCTGATTCTTTCCCCCATTCTGTCCCTAGCCTGTAGTTCTGCATGGGGTTATTGTGACCCAAGTGCAGGACCTGGCACGTCATCTTGTTGAACCTCATTTTATTGGCCTTGGCACGTTATCCAGCCTATCCAGATTCCTCTGTAGAGCCTTCCCACCCTCCAGCAGATCAATACTCTTTCCCAGCCTAGTGTCATCTGCCAACTGAGGATGCCCTCACACAGATCATGGATAAAGAGTTAAACAGAACTGGCCCAAGCACTAAGGAGCACCACTGGTGACGGGCACCAGGTGGATGTAACTCCAGTCACTTCCCCTCTCTAGACCCAGCCGTCCAGACAGTTTTTTGCCAAGTAAGGAGGGCACCTGTCTAACTCACAAGTAGCCAGTTTCTCCATGAGAATGCTGTCGGAAATTATGTTGCAGTCTTTAGTCAAGTCTAGATAGAAAACATCCACAGCCTTTCCCTCATCTCCTAGTCAGGTTACACTGTCATAGATGGAGATCCAGTTTGTCAAGTCAACCTGCCTGGTACAAACCCACACTGGCTGGGCTTGATCCCCTGATTGTCCTGCGTGTGCCATGTGATGGCACTCAGGAAGATCTGCTCCACGGCCTCCCCTGGCACTGAGGTCAGGCTGACAGGCCTGTAATTCCCTGGATCCTCTTTCCAACCCTTCTTGTAAATAAGTGTTGCACTTGCTAACTTCCTGTCACCTGTGACCATCCTGGTTAGCCAAAGCTGCTAGTAAATAATTCCAGAGTTCACAGGTTCAATCCCCATATGGGCCATTCACTTAAAGAGTTGATGATCCTTCGGCATGTTTTCTAACTCAGATTATTGTGTGATTTTGTAAATGATGGAAAGTGGTTTGGTGAGTGCTCCTGGGATCCCTTGGGAGCACCCCATCCAGCCCCAGAGACTTGTGCTGAAGTCATGTTCAGCAGATAAGGCAAGGGGGAGACAGAAGAAATGGGGGATGTTCAGAGTGATGGGGTTTGTTTTCCCAAGTTACCATCAAACATGTTTGAGCACTGCTTTCCTGGAGGTGGCTGAACACTTGCCTGCTCATGGGAAGTAGTGAATGCACTCCTTGTTTTGTGTGCACGCTACTTGTGCGCATGGCTTTTGCTTTACCTGTTAAACTGCCTTTATCTCAACCCACAAGTTTTCTTGATGTTCCTCTTCTGAGTCTCTTCCCCATCCCGCTGCAGGAAAGGACCAAGTTTGAAGTTTAGTTTCTGGCCTGGGTTAAACTCTGATGGTTGTTCAACAGCATAAAATATAATTTGTATTTGAAGAGAGATAGCAAATATATTACCTTATAGACACAGAGGATACCCTAAAAATAAAGCAGTATGCTGAAAGTAATGAAGCTCAACTGGTAACAGTAGCTCATGACACATTTGTTTCATATTGGTTTTTAGTCTGCACAAAAAATTCCGAATCGAACAATCAAATGATAATGGAAAGTTTAAAAATGGGAGGTTGCATGAGAAACATTATTGCATATTTAGGTATATTTTTAAATCCCTAATGTTATTTCAAAGAGAGAGAGAATTAAATTTTTTACAAAGTTGCCAGTGTGTTAAAGTTAACCTGCTGGGAATGACTTTTGGTAGCTTGTGATAACAGGTATAAATTATAAGTTTCATGGTTATAAACAACCTGTACGTGGATGTGTTCCATCTGCTATGCAGAAGAGAAATCTTCTTTGCACTTCTGCATGTGTATATATGAAATGTTTTGGATTTTGTAACTGTAAAAAGCCATTTTGCCATTTAAAATCAGTATCCCTAAGCCTCAACCAGCAAGATTATACTCTCCAATCCACATTAATAATTCAGTGTAAAATATCTCCATGAAGCTTGTAGCTCTGTCAGAGATAGAAAGTGTTTATATTTTCTGGATACATTACATTAAAGCAAAAAGTATTTGTATGCTGTAAGCATTTGCAAATCTAGTCATGGTGGATGTGTTACGAAACTAAGACTATAATTTTGAACCCAACCCTGCATTATCCCTCATGTTGATTTCTGGGGACAGTACTGTAACAGGCAACTTGCGATAAAGCTGCCCTGTCTGGACAGGTGTTATGGGTGAGGACAAGTGGTAAAACCTGAATCCCAAACATATTCACTTCTGATCTCTATGTGAGGTATGAGATTTGCCAGAAAACATCGGGTATTAAAACATGTTTTAAACATGTTAAAACATGTTTTAGTTTGTCTTTCATTTGGTCCTTCTGTCTTGCTCACATCTATCTAGCGTGCCCTGCCTGACTCTTAGGGTGACAAGGGGCGCATGCAGATATGTTTCTACTGAAGTCTGCTTTAGTCAGAATGACTAATGAAAGATGGCCTAGCTACTGTTTGTCAAACCCATGCATAGTTGCAACACAATCAGTCTTTTAAAAGCAGAGGCTTATGTCATCAAGTCTTCCTTTGAACTTTAGGATTCTCTTTAGAAGCACAAAGCTTTGTCAGGCTGTTGCAAAAATTCATATTTTAATAACTGTTAAAACCTTTGAACATAAAATTTAGTGATAGCATTTGCAGGAATTAAATACTACCATTGAGCGTTGGTGCTTATGGCCTAAACCTGTTAGATGTTCATCACCTGCTACCTAAGCTGGGACTGGGGTTTGCCTCAGAAGAGGGGCTGATTGCAACAAACACTGAACAGACGTAGTCAGTAACAGCAGAAAAAAGAGCTCTGTTCCAGAGCTTAAAGTTTCAAAACACAGGCCTGAAGAGGAGTGGGAAATGGGGCAGAATGTGCCACCCATACTATCAAGGGTTTTTTTCCCCATCTCTTAATAGTTGCTACTTTTTTCAGGAATGGAGATCTGTCTCAGGATTCACCACTGGTAGGCAAGGATTAGCCAAATTTAAAGACAACTAAAAGAGGTGTGCTGTAAATAGACTGGAGGAAGAAGTGGGTAGCACCTGTAGGCTGAAGCTGTGAGGAAATGGTGAGCATTAGTGGAACGGGAGGGAAAAAAGGGCAGGGAACTGAGAGACAACCCATCCTACCTGCCCCACCAAATCACTGTGGCACCTGTGCTTCTACTCAAGCTTCTTGTATGACCTGTCCTGCTGCCTCAGGAGTCTTCTCAATCTGATGATCTGGATTTGTTTAGAAATGCTGGCCCTCATAGGGGAATGATTAAGGCATGTGGCAGGAAGCAGTTGACCACAATGGACTCTGGAGGATGCAGAGGCTTACAGGGTTATTATGACTCTGCAGTACTGTGTCCTTCCCACTGCACCCTGCAGTGGCGTGAGGGGTCGCTTCCCTGTCTGCTCTCACATTCCCTTCCTGCAATGCTTCTCCTCAGCTATTGAGGTGGCACTAAGCACCTACAATTGCTCTTAGTTAGTGGTAATGTTGCAGGACAAGCAGCAAGCCATCAAGCAGGGACAGCTTTGTCAGTGATTACTCTGCTAATAAGTTATTTAGAAATAAACCCCAAGTCTCACAGTAATGTCTTTATGAGCCTGCTTCAGAGATGGAGTTAGTCTTTTGAATGCTGAAGCATTTTCTGTTCTTCAAATCAACAGTCTCCTTCCACTTAAGCCACCAAAACTGTATTTTCGTGCTTGCTTTTGCTACACAACTGGAGTACAATTGCTGAGGGGTTGTGTATGTCAGGTACTGATTTTCACTTCTTTTTCCCCTGAGTGAAAGATTGCCACAAACGAAATGTCTAAACAGTTCACAGTGACACTAATCCTTATGAGAAATTTGGCCATTTTTATTACTAAAGACAACCATCTACATGCAAAACGGAATACCAGGTGTCGGGGAAGAAGCCTTGTAGTTTTCTTGAGCGTAGTTTGGTTTTTGTGATTTTGTTGGTTTTGGGTTTTTGGTTGTTTTTTTTTTTTTTTTTTTAAGGAATGAACTAACAGTTACAACCTTGACTCTTGCTCTGTGTTCCATAGTAGATTTTTTATAACTGGTGGTCTCAAACAGCTATACAATAAGTGGAATTTCTGTAACTAATTGTAAGCATGTTCTGATTTAGATAAAGTTTTCCTCATAGTCAACAAAGCCAAAAATCAAACTGTTTACAGTTAGTAAGCAACAGCATCAGAGTTCTGATCCTGGACATTTTTTCAGATCAAGCAGTTAATCAGACTGGAACACTGAGTGCATACATTTTGCTCATTGTCTCTACAATGAGGAAAACAGTATTTTATCATTCCATGATGCAACGAGCAAAAGAATATAGCAGGGTGAACTAAATTTTGTGCATAATGAATAAATGAGAAGGATTATGTCAGTCCTGAACTTTTAACAAGTGTAATCTGGGCTGCAATGAGTTAATAATGCCTTTCCTAACCTAGAAGCACAAAGGTGAGGCTGTGCCTGTGCTGACCTCAGTGCAATCATTTAATTGCTGTAGCATTCATTTCCACTAATGTTTTCAGTGTCAGTGGAGGATCAAAGAGAATCTGGCTTTCTGCTGGCAAAAGTTCTGCCTGAGAGCAATACCCCTCCCTTCCAAGACTCATTTTGCAGTTTTCACATATACTGCATTATGTTAGCTCTTACTATTCTGCATGCTTCCTGTTACATGGTTCCAAACTGCTGAACTATTTAATACAATATCCAATCATGCCCATAAGCTCTGATTCACAGTTTTCAAGAATTAATATCTAAGGCTACTACAATGAAGGGATACCCTCTCCTGCTCATACAGTAGATCAAGGCCGAGGCAGAGCCCTAGCTCTGGGCTTTCTACAGCGTTACTCTGTGAATTTTATGGCAGCCTTGTCAGAAAAGCTTTGTCAAAGCAGAACACTGTAAGATGTGCCTTGGGATAGTCCTGTTGTGGTTAGGCAAGCTGGGTGTGACCAAGTTCAGAGGTGAAACTTGTGGCTTCATGTTGAAATTCTATGAAATCTCCAGCTTTTAACCCAGAAATAGAGTTAATAGTAAAGCCTAGTTAGTTGTTTAGAAGTTATACTAATCTTCAAACACAACAACTTCTACACTGACACTGAGCGACCTGAATGCCTCTTATTGTTTAAAGACTACAGTCAGCCTTTATGATGGATTAACTAAGCACTTCATTGGAAACCCAATAATCAGTGATCATCACGAGGCTACATACAGTGTGCAAACAGAGCACATTCCCAATTAGTAGTCTCCATGTATGTGTTACTTCCAAAGGACTAATCTTCAAAAATCAGGACAAAGAAAAGAGACACAAATCAATTGTGAGGGACCGTATTTTATATAAAAATGTGAACAGAAATTAGGCCTTCAAGACACATTTATTGTAAGATCAGAAAGCTGTGTTATGTCAGCTCTTTTGATGGGGAAAACTAGTTTCAATAAGGGATTGAAAACAACTATTTGATGTAAACAATATATGCAAGTGGTGAGGAAACTATGCACAGCAATCAATATAAATAAACTGCCCTGTAAAGTGATAATAGGAAGCTAGAAATATTAAGGAAAATCTATAGCAAATATTTTCTACATATACTTGCAATAAAAAATAAATCATAGTGATGGCCTAGGTTCTCCTAAATTGCAATGCATAAACTGTTGAAATTTTTTTTAAAAGCTGTTTAGTGAAAGGTTTTTGTTTGGTTGTTGTTTTGTTGTTAGTTTTTTTTTAAGTGACTTCAGGAGATCAGCAGGGAACATTGCTCCACTTGACAGCAACTATTTTTTTTTTTTGTCAGAGGTGCTATATTCAACTGGAAGGAAATGTTTAAGGTGTAACTTATTTGGCAATTAGTTTTGGTAAAATTAATGGCTGGCTGAAAGTTGTGCAGTTTCACCTGAGGATGTCATACACTGTGTATCTGCCTCAATCATGAATAGAGAGTCAGGGGCAAACACAGTTTTATAGTATTACAGAAATATATGCCCTGAAGACAGGGCTACTTGTTTAAATTAGACAACAATTCCTAGTATATAAAGCAGGGAGCACATTAGCATGCTATATTTCATGTCAGGCTTATTTTATAATTTTCTACATGTTTTTATTTCAGTACCACTTTGTGAGTGAAAATCTTTACAGTTCAGTTTGGGCTGAAGTTTGTTCTGTGTAGTTTCCCATTTCACTCACATCCCACTAGTAGTACTCAATCTAATGAGAGTCTGCCTTACCAGTTTTTGGAAGTAGATCTATCCTAACATATGCAGTTTTGTTTTAGTATTGGACTAACATTGGAGGTCATTTAATGCTCTGCAGATTGCAGAGCTGTAAGTAGAAAAATTCATTGTGAGTAGTATGTCAGGAAAAAATTAATATCAAAACAACAACAAAAAAACCAAAACCCAACAATAAAACAACAATCAAAGCAAACAAAAAGGCCTCAACAAACATTCCTTTGGTTATGATTTGGATTATGTATATGGTTATAGTGTATCTGACAAAGCAGAGGATTTTTCAGGAGTTCTCTCTAACCCTGACGACCAGCCCATTCCACACCTTTGGCTTTGGGCCGTGTACTTTGCATTGGCCACACAGCATCTGTGGCCAAATGAGCCAGCTCCACATGATGCATGAGGATTTTACCCCAATGCAAGGTGTGAGAAAGTGACCTCTGCCGTTAGCAGCAATGGAAGAGGGAAATCTGCGCCTGTATTGGAAAATTTTAGGTTACGGAGATTTCCATGAAGTATTTTAAACATCATGCCTCAACAGGAGGGCACACTTGTTGCTGCCATCCCCCAACCGATCTCCCAGCGCTTCGGGGAACTTCTTCCTTACGGGAAACGCCTCCCTGGGCCTGCCCCAGTGCCCGGCTCAGCGGCGGCCGGACCGGCCCCGGCTCATGTGGGGCAGGCGGGGCGGGAGGCGGGCGGAGCGGAGCAGACCGCCCGGGCCGTGCCGAGCCGAGCCGGCCCAGAGCGCAGCGCCCGCGGAGGCTCCGCTGCGCCGGGAGCCGCGCCGCTCTCCGCGCCGGGCCCTGCATGCCGGGAGCCATGGCCGGGGAGCCGCTCTCCTTCCACGCCTTCCTCGACGCCCGCCCCGCCGGCTGCGAGTACGGCTACGGGCACGGGGACGGGCTCCGGGCGCTGCGGGACCGCGAGTTCCCCCGGCTGCGAGGTACCGGGGGCGGGCCGGGGGCGGGGAGGCCCGGGCCAGTCCTGGCTCGGATCGGCGCCGGGCGGGAGGGAGCGCTCTGCTGCGAGGGAGCGGCGGCAGGGGCGGGGACGCTGGCAGCGAGTGCCGGGCTCAGCTCGCTGCAGCGATTGCTGCGGCACGGGGAGGAGACAAGAGGCAGCTCTCCCTCTCCTCCTTCTCCTCCCTATCGTCCCTGTCCTCCTCCCTCCGGCACAAATGCCTCAAAGGTGCCATGGATTCAATAACCGGATTTCGATATGGATATGAAGAACGGGACTGGGAGGTGAAGGAGAGACATTATAATAGTAAATCAACCCATTTCTAGTGAAAGCTTATAGCTAGACAGGTGTTTGTGAACTACTTTTATAGGTTACTATCTCCCCAGCATTAAACATCCTTGTGCATACTACTTCAAATATAATCATGATGGTTATATAATTATATGACAGTAATTTGTCCGGTTTAAAGAAGTTTCAATGCTCATTGTGATGGTGTTCACAGGGGTCTTAAGATGAGGGAAGAGATGAGAATGTTGAGTCCATGTTTCAGAAGGCTTGATTTATTATTTTATGATATATATTATATTAAAACTATACTAAAAGAAGAGAAGAAAGGATTTCATCAGAAGACTAGCTAAGAATAGAAAAAGAAATGATAACAAAGGCTCGTGACTGACCAAGACAGTCCGGACAGCTGGACTGTGATTGGCCATTAATTAGAAACAACCACATGATTCACCTGTTGCATTCCACAGCAGCAGATAACCATTGTTTACATTTTGTTCCTGAGGCCTCTCAGTTTCTCAGGAGAAAAAATCCTAAGGAGAGGATTTTTCATAAAACATGTCTGTGACAGCTTACGGTATTGGCACTTCAAAAATCTTTCGACAAAAAGCCCCAGGTAGAGAGTGGAGTAACTAGCATCAGTTTAGATGCCCTATAACACTTATTTAGGCCACTCTTTCTCTTGAGAGCTTTGTGTTACTGCTCTTTTTATTTTTGTAATTTCACCGAATTTTGGTGATTGAATACAAGAGTGGGCTTTCTCATGCACAGCTGTTTAGATTGAATCGAGGTATACTTGGCGTCTAGAGGAATGTGAAAAAAACTTCAGCAGCGCTTTAAAGAACTTGAAGGTTTAGTAAGTCAGTGTCACAATGTGTTATTAGACAGAGTAGTTACATTAGTGAAAGTTTGAACAACAGAAGTTGCTTCTCCAAAATTTAGGTGTAAATTCTGAAAAGTGGCTATTTTGTTACTGAAACATTGTTTAGGCCTTTAAGCAGATGAGTTTTTAAAACTCCCGAGAATCAGGCTCATTTCTCAGAGGCTCCCCAGTTTTGAAATAAAGTGTATCTGTTAATGAATAATGTCTGGTTGATTAGTCTGGTTCCCAAAGGGAGGTTACTGCAAAGGCAGAGCATTAGGAGTTTTTCTCCATTTGAAATGTTTTTGCTAATGTAGTCTTCTGAGTTGTGCAGCCTGCTGAAATAAGATGTAGCTAACTTCGAATATTTCTAGAAAGAGATGAACAAATACAGGGTATAAAATAGAATCTTCAATAACGTTACATAATCATGTGATCACCTATGGTAAGGTGACCTAGGTTGCAAATTCCTTCTGATTTCCCCCTTGGAATTTTAACGTGTTATCCAATTAAGGAATTGTCATCCATTCATCTTGCAAGCTTGTCACCTCTGTGAAGAAACTCCGTGTCTGTGAGGAAATGTAACTGATCACTGTGCATGCATGTGGTATCCTGTCTGGGACTTCTGGTCTGAAAAACAGTGACACGTTTCTGGTCAGGAACTGGTGCCTTCAAGTGATGCCAGCTGTGCCAAATGAACGGGACCCAGATTCCTCGGCCAAGTGTCCCCTGCCTAACACATCTCTTGGTCTCAAAGCTGACTAATTGGACTAGTCCAAGACATACTGTAGGAACTGGCTGACAGCAGAGCAGTGTGCATGAGACACAGGTCAGTGGCAGCAATAATAAATAAAAGAAGTGACTTACAAAAATTAGCATTTAGCTGCTCAAGCATTTTCAGTGGCCTGCCAGAACATGCAGGTTGTAGGATGAGGTAGAAGTTTTACATCTCTGGTGGCCTTGGATCAACTCTTTGGGTAAGTCCTGATTGTACAAACAGTGATTCACTTTATGAACTTCTACCTGTTCATGGTGTTGATTTCCCTACTGCACAAAGCTGCTGTAGTTTTGTCCCTTCTAGTAAAAAGCAATCTTAACTAGTTCCACTGGGCAAAAGAGAACATGTGCTATTTTAGGGAGTTAACAGGAATCATAGAATCATAGAATGGTTTGGGTAGGAAGGGACCTTTAAGATCATCTAGTGCCAACCCCCCGCCATGGACAGGGATACCTTCCATGAGACCAGGTCACTCAAAGCCCCACCCAGACTGGTCCTGAACACCTTCAGGGATGGGGAGTCCACAACATCTCCAGACAACCTGTTTCAGTCCCTCACTACCATTATAGTAAAGAATTTCTTCCAAACAGCTAATCTAAACCTTCTCTCTTCCAGTTTGAATCCATTCCCCTCTGTTCTATGAGTACGTGCCTTTGTCGTAACAGTACATGCCCTCTCCACCTGTCCTATAATCCTCCTTTAGGTACTGGAAGGCGCTACAAGGTCTCCCTGGGGCCTTCTCTTCTCCAGGCTGAACAGCCTCATTCTCTCAGCCTGTGCCCTGTTTATTTGGGGCATGCCTTAAAGATCTTTTGGTCATTAAAGCTGGTTAAAAATCCAAATTTTGCTGCTCACATTTTGTGTGAACAGAATTTTTGGAGTCCCCTTTTAGATTCCCATGAGTTAAGCCTAATATTTGATTTAGGAAGTGTTGTCTTTTTATGAGCATTATGTGGTAATAATTATTGCATATCAATGTATTCACTTATTCCTGATTACTAATATTTTGTGGCATCCCCTAAGGACATATTGTGCAAATGGTGTTCTCTGGAGAAGGCAGAAATCTTTTCTGTGTTACAGACTGTTTCTTACATGGTGCTGGTACTTCTGTCGTAGCTTTAGTATGAATAGCTGCACAGGTGCCTGTAGAGCAGAAGGTGCAACAGATGTCTGGAGGGAGCACCAGCTTAGCTACCAGGTGTACTGTGAAGCCAGCATTTCTCAAAGGTGGTCCACCTGTGGTTGTATCAAGTCTTGGGGAGTTTCACTCTTAGCTCCATCAGAAGGAAAGTAAGGTTCATACTGAGTGTGTTGGGGATTTCCCCTTCAGGTTTTGTGAAGAGATAAAAAGAACTACTTTACTTCCTTAAATCAGCAGGGGTCTGTCTGTTTTGGCACAGAAGACTTACATTTTCCCTTTTAAGCCAAAGTTTATCTTCGCTTCTGTAATTCAAAGGCTGTTAGCTGATGACTAGAGCAGCCCTTTCTAAAAATATATGTGGAGTCTGTGAAACAGATCACTGTTTCACAGGCAGCAGCGTATGTGCAATATGTGACCTTGACTTTAATCTTGTGAGCAGTATACCCTTATCTGCAGTGTAGGATTTTAAATTGTGCTTTAGAAACGGATAAAGAAATCAGCAGGAGTTTATAGGTTCTGTTGTTAAGTAATGGGGATGAATATGCTTCTGTGATGTTTATCATAGCAAGGAAAATACCAGCTTCAGTTTGTATCATGGTTTTAAAAAAGAAAAAGCTGACATGTGATTTGGACACGGCATTTAATCACAAGATACCTTTCCGTTTTAAGTTCTGTGCCAGTATTCTTGTCTAATATAGCTGTGGTGGTTCAGTGGGAGCTTTCCAAGAGCACTAAGCAGTGGATATCCATCCTCCAAATAAAAACCAGGATGTAATAGGAATCAGATATTCTTTAAGGCCTACTGGCTATTTGAAGATAGTCTTTAGGTGAGCTTGAGATGGACTGTTCCATTTAATGTCAGATTGGTCACTGTCCTGTACTTCAACATCATGCCTTACCTTAGTAGTATGAACATTTGTGATATGTATGATTACATACAGCTAACAATAATAATGAAATTTGTCTGTTAAACAAAAAGGCCGACTGAGCTTTGAGTAACAGAATTGGCCTTTGTTTCTTTGAGACTCAAATGATGTCCCATGAACTGGTCACCTGTACGAGGGCTTATTGTACTGTTCAGTTGAGGAACAGCTGGGTTTTGGATCTGACCTTACACAAAAATAAATCTTTTTTACTCATATTGCTGGTAATTATTTGTGTGGTGACTTTTCCTCTGAGTACAAAAATGTGAAAAGCAGATCTCTGTGTGCTGCAGTTAAGTCCTCAGCAGCTCGGTTAGCAAAGTTCATCTCTGTCCTCTGAGAACAGAAAAGTCTGTTTTGTCACCTTTAGGGTAATGTAGGTTTTTTTGGATGAACTTCAGAAGTAAGAAATACATTCTGGTGTGTCAACTCAGAGTAATTTTGTTGATAGGTAGCTGATGCTCACACTTTATGAAACTTGTGAAGATGAGTGGACTGTGAGGCTCAAGAGTCGTGCTCACCTCTTGATTGCAAATGTAGGCTTGCCTTGTCAACCAGAAATTCTACCAGTCTTGTGCCTGAGGCTTTTTCTTTATTTTAGAAAAAAAAAGAACGTTTTTTTGCATCCTAAAATGACTTCTTTTGGGGGTGTTGGTTTGCTTGTTTGTTTTGTTTTGTTTTGCTTTTTGTAAGACCATTCTGTTCAATCTGGTAGCTATCTTCTATATGTGTACGTGTTACTCTGCTGATTTCTTAACTATTAGTAATTTTTATCTGTGGATGAATCTTTTCCTTTTAATCTCAGGTTTTTCTTATTCTTGAAGACTAAGTGACTGAGTTTTCAGCAAATCTTTGAGTTCTTTGAGCAGTATTGGGCTTTGACCAAGGAGACAAATTTGATCTTATTCTGTAAAAGCCAGTTTGATAGTGAGGGATAAGTTTATTTTAATTAATTTTTGTTTGAAGACTATCATAAACCAGAAACAAGGCATGTGCCATTTTATGGTCAGGTGCAGTGCTTACTGTGAATTCCCTGAAGCACACCCACCCATTGCTGGCCAGAATTGAGACAGCATCTCTGGAAAGGACAAATTATTTCTCCCACATGCAGATACTGGCATATGTTAATGTTACTCCAGTGCTTGCCTCTCCCACACAATGCAGCAAAAGCAATGTCTAGGGGAAGGATGAGGCTGCTTTTTGTTGTCTCACTGGAAGATCCTGTGTAGCCTAGAAGAGATGCTAATTGTGCTGGAGAAAAAGTCTGAATTTCCTTATCTCTAGCTCATCCTGAACAGAGAGAAAAATCTTTTAAACCTTTCCATTTGGTGTTTAAAGCTGAGAGCTCCTCTTTCTACCACTGCTGAGGCCTTTTCACTCTCCTCAGTGGCTGTGAGATCTCTGGTAACCTGTTTCTGTTCTCTGTAGCCTCTCCACCAGAATATGATTTGATTTTGTCAAGTGCCTATTTATTTTTATTTGGAGGGGAAAAGAAAGCAAAAAAATTATCAAAGGAAGCTGATGTTGGACAGTCTGAAATGCTAGAATGCATCTGCGAAGATACATTCAGTGGGTGGAGAAGGTATTGTGAAAAGAAGCTGTAGTATGGGAAGTGTAACTCCCCAACTAATGACGATTGTTTTGTAAAAATAAAACATACGTATGCTTACGTAAAGCCTTAATGCTTCCTGGTGATTTCAGGTCAGCAGCAGTTATCTACATAAGCTCTTATCTAAAGAACTGATATAAAAGAGGAAGCATGTGCTGAGCATAAAGAGTGTTTATTCCCAAATGCAGTAACAATAGAAGTAACACAGAAGCACCAAGTAGTGTTAAGGAATTCCTTACGTTGCATTTCAGAGTTCATAACATGGTCTACTCTGTGCAGGACTGATCTTTCAGTTGCTGTTAATGATGGACATAGCTCTAAATGAAGAGTAATCAATGATATTGTCATTGTAATATTTCAGCATGGAAAACAGTTTTAGTTACTTTGAAGTTTAGTCAGTGGGGAAAAAAGAAATGTGGAGCAGGAAAGCAAAATCCCAAACCCTATAAACTTGATACAGGTGACATGAACTCCAAATATTCAGTGGTATTTTGGAAATAAATAGTTAATCAGTTGAGACTAGATTCATTACAAGAAGAAATAATCATATATAGACATTGGATTTTTTAAGTCAATATATAGATGTGAAAAAATATTAGATTTAGGAAGATAATTTATGGAACTCCAGAAATGCTGCAGGGTATCAGACACCCATTTTCTAAAAAGTTGCGCTTTTAATTAAAAGATACATTATCTTCTAAATTAATGCCTGTACAAGATGTATATTAGTATTTGAAAGTATTGAAACAGGCAGATGTTCTACTTAGAAGAGCGTAAGATACTTTTTATCTCTTAGTCACTGGAAAAGCACCAGTGTCTTTTTCCTACAAAATACCACATCAGTGGTGCTTTCTGCTGTAGGCACACAGTTTGTGTTAATTGGGAGTGGGGCTGTGATGGAGCCTCATCCCCAATGGGGTGCAGCTGTGCAGGACAGGTGGGCAGCATTGAAGGTGATGGGACATGGAGTGCCGAGGTGTGCTGAGCAGTCACCTAAGGGTGCAGAGGGCACACAGGTGTAAGGCATGTAAGGTGAAGGGTATAAAAGCTTGGATTGAAGAGCAGTGAAGGGCTGCAGATGCTTGAAGTCTTCTTCGGTGTTGGTTGTGCCTCTACCATTTGTGCCGGCAGCTTTCTTCCTTCTGTTGCCTTTGCGTGCTCTTAAATTCTTCTGTTCGTCCTTTGGGTTGTTGTGATGTTGCTGTATGTGAGATGTGTATTGATTTCTTCCCAGTCTATTTCTATATGTTTCTGTGTGATCATAGATTTTATTTTTTTTTTAGTGTTAAATATAAGGTTATTAATTAAAGAGTGTGTTTATGTATGTTTCCAGCAGAAGTGATCTGCTTCTGGTGTTCCTGCACTTATACTGGAATTTCTTCTTCCAAATCAGAACCTAGAATCTCATGCCCTTGAAATTTCCATTAGATGTTAGGGTAGGAATTCCCATTTCTGCACTGCTTGTTAGAATTCAGGGTGCTCCCTGTGTAAGGACAAACAGACAAATGGAGATGAGAGAGGTCAGTTTTTGTTGATCAGCTTGATTCATTGCATGCTTGTTATCAGAGAGATGCTGTAGAGGCATTGCCTGGATGTGAAGACACTGTCATTGAATTTAGGAAAGCCATACTGCTGAACACTGCATAGTAAAGAGTGATGATATGAGATTGATAAATATGTAGACAGCACAATATGTTTGGAGAACGGGAAGCCAGTATGATGCTTAACTTGGAGAGGATATTTTGGAAGTAGGATGAGCATCCAAATGCCCCAGGCTTTTGGAACTCCTGGTTCTTGGCCCAAGCCATCAATGCAGATATTTTCCTTTACTTTGAAGGTGGGCTTTTTTTTTTTTTTTTTTTTCTGAACTTGAACTTGAAAAGGGGACTGAAATAAAATAAAATTCTTTTTAAGAATATGTCAGGTTGGGGTTGGTATAATTATTTTCTCTTCCAAAGTTAACCATGCTATTAGTGTTACCATGTCTGCATATGGAGAACCACTGACGGATTTCTGTCACAATTAGGAAAAGGGTGGTGTCAAGACTGAAGGTGTGGGACAGGGAGGTCAGAGTTACAGAGAAACAGGTATAGTAGGGCAGGGAGGCATAAAGACAGGCCACAAAGCATTTAAAAGTCAGACTTGATTGGTTTAATTGCTAGCGAGTCAAGTTGTTAGGCTCCTGCCAGTATTTGTATCAGCCCAGGTAGATCCTCTGCCTTTGTGCTCTGTGCCCCTTCACCTTCTGCTCTGCTGTAGAGAAGCAATGGTCTGTGAGATGCCTGTAGTGGGGATGTGACCCCAGCAAGGCAGCTCTTGAGAAAGTGGCATGCAGGAAAGTGCAAAGTTGTTTTTTTTTTTTCCCCCAGTATGTGAAATACACGTATTAAGCTGGGAGGCAAGGCTTACTCCTCCACAGTCTTTTATTTCTCCTTCTTGCTTTCAGCATTGTCCTGACTCACTCACGGTTCCTTGTAGCAGCCATGGGAATATGGCTTTCACATGAGAAGGAACAAACAGATGTTTCTGTGCTCATTCAGATTAGTCCCTGGAGCACCAGGATCTAAAATGCTTTTAAAAGAAAGCTAAGAGCATGACTGGACAGGGGTTTTGTCACAGTTTTCCTAAAAAAGAGAGATGTGATCACAAGGATGTGATATTTTGGTTACATCGTTAGCTGTGAGGGATGATTATACAACTAAGGTTATTTCTTCTGCCAATGTGCAGAATAATGTTCCAAATTGAACTTTAGAAAGGTGACAGGAAGCTTATTTGAAGAAATATTCATTAATTAAATTAATGGTGTGTGAATTATTTAATTACTGCACAATTAACCACCAAATATCACTGTGTGTACCCCTTTGCAAACTTATGAACGGGTCAGGTGAAGTTACACAGTAATCAGAAAGTTTCTCCTGTAATTTCTTCCAGAGGAAGAAATTGAAACCCAGGATTTTTCACATTTTTATGATTGTGCCACACAGCATATTAAAGATGTCAACGGTTTCCAGCATATGTTGCCTTTCTTTAGGAAAAAAGGAAGAAAAAAACTTTCTACTGCTGTTGAGTAAAATACCATCTTCATCTGCTGTGCCATACATTTCCCATTGAGGAGTGTAGCTTATTAAATGTGTCTCCGAGTTGCATTTTTATTATTTGTATGCCTGCCTGTAAGTTATTTTAATGTTAAACAGTTAGAATTGTCTAAAAACAAAATGTTACTTGGCTGTTCTGGCAGAATGCAACTTTCTTTAAATCTGTCATCATCTTTGATTCATCACACACTAGGAAAATATTTCTTATATATTTAATCAATTTAGGCATGTGTAAGCCCAGTGAGCAGAGTGGCATTTCTTTTTGTAATACTTTCCCCAATCTCAGCTGTGATGGACAATTTACTTTGATAATGCACCTTGCCTTCTCATGAGACTGGATAAAAAAAGATAAATGAAAGTGGATACCTAGCAAGAATTCCCTACCTAGCAGACTGAATGGCCCAGAATGAAAGACTCAATGAAAAAGAAGTGTTTACCATCCACAGACATGTTGCTTTCTCCTCCCCTCACAAACTCACTGGTCTTGCTTAGCTGGGAAGCTGACCAAACTAATGTTCAGACAAAACTGTATGTAGGTAATTGCACTCTGTTGTTGGTCATAGAGTTTGTGTTCACAACAAATGAAGTGTTTTTGATGAATGAGTTAATTCCCAAAGAATTGGAATTGGCTGCTCAGGGAGGTGGCAGAGTCACCATCCCTGGAGGTGTTGAAGAAATGACTGGATTGTGGCACTGTGCTGTGCTTTAGTTCACCAAGTGGGGATTGGTCACAGTTTGGAGTCGATGACCTTGGAGGTCTTTTCCAACCTTTAAAATTCTATGGTTCTTTGATATCATGGAAGGTTGTCATGAAGTGTAGCAATAAGATCATGTTCCTGTTCTTACTACCTTAGCATGGATATTTAGTGGCAGGTACAATGCTGCCAAGACAGCCTGATATCACAAATGCAGGACGACTCTTTGCCCTTCTGAAAAGGAGATCATTTAATACCACTGTAAGTGCATGAAAATATGTGTCATTTAAATTCATCAGAAGGGACTTGGAAGACTTGGACTACATAAGAAATAAACTAAAAACCATGTAAGCTATGATTTGGGTAGCATGAAATTACATGCAAGAGACATTAAAATGCAAAACTAACCTTTAAGGGATAACTCAGAAGGTGTACTTCTAAGATAGACTAAGGAAATAAGTGTGTGACACCTCTGAACTGCACTGCAGCTCACTTTTTCTGGGGACAGAGCAGCCCATCTGACTGGCACCCACAAACTCCTTTCCATTTAGTTTTTTCCATTTCTGGTGTGACTGAGGTGCAAGTCCCTGACAAGATTTTTTTCTGGAAATGAAGTCCTCTTTTTACAAATCGTTAGTGTTTTAGTCAACATTTCTTCTGTGAATTGTCTTAGTATCACTCCAAACTCACCGAGATCAGAAATACAGAAGGGAGAAAACTGTGACAGTTGCAAAACGAAAATCACTTTCTGTATATATTAAATATCCCCCAAACCAATCTTAAATTGCAAAGCTGGAGTCTTAGTGAGAATCAGTCTCTCTTCCCCTTCCCTCCCTCATTGTCTTTGATATAGGTCTTCTTGAAACCACAGCTATAAATCTGAGGGGTTTTTGATAAATGAGTTGTGGATTTCAGTGAAACTATTCAAAATTCATGCTCAGGTGAAACTCTCTAAACTGGAATTTTATTAAAAAGTCATCGCACCAGCAGCTTTATCTGTTCTTTGTCCTTCAGGGTCACTTTCAGAGTAATAGGTTAACTTGTCTAATGATCAGAACATTAATGATTTGTTTTTCTTCTGCAGAAAGAGTAAAGGTTCTGATTTTGGGTTGCATGGAAATTTAGCTTTTCATCAATTAGAATAGCAGCTATTGATGTACTCAAGCATAGCTAATGGCTCTACAGCATGGAGGAGACTACCATGCATTGAAGTGGTTCTCCTATAACAGAACACTGCAACTATAACTCCAACGTAAAGGAAGTCTTTTCCTTGGGAAGAATCTTGGGCTTCAAGGGTTTGAGTCACTTCAGTTACATTCCTCAAAGCCTCTGTAAAAATGCTGAGCTGAAGAAAGGGATAGGGCATGAAGAAGGGGGAATGGGACAGATATCTTGGTCAAAAAATAAGCTTTTAAAATATTCATTATTCCTTCACAAAGAGCTGTTTCAATAGTGAGTTCAAAAGCTTATTTTAAAGTTGAGTTTTAAACTTTCCATCCTTTATTTCTGTAGAGGCGTATTTGTTTGGAAAACAGAATTTAAACTGATCTTTAGTCATGAACTCCGGATTGGAAAGAAACCAAGCTTCTGTGAATGAGTGAGAAAGTCAGGATGGGTTAGGAGCTGCCTTATATTCAGGCTTGGTGGAGCTCATCTGCAGAGCACAGGAAGCATCACTGTACCCTCAGGGCTGTAGAACCAGGGCTGCCTTGTAGGGAGCACTGACATGGCCCCAGCTTCTATCTGGGAGAGACTGGAGGACAGGAGAGAAACCCTTCATGTGGCACTGAGGGCAGCCTCCTTGAGATGTAGGCTGTGTAAAAGCAAATCATCCCTCCATCCTTTGTTTTTCAATATCATCTTGCCCACTGGATGAGGCTACTTCAGTAAAATGCTCTCTAGAGATTGAAGCCATCTCCTTCTCTCTCTTACAACTCATCCTCTTGGTTGTCCTTAGAAGCGTGTAATAGTATGAGGTTGAGTACTTCATGAATGATGAAAAAGTATAAATTCTAATGAGTTAGTTCAATACTTTATTTTTGTGAGTTACCTTTCAGTCTGGTGTTTTTCAAGGTTTGGAGATGTCTTCTCCTCTGAGCCTCCCCAGTGTCAAATTTAAAAACACCAGCTTTTGTTGGAATATTTATATCCTGATTAGCAATAATGAAAGGCAAATCAGGCTTTTTAGATCATGGGTGCTAAAGCTACCCATTAAAAAAAAAAAAATTATGAACCTCCTTTCCTTTGGATGTTGAGTTCACAGTGTGTAATGCTTGTTTGAAGGCACTCAGTCGATTATCCAGGCTTTGCATCACTGAGCGTGACAGCTCCTGTGAGATTAAAGGGCTGTTACCATCATACCTTTATTCAGTTTTTCTTTCATTTTTGCAAGTACCGAGAAGGATAGGTGTACTTGTAAAGTGTCACAAGGATTACACTGCAATGCTTTCTGGATAAACTTCAGTGCCACTGAAGTGGGGGAAACAGCACCAAATAATCTCATGACAGCTGTCATGTCTCCAGAAGTGTCTGATCAGATCTTCAAATCTGAGTGCTGGATGCCTTGTGGATACATTCAGCCTCTAGTAGCCATCACTTCTGTTTTCATCCATTCTAGTTGTAGGAATGGGATTAGGCAGTAAACTAATCAAATAGCTGTTAATTTGCAATGATTTCTCCTCAGTCTTACACGTGAAATGATTTATAAAGAGTGGGGTATGCAGAAATTTTGGGGAACACCTATCTTTGCCTAGTTCCCACTTCTTCAAATGCTTCCTAAGTTTTATGTTTAGAGAATGTATTGTGTATTTAAAAATTATTTGGATTGTTACATGTATTGAAATAGCATGAGAATTTCTCAAATGAGTAAAACTGATATTTATAATAAAATTATAAAAGTCTTCTAGGTATGAGGGGTGAAGCATGGAAGGGAATCTCTTGGGTCTTTTACTTTAGTATAAGAGATTCTGTGTGTATGTGGTGTTTGTTTGAGTGGTTGGTTTGTTTTATAATCTAGTTACAGAACTTGGGGTCATTCTAGTCACTAGATGTCTCTTTTTTTGTTTGGTTGGTTTGTTTGGGTATTCTTTTTTTTTTCTTTTTTTTGGGGGGGGGGGGTTGGATAGTTGGTTGGTTTGGTTTTTTTGTTTTGTTTTTTTACTGTAGATTGAATTTCCCCTTATCTGTTGAACAGAAATAGCTGAATCCAGAGGAGAAACTTTACTGGTTAGGTTCTTAATTCAAGTGAGATATAGCCAGTGTTGCATATGTTGAGTCTGCTTCACTGCACGGTGTATTCCATGTGGAATGATTCAGAAGAAAACAGCAGTCTAGTCTAACATACAGTCTCTGGGTGTATGTTGGCTGGTGTTCCTGGCTTGTAGACAGTAGTATATTAGAAAAAAAAAGAAATACTAGAGGAAAAAATTTATATAGGGAAGAATCTATTCCTATCAAAACTGATTGTTTCTTAATTTCTTTCCACTGAGCAGTCATTACAATACGTATATATACAAATGTAGACAAAAATATAAATAAATGGGTGTTTCTCTCTAAACCTGTGAATTTTACTCTCACTGTGGTGAGAACACAAAGCATCGTCTTTCATAGCAGAAGGAAGAAAACGGTTTCAAACTGGAAGGAGAGTAGGGGAAAAAGAGCACAGAGTAGGCATGGGAAAAAATTTGCCCTTAATACCTTTCTTCTTGTCTCTCAGTCAGAAGAAATGGGAAAAGAGAAGCCCTGTAGTTTGCTCTGTCATAAAAAATAAAATGCCCTGTACATACTGTACAATGACTGATCACTTAGGATAAAGGTTCACTTTGTCCTAATTTTCTGTGGAGGCAAAGTACCAGATATCTGGTGTACAAAATATTGAGGAATACTTGCTTTCCATGTGGAAACAAATTTCCTCAATGCAGTTATCTCACATGAAACCAGCATTCTGTGCAGCTGATTGCCTGGGCTCATTCTTGGTTTACTACTGGGGAACCATTAATTTTGTTATGGTGGTGATTATATGACATAATAGGGATTGTTTGTATTCCAGTATTTATGGCACAAGTTTGGAGAGGAGTTTTGGGAGGTAAGTAGATCCGGAGTGAAACATGTAGAACCAATTGTTGTATGCACTGAGTTAGATGCATTCTTTGAGTTACCACTGTTTCAGAGTATTGTGACCCATATTTTTTTCCCCATCAGTTGTTTGAATTTTTAATAGTCTAATTTGAAATGTGGTGGGCAGATTGAGATATCTTACTGAACCAGATTTACAATAGTTGTGGTCTTACAGTTCCTTAGAAATTGGATCCTTCTTGAGGTAGCTGTAACTAAGGACACAAATGAGGCCATGCTGACATACTAATTTTAAAATTAACATTTTTATTTAACCAGTTTGATTTTGTTGTTCCTTTGCTTAGAGGTATACTCCTTTCCCTTACAGTTTCCAAAGCCCTGAGCCCTACCTTGGCCTTTCTGTGCTCCACTAGGAGCTCATTATTTTAGAAAGTGGTGTTGATGTATTTAGGCTTTCCCTGGTGAAAAATGTGCATGCAGTTTTGCTAAAAATAAACAGAATTATAAGTTTATTTCATCTTAATAAGTAACTTTAGAATGCAAGTTATGGGAACCAAATGTGCTATTGTTGCCTTAAACATACTTGCTTTGGGGGAATATGGTAAAGCATAAATTCAACAAAAAGTAGAAATTTTGAGGATATAAAAAGAACTCATTACAGAAGCTCAGTACTATTCTGATATGTCACCTCTAGTTATAGCAACTCTATACATCTAGTCTAGTCTGAGGATGTATTTGAAAATTAACAGTGCATAAGTTAGCTTTGAAATAATAGCAAATTACTATTACTTTTCCAATTATGGTAATACTGTTCATGATTAACGAGATAATTAATTGTCATAAATAATTCTCACCTCACTTAAAATTCCTCTCCATCCTCACTTCATGTTACGGAATCAGTTCCTGAATTTCTTTGCTTGTGTAACTCTTCATATGTCACCAGACATCCTCTGCCCATGTAACGATGAGAGTGTTCAGCCATTGGGGTTGTACAGCATCTGTAGAAATGGTCTGGAAAGAAAGAGCAGCCTTTGGCCTGCCTAAGGAATTCCAGCAGCTCTAGCACTTCCATGTGACTGTGCTAGTTATGGAGGAGGCTCCACAGGGAATTGCTACCCATACTTGGAATCTAAGTGACTGTAGTCACTTCTGGAAGCCTATATGCCATCTGTAGTTTTATCTAGGTAGCATTTTCAAGTGTCTTGTCTGAGAAATTGAGTAAGAATATTGTGTCTGGTCTTGTCATTTATTCAAGTATTATACAGTTTGTGGGGGAAGGTCTTGATTTTTCAATACATCATGTTTTCTTAGATGCTCTGAGGCAAAATGTAATAGCTGGTGTTGGGGCAGAGTTGTAAATTTAAGCTCAGACTTCAGAGATTAGGGAGACTGGAATATTTGTATTTCCATGCATAATATTTTACTAGAGTTAATGAGGCCATTTTTATTTAGTACTTTGAATACTTTATGATGAAATTATAATTCTCTTTAATTTTGAAAGTCATTAGTATTGAAACAAGCCCTGTGATTGAGAGAAATTATATTATGACCTAGTGAACCTGATAAACACTGGGATGATGTAGTAATTGCTTTATTGCTCCGTCCATTAAAAAAATTAAAAACGAAGAATGGTGAAACTCATTTTTGTAGCCAGAGGCATCCAATGTAAAGTTGCTACCAAAAATGAAATTCTGTATATTTATATCAGTAGTGTCAGGCTGTCATTGGATTTTTATGATACTCAGATATTTATATTTCTTGGTACTAACTTAAATTGGACTAACTTCACTGGTGCCCCAAATACTACTTTCATTTAAACGTAGAGCATTTCTGATAAACAAAGATGCAAAGGAGTAGTTGACTGAGTAGACTTGCATTGAGCTGAGCAGGATTTTAACTCAGTCCCCAGTACTGGAATTCTATAGTGGATGCAAATTTATTCAAATTAGAAGTGTGCCAGAGTCCGCAAAGAAACTCACTAGTAGCTGTGGTTAGTGTATTGTTACTGAAAGTTGGTTTTGTTTTTGTTGAATGTTGATGATGTTCTGTAGATGTTGATTTTAATTGAAAGCAGATGTGATGGCTTCTAGGTTATGACTTTGCCAAAAATATCAAAATGTACAACTGGAGAAGCGCTAGAGAAGAAAAAGTGGAGAAGAGCTGTAAGGGAAGAGAGTCTTCAGGCTCACATCTGCTTTTCCTTATGTTCTGCTACAATAAGCAACAGAGAAACACTAATTAGCCTCTAAAGGGGATACTTATTTGCATATATTCATATACCCATCTCAGCACTGCATACACAGGCACATTTATGCTTGTTTTTAAATAAGATATGTACAATATGTGTACAATATATGCTAGGAGGAAATAATCACCTGGATACTTAAACACACCTCTGGAGCAGTTCTTTATCTGATGCAACTGACTCTAGTAAATTGATTTGTGTGATTTTGAGATTCTGTTACTTTTGCCTGTTATTACGGCACTCCTACTCGTCTTGTCTTTGGGTTATTACAAATGTTGCACTTCTAAAATTGATACCTGGACTTTTAGAGAGTGCACGCATACCCTAGAGACTAAAAATGTTCTGCAGGCACCAGATGAAGATACAGCTGTAAAAACAGTCCATTGCTTTTGATTAAAGAAAAGAAAATTTCACTTGTTTCAAAGGTCATTTGTGTTTCTGCAAAGTGTAACCTAGCTCTTTAACTTGGCCTGGAACCAGAAAGGCAATCAGTGCAGTATGTTTAGGAAGTGCACGTTATAGTGAATTTGTTAATGGTTTAACTCAGATTTACTTGTAATTACTTCAAAGGCTCTGGAAACCATGCCATGTGTTCTCATGTTTGAGTGGAGTTTGTTTCTCTTTGCAGAGTTGAGGTCTCTGTGACCTGAAGGCAAAGCTCTGCTTTGGTTATTCACTGTAGTACAGCAGAAATGCAATCAAACTCTGCATGGGGTCCTTTTGAGTCACTGGACCTTGGAAAAGACCTTTTTTGTTGGGTTGCAGCCCTTTGAGTCCAGAGAGCCTATCCTCTGAAGGTACAGTATCTGTACCCTGTGCAATGTAATGTCTCTTGAAGGGCCACAAACTCTTCCTTCTAAACAGCTTTATGGCCGTGTCAAACAGTGATTTGTTGCTGCCCAAAGTCAGATTCAAAGTAATCACTAAACTTGCAAAAGTTGTGTCACATGCTAGCCATTCTTTAAGGAAGACGGTTGTAAATTACATGTTTGTGCCAATAGCTCAAGAGATTTTTAGTTTTCTTTTAGAAACCTTTAATATGGACTTAGGGAACTTTAAAATAAATTGAGTATCTGGAAGCTGCATGCTGTTACTTGTATTTAAAGCAGGTCTGTTAAGTTGGATTTCAATCATATACTGCTGTTTTCAGACCTACTCATTAGCAAGCTGGTATTTTTGTCAGAACTAGTTAACAAATCTCTACAGTTGCCAAACTGTTTCAGAATTAAAACTTTTGGTTTCCTATAACATTATTTTTTGATAAATGTGTTTTTTCATTCCTAGAACATTTCTGAAAATGGTTTTTGGGTATTTGAATCTATGCTTCGGAATACCCCAAAGAAATGGAAGATAACCTGTGGAAACTAATTTAGGTTGAGTAAAATAAGGTAGTACCAGAACAGTCATGCCAATATTTAATTGCATACCTATTAAATTTTATTTAGAGAAACTTGTGTCTGTTAGATGTTTTTTTCTCTGAGTGGAAACAATTTTATTTGCCAATTAGGGGATGCTTTTTGTACTGATGTATTAGAATTTGTGAAGGTATGAAGAAATTACAGTCAGTCCTCAAAAAATTTACAAAATAATATTTTTTTTTTTAAAAATCCCTAAATAAGAAATAAGGTTATTTAATGAGTTCTGTTATTGATACCTGCATATCTCCTGTAGTCAATGAACTTCAATAGAGGTAAAGCAATTGAGTATAGTCTTACCTTTTAGGTTGGTCTGTTTATAGTTGAGTCGTTTCACCTGAGAGAGCAGTTTGGATCAAATTACCATAAAGTGTAAATTAATCTGTGGAAACTTGGAGCCAAAAGATTTATGATGGAAAAATGTCTATATTAACTCAATACATATGCAGAAGAAAAGCTTATACATAGTTTTTCATGCATACTTACTATCTCCCTAATCAAATCTCAGTATTTTCTCTGCCTCATTAAAAGTAAATTGTTTGTATTAAGTCTTAAGTATTTACTCAGTAGCGATACTGAAACTCCTACGCGTAACATTTTTACGCACCATTCTTGCTGTCTCATGTTGTGTTTGTGGTTTCACTCTTTGTTGGCAGCTGCTCACTGGTGAAAAGGAGATACAGGAGGTCTTGGTCAAGCATTATATGGGCATTTCAAGCATTTAAACCTCTCCCTGGTTGAATAATGCTATTTTTTCTGACTACATGACAATCATTTAGGAGTGTAAATCAGGAATAACAATTAGGAGTGTAACCCAAGAAATCTGGACGTGTTGGTCTAACAAGGTATTTTTCCAGTAAAGTTAGGGACACCTACTCTAGCTTTCCAAAATTCTGACATCATCTTCTGGAATTCCTGTTCTGCTCCCCCACTCCTGCTCTCCAATCCCCTGTTGCTCCCAGAGAAAGAGCTTCCAGCTGGAAGAGGTATGGCTGGAATTGAAATAAGTTTTTGGAATTACCATTTATTAGGAATAAAAAAACACAGCAGTTTTAGCCAGAGCAGGTGGAGAGATGCTACTGGGTTGTCAAGGGAGAAATACCTGTTAAAGCTGAATGGCTGAAGACAGATATTAAAGCACAACAACGCTGACATGGGAGATTTGAGAATACACTGGTCATGGAAAAACAGTCTGGAGGTTCAGATGTAGTTTCTTACGAGGAAGATGCAATTCTGAAGCACTGTTCTGGTTYCAGCAAATAGACTAACAAACAACCTGCTTGTTTTCAATATGGAGGTAGCTTAGCTGATGAGTGTAGTAGCAAAGGACTGCCCACTGTGGGCCAGGAGAAACTTTTTAGACCTCTCATCTCATGAGTGTGGATTTTGTTGAAGTCCTCACTCACACTCTTCATTCCACAGTCTTTGAATTTATGCATACTTCCTCTTGGTAATGTAGTCATTTGATTTTACATATTTTTCCCTGAAAGATCAAATTTATGCTGAACAGAAATTTATGCTTCACTTATTCTTACATCCCTGAAATTGATCTTCACAATTTGTTCCTGGACTTTTTGCTGGACGGTGTGGTAGTGTTCAGGAGGGTTTCGAGGATGAGAGAGAGACGAGAGCCGTGACTCCATCAGAAGGCTTGATTTATTATCTTATATTATGTATTACATTATATTATATTAGAAAGAGAAGGGAGAAGGAGAGAAGGTTTCTCCCAGAGGCTGCTAAGCTAAGAATAGAATAGAATAGAATAGAATGCACAACAACAGAACTCTGCTTCAGAGAACTGTCCCCCATTGGCCACCAACTATAAACACCCAGGATGGACCAATCACAGATGCACCTGTTTGCATTCCACAGCAGCAGATAACCATTGTTTACATTTGTCGCTGAAACTGCAGCTCTCAGAAATCCTAAGAAAGGATTTCTCATGAAAGATGTCTGCGACAGGACGGTAGAAGGAAATCAAGGGTTCTAAATGTCTGTGGGGAGCCTTGTATGAAGAACTTCCACTGCAGAATAATTTACCACTGGTTTGCAGTAGCAGCCTTGCTTCTTTGCCAGAAAAAGCAGCAGAGAGAAGTACTGGTACATTTGCCAAACAAGGCGTTAATGTGGTCTTGTCATTGGGAAGGAATGATGGCCAGGAAGTACTTCTGCAGGGCCTCAACAGTGGGGACAACTGATTTTTGCTTTCTGTCATTGAGTGTTCATTGTGTGTATCAGTTTTCATGTAGGTTTTTAATTGCTATGGTTGGAAGTTCAACCCAAGGCTCCAGCTGCCAGAAGCTCATAAAGAATTATTTCTGCGTAATGAAATGAGTTTTAAGGGCAAAGGGTTACTTGTTGCTTCTTGTTTTGAACTTAATTTATCTTCTAGTGCTTTTGGAAACACATAAAATAATTCAAAAGGCTTTCTGTATATCTGCAAAATTAATTTTATATATTTTGGAGAGAATATTGAGTCACTGTTTTGTCCCAGATTTCATATGAAGCCTGTTGTTTCAGGTCAGAGAGCAAGAAATAGAACTGACTAGAAAAGTCAGTTTTAAACATTTTTTAAAGTTTGTGGCTGTTTCATGGGAAGAAAAGGAAGGAAAAAAGAGCAGGAGTATGCTACTAGAATGTTTAGGTAATGACCGCTATTATAAACAATTATTATGATACCTTAAACAGTGTTTTTTGCCATTGTGTTTTCATCTCAAGAGAGAATTCTCTTTCCTACACAAAACTGCCTCTTTCCTACACAAACGTGAATGTTTCTGTGAAATTTTCTGGAAAACCAACAAAAGCATTTTCCAGTAATAGAAGAATGGGGAATATGCTCTCTTTCAACTCTTCTTTCATGTGATCAATTTCATCAGAGAGGAAGGGAAAAAAGAAAGAGACTGAAAGATGATCATATCTTCTCTAGGGAGGTGTGAATGCTGTTTTTTGTCTGAGCAAGTTGTAGTTGTTTGAAGAAATGCATAAATATGAATCACTTGTGATGTATATTTCATCCAAAGACAGAGAGACAGGCTGCAGTAGGTTATTTGTGTGAAGCTGAGGTACCTCTGGTTCATGCCCACAAATAAGACTTCAACCAGTCTCACACAACCCATTAAAGCTGTCCGTGGAAATAACATCACTGAGTGCAGTAGATATTTAATCCTGCCCCAGTGATGCACTGAGTAAAGCTGTGCCTTACAGGTAGGCCTGTAAGGATGAAGGAGAGTGCTGATTGATGCCTTTCCTGCAGTCTCATTTAACACAGGAGTTGGCAAATTATGAAATTTGAAGGCATGCAGTTTTGTTTATATTTTTTTTTCTGTAGCTGTGAAGAATACATAGGCTTGGATGTGATTTCTTAGTAAATGTGAAATCATTGCTTTCTTTTGTGCTCCCCTCTTCCTCAGTACCAGTAGGCTGTAAACTGAAACCTGCAAGTAGGGACTCATGTACATAGAGCAGTGTCAGTGCATAATGATACTGAATAACCTCATCCACCTGAAGAGCTTTTGTGGCGTTGGTATAGCCCCTGCTGGGGAGTACAGCAAGCAAAGAGAGTGTGTGATATTCTCTGTAAAGGGTTTTGATGTTCTTCCTACTTTGCTGTAGGTAATAATGCAGGGAGAGCAAAAAATGCAAGCCAATAGCACATGGAAAAAATAATGGGAGCTTATTATGGATAAATATAATTGCACATTTCATGCTTTGCTTTTTGTAATGAGTCCATCAAGTCAAACACTCAAACACATTAATTAAACACCGTTTTCTCACCGAACTCAGTAACTGGATAGCAGCCCTTAGAATATTGGTACCACTATCCAGGTTGGTCATAGCCTAGTGTGGAGCAGCCTTTGGCAGTCGGGTCAAGCTGTGATTACTTGAATTGATGAATTTGGTGGACTGGCAGAATGTGCCCCATGACTGTGGGCTGACTGCTGTGTTACTTCACCAGGCCTGCAGCAATTAAGTCAAGTCATGCTGAGGAACTCCTTTAACTGCATGCTAACTATTCAGGCTTTGAGCATCTATGGCCTTGTCCATCGAGCACTATGCTTTTGTGGTCTTTTGAAGAGCTCCTTGGCCTTAAGCAAGGGAAATAAAACATTACCTTGTCTACCAGAACAGGACTGTTTAGATCAGAGGCATGTTTTTATTGAGAAAACATACTCTGAAGGGATAGTTTTTGTCTAAATCGATGCCAAAAAGGAACTGAAGGTGCAGGTAAAACTATTCATTAAATGTTAATCCAGAAAATATCTAGGAAAGGCAAATCTCAAACTATATTCGTAGGATTTTGTTTTCTTTTAATGCACTTTATTAATGGTTTTGCGTAATGAGGATCTTTATCTGTCTGTCCGTACAGTGTGTAGGCATATTACGCCCTGTGTCATACCATGCCCTGTGTCAGGAACTTCAGACACTTTTAGAAAAGCTATATCTACTACATTACACAGTTAAAGCTACTTTGTGCTATTTAATTTAGGAGCATCCCTTGGGAGAGGCTAAGTCTTACACCGTGACTGGAAAGAAGGAGCTGACTCTAAAGGGTATCTGACTTAGATTACTAAAATAACCTGGCGGCTGGACGTGACCCGGCCATGTGTGCTGACAGCCCGGAAGGCCAGCTGTATCCCAGGCTGCATCCAAAGCAGCGTGGCCAGCAGGGTGAGAGGTGATTCTGCCCCTCTTCTTTGCTCCAATGAGACCCCCCTGCAGTGCTGCATCCAGCTCTGGGGTCCTCAACACAGGAAGGACACTGACCTGTTAGTGCAACCTAGAGGAGGCCACCAACATGATTGGAGGAATGGAGCACCTCTCCCATAAGGAAAGGCTGAGAGAACTGCGATTGTTCAGCCTGGAGAAGAGAAGGTTTTGGGGTGGTGTAATTGCAGACTTCTGGTGTTTGAAGCCTACAAGAAAGATGAAGAGGGACATTTTACAAGAGCATGTAGTGACAGTGTCTAAGTTTGAAAAGACAGGTATCTGCTAAGGAAGGCAGGAGCCTCCCCTGAAATGGAAAATGTAAACCTCCATCCTCCAAATTGTTATAAATTTGAAATTAAAGGGGGCTCTCAGGCAAAGATATGGGAGCAGGAATAACAGTACTTTTTTTGGGAGAAAATAAAAAATAAAATAAACAATGCAGTAATACAAAACAACACTGACAGAGTCAGAATACCTGACACCCTGTTGGTCAGGGTGTTGGTAGCAGTCCAATTGGAACGGTGGCTGCAGTCCTCCTGCAGTGGCAGGTGTGGTTCTGTTGGAGCAGTGATCCTGTAGAAGGGTGTACTCTTCCTCTGAAGGTCCAGTAGTGGTGTAGATGGGCCTTGTCTTCCTCTGGGAATCCAGTGGGAAAGGCTGCTCTGGTCTCCCAAAATCTATAACTATATCCAGTTGGGAATGGTTGGCTTCTCCCTCTGGGTGGAGCTTCTCACAATGGGATGATGCAACTTTGTCTGTCATGCAGTGAGACTCAAAGGCCCATTAACAGAAGATATCTCCCCTGATGGAGGATTGGTTATGGGAGAGATAAAGAAAACTGCCCAATTAACAGAACATAACTGCCCCACCTCTAACAGATAGGAATAGAATACAGACCCCTATTTCCAGCCTAAGACAGACAGGACAAGGGGGAATGGCTTCAAACTGGAAGAGAGTTAGGTTTAGATTATATATTAGGAAGAAATTCTTTAATGTGAGGGTGGTGAGGCACTGGAACAGATTGCATAGGGATGTTGTGGATGCCCCGTCCCTTGAAGTGTTCAAAATCAGGTTGGATGGGATGTCAGGCAACCTGGGCTAATGGAAGGTGTCGCTGCTCATAGCAGGGTGGTTGGAACAAGATGATCTTTAAGGTCCCTTCCAGCCCAAACTGTTCTATGATTCTAGGAGTCTGAGGTACCTGATCTGATCCTACCTGTTAAAACCTCTCTGTGTCTGTGTCCAAATGAAATCACACTTGTCTACAACCTCTGTAGAGCCCGCTTCTCCCTATTTTGTCACTTGTTTTTTCTCCTGCTTATGGCTTGGTATATGTGATATTTATCTTTTGACAGATAATGTTTAATTTTGCCTTCAGCTTGTGTTTATTTCATACTGGTTTTGTTAATATTGCCATACTTAAGATATATATTCTCTCCCTAGGGCAATTTCTGTATCTGCTTTCCAAGTAATATTGTGTATGTAATCTTACTGAATAACAATTTTATCCACCAATCAAAATTTATGACTCTGTAGAGTTGCTGCCTTGTAACTACACATTTCATTCTTTATTATGAGACTTTGGGCAGTATAACTGGCAGCCTATAATCAACTGGAGTGCAGGAATTTTGAATATTTCTCAGGACTCTGAGAAATAACCTGTGGAGCTCAGTTTGGGTTGTTTTGGTGGCTGCAGTAGAATCACAGAATAATGAAAGGTTAAGGAAGGGAACACAGAGTGTCCAGGTGGTGCGTAGGTAAATTGGTTATTTTTGGAAGTGATACTTAGACGAAGTTCAGAAATGTGTAGCACCAAGAACAGTTTCAAGGATTACAAGAACATATTTCTTAATACCAAAGTAGTAGTCATTTAGCCAGAGAGGAGCTGGGTGACTAGACATGGGTTTATGGGTGGGTTGTGAAGTAGGAGACAGCTTAGTCACTTAGTGCCGTGTGACACCAGACCACTGTAGGAAGGGGTGGCTACCCCACCTCCAGGGTGGCTCTCTGGGGTTCCCCTCTAGACTGTCCTCTGGGTGGTAGACATTTACACAGCTTAGTAGTTACTAAAAGATTTAGTTCAACTTTCAGTTCATCAAATGATGTCTTTCAATTTCTTCTAAGTCAGGTGGAGTCTCATTTTGGGCAAGTGTGCTTTTGTCAGAAGCAGATATATGGCTCACAGAGATTGATCTGGTAGTTTCTCTTTGCCTTGTATATTTTGCAGGTTCTCAGACTTTTGTGTAGTTGAGTGTTCTTGCTTGAACTTAAACTCTAATACGGAAATGCTCCAAATTAAATTATCTTTTTTTTTCTTTTAAGAGATAGAAATGTTCCGTTAAACTGGCTTTTATGAGTCTGTATGTAGGTGTGCATTCAGGAAGGTTTTTTACAAGGGGCCAAGAGCACATAGATATGATAAATGCTGTGTTAAGAGGTGACTTGTAGCACATAAGGAGATCAGAGAGCTGGGCTGGGACTTTTCCAGCAGGACAGACTGGCTTGTATTGGTTCCCAAAGAGTTCCCCATGTAAAATTAATCTGCAAGGATATTAGCATATGAATATTGCAGCTTATGAACCGATACTCTGGCTGAATAACTCTCCATGACTAATGCCAACACATTGCATGGTTTTTGATACTTGTATTAAAAAACCCTACTTCTGAAATATGATTTTATCAAATAGTTGGTATATTATTAGACTGGTGAAGTCAGTTACACACTCCAAACATAATAGTATGTAAATTAAACTAAAAGTTAATTTTGCATTTTCCCTGAGCAATGAAACGATGTCCTGATGGATATTGCATTTTAATGTTCTTTTGGTTGATCATATTATATTTTCTTTCTCCTGTTATTTCCCATAAACAGTGTCATTTCATAGTGCTGACAGCCTATATACTAAATACCACAGTGAAACAATGGGAACTGTATTGTTCTCTATATACTGACAAATCTCTGCTTAATGTGCACTCAATACAGATAAAATAGCAAATGTTATTAAACCAGGGGAAAAACACAATGAAAGTTATTAATATGTTTTTTCCTATTGTGTTATACATGTGCCACTTTTTTTTTTTCTTTTCTTTAAAAATACAGTTTGGTTGAAATAAGACAGCAAGGAAAAACTACATCATAAAAGTGCAATAGCAATGAAGATATTTGTTTCAGTGCAGCCTCAAAAGATGAGAGGGCCCATTTCTTTTTTTGGGCAGTGGGAGAGAGTGTTAAATGCTGTTCTCTGTTTTCAATTAAACAGCAGCATTAAATATAAAATAAAAGTTTAAGAATTAATAATATTTCCTTCCTCAGCCAAATTTCCTCACAAATTTGAAAAGTATTATACCCAGAGGAGGAGTTTAAAAAATGACTAGCTGGTTTTTATACTTCCATTTCACAGAACTGCGATATTGTCCTTCATCATGAGCTGCATAAGGAATCAAACTTGAAAAACCACTTAAGGGGCCTTTACCTAGAGGTCTTCTTGTCCGCATTGTCTCACAGGAGTATAGGTCAGGATGGGAAGTGCCTGTCCTTTGTCAGTGGATGGTTTGTGTTTGAGGAGCCTCAGCTGGTTGCCTGTTTTTTGCTCATGCTGTAGGGCTGTGTAATGACTTCAGTGCTGTCTCCATCCTTGGGGATGGAAAGGCCCTAACACAGAAGCTGCTCCCAGAGGAGCATCACCTGGCTGTGCTCCTGGTGCCCACAAGAGCCAAATGGCGCCTCTGTGGAGGCTTTGTTGGAAGAGTGTTAGCCAGGGTGGTTCCCTCAGGACCACAGTTCTTCCATCTGTGTCTAGCTCAGGGCTGCCTCTTCCCATTCTCAGCCCCTATCCTGCCTTTCCCACCTCTCCCAGCTGTAGCTAGTGACCGTGGGCTGCCTAGTGCCCTGACTGCTGCTGTTGGAGCTAGTGGAAGTTGTGGCTGTTGCTCCCTGCTTTAGCTCCACCTCAGGGCTGTCTGAGCTTTTGGGGCCAAGCTGCTGGTGGCCATGGTGAGCATGTGTCCTGCTGGAGAGAAAGCTGCTGTCCCCTTGCTGGCAGAAGCTGTGCCACAGTGCTGGGCAGGGGCCTGGCTGTGTCCTGCTATGGGCAGTGTGCTCTCTCCCTCCAAAGCCCTGCATTCCTGCGGAGAGCTGAGCAGCTGTTGGGAACGGAGCAGGACAGACCTCCATATGCGTTTTGACGCCTGAGTGCTTGTGTGTGCTGCTTCGTACTGCTTGGGAGAAACTTCCTAGGATTCATCTTTTTTAAATAAGTAAAAACCTGAATAAACTGTACAGCTAATAAGTTGACCCTTATTTTTTTTTGACCCTTGGTTTTGTCCATGCACCTTAAACACTTGACTGACTTCAAGCCATCATTAAGAATTCTGCTTCTGCTAGGTACTGTAAGTGAGGAAATCTTAAGGCAGGAGAGGACTCTTCTCTTTTGAAAATAAGGGGTGGATGTCTGGATTGGTTTTATTATTTGCCCTGCCTCACAGCTTTATCCACTGGATCGCTGCTACAGTGGCATAATATATAATATTATATATTTCCAAGTGTCGAGATGTCTCATTTAAAGCTTAACTCAATTTTAAATCCATGTGGAAAAGGAAAAACCTTTAAAATACTTATTAAATTCTAATCTTAATCATATTCATCATTATTAAAATTTGAAATAGGTTGAAATACTTAAGGTAAGTGAAATAAGAAAACTAATAAAGAGCATGAAACACACTGGAGAAATGGAAGAATAATTGCTAAACGTTAAGAAATCTAAAATGGCCAAACATGAAAAAGCCTTCATTTCCAATAAGCATTTATTTAAAAGTTTTGCAATAACTTAATAATATAAAAAGAGATTTCAAAAATTAATTAAGTGCAGTAGAGTGGAGAGACAGGATTAATTACATTAAAACTTCTGCTTCTCCTCTCTTTGGTCTTCAGAAACAATTTAGGTCTTGTCAGTTCTTGAGAGAGGTGCATCACCTGTCAGCAAGGAGACGTCACGTGTTCCTGTTAATAATAGTTATTAGCATTGTGGCAATAGTAGTTTTCATAATGAGTAGTGCCTGGAAGTAGCAAGTACTATGGCCGCAGACACCAGCTTGCTCAGTTTTGTACAGGCCAAACAAAAGATTTTTCTCTTCCAAGGATTGTGTAATCTAAGCATAAAAGGAAGTACCTCTTTGGTTTTGATTGAAAATTATACACAGGTAATCAAAATGTTTGCCTTCTATTGTTTCCTCCTTTTTAAAAATGTTCTGCTAGTGAATGAAAAGAGGTATTTGGATGGTGCACTTCACAATGTAATCTATGTGAGAAAACAGCATTGAATCTTTTAAAAATTGAAACTAATAACTGTATTTGTATTTTAGGGATTACTTACCTTGACCATGCTGGTTCAGCACTTTTCCCGGAGAGTCTACTTAAAGCTTTTACTGATGACGTCAGAAACAACGTTTATGGTAAGTGCAAATCAACGTTCCCATGAGTCTTCTCAACTTTCCATCTAAATCATTCAAAACTGAGCTTCTTGGAAGAGACCTTCTGCAGGCTTTTTAATGCTGCTAGAGAGTAGTTGGAAGACCAGTGCTTTTACAAAGGAGGCATAGTCCCTTAGTGTCATCCCTGGCTTCATTCTCTGGTGGTCAAGGACCTGTCGATGTTGGTAAAGGAGAAAGATCAAAGCAAACATGGCTCTGTTGCGTGACTCTGTTAGGGCACCAGGCTTGGGATAAAGAAATACATTTTTAGCTATAAGCACTGTTCATTCTTTGTGGGTTTTTTCCACACAAAAATGCAAACCTGGTTTCTTATGCAAGGACCAGAATCCAAAACCAACCTCCTTCTCAGAGTCATCACAAAGAGCTTATACTGTGACTCAGTATAAGAAATTTATTCAGAAGAAAGCGTAGCTCAAAGATCCCAAGTGAATTTAGGCACAGAATAGGTGCTATTAGACTTCGCTCTGCTCTGACCATGAGACTTTGGTGCCTACTCAGAAAAGGATTGCCAAAGCAATCCTGTGCAGAGGAATGTGAGTAAAAGTATCTACAGAATTGTGTAATATCTGGGTGGAGATTTGACTATTACAGCACCACCTGTAAGTACTTCATTCCCAGATCCTCTCCCTAAACCTTGCATTTCTTTCTGTGTTATTATCTAGCCGAAAATCACACATGGAGTGATTTTATACAAAGTCAGCAGCATCCATTGTATAGGAAATATTGATACTGTCTGAGACAATTTACATTAAAGTGAGTCATGCTCAACCAGAAAAAAAATATACTACACAATATTATGCTGTGAGAAGTCCCACTGAAGTAATCAAATTTCCTATGGTGTGTTGCTATCTGTGGGTCATGTGTCCTTTTTCCTAGTTTTCTGTCTTTCTTCTGCTCCCTGATACATGGAACAAAGGGATTCCTCACTTGGGAACTAGGTACCACTGCTTTACAAGAAAATGCTTGTTCACTTCAGCACTGGCACATATGTGCTTGTCACCTGGGCAAGCCACTTGAGAGTTTTGGGTAGTTTTCATTCTCCATGTGCCATTTTGTCATTTTACCCTGTTCTTTTTCCTGAATGCTGGCAAGGCTGGGATCCAGAGCATTAGTTTGAGTTCCACTACAAAATAAGTGTTATTCTTTGTAGAGATAGGACCTTTTTTTTCTGTTATAATAAAATACATTGATTTGATTACATTCAAGATCTCCTATTCAAGTGCATGCCAGTGATACAAAAATTAACATTCTGTCACCACAGACATTGTAAAGTGAAATGTCTGCGCTCTGATCTCAGTTATTTCAAACATTGGGCTCAACTCTTTTAATAAGTACCATCTGTGTCAGAAAAAAAATAATTTGTGAATCAATTGAGTGTTTGTGAATAGAAATAGTAGTACTGCCAGTTTGGAGCAGATTTGCATAGTACCTATAATGCTGTAGGAGAAAAAATTGTATATTTTTTTGGTATTTTAATCTAAAATGATAACAAGAGCTCCAGCATGGTCAATATTTTTTTTTCCAGTTACCTCCCATACTCTAAGGACAGTAAATGCTATCTAAGGACAGTATAGGAAGAGTTAATTTAACAAACACAGATGTGAATGAAGGGGGAGTTTGACTTGCAGCTTTTTAATTTTCTTGGTGACAATCCACAGGCCCAAAAAACTGCAGTTTAGTAGTTGCATGTGTAAATGAGGGAAAGTAGTATAAGTAAGAGATAGTCTCACTTCTAAATTGAAAATATTTGAATTGGAAATTACAGAAATGCAACATCAGACGTGAAAAGTCTATTTTTTGGATTTGAGCTCTAAAGTTATTATTTTCAACACCTTCACTCAACAACTTTCAGTAGCGTAACTTTTAAATTTTGAAAAGAGTAACTAATATTGGAGCCTACTGCAAACACTGTGTTAGTATAGCAACTTTTTCCTTATTCCCTTTCCAAACTGTTTTTACATGTTCTCTAAGTATTTGCTAATAGGAAAGTGTGCTGTGTCTGGCTGACTATTGCTTTAATCTTTTTTGCTCAAGAAGATAAAATCATACTGTCTTAATTGTTATATGTGCTTGTGCTGAGCTGGGCTAAGGTGGCTACTAATTTTGCAATAAAATTTGTATTTCAATGAATTATTTGAATTTCAGACACTAAAATAACAAGGATTAATTCTTCTATCCCATCATGATTGTCTGTTATCTCCAAATCCTGTCTTTTGCTTCTTACCTACTGCACAGATATATTTATGAATGTGCATTCTGTCTGTAGTTTTTCTAGTATGTTTGTGCATATGCAGTTTCATTTTCTTTTTAGGGGAAGTGCCTAAATATTAGTAAGAGATCCAGCTGAAGTTTCTAGGTCTGTCATAATTGCTCTACCCTGTTGTATGTCCTTTCTCTTGCCTAAGGGGCTACAGGGAATTGCTGTGAAGTACGCATTGAATCTTTATCTTTTGGGCTCTCTTGGTGTAATACTTTGATAAAAGAGAAATTTAATAGCAAAATTGTGAATAATGATTAATTTCTGTATCTCTATTGTCTCCTAGGCAACCCTCATAGTCAGAATATCAGCAGCAAGTTGACATATGACACAATCGAGCATGTTCGATACAGGTAGAATAATCTTTATTTCAGATGTTGTATGATGCACTTGACACTTTTCATTTTGGTTAGGCCTGCATTGTTTTGATGACTTTGTATGTGATACCCTTTTCTAAGGGTCATCTTTAATGACTAAAGGAAACACCTCCCTCTTAAAACAAAAAGTATTTGGATATGATCCACTCAAGTCTTGGATCATATCAGTTCTTTTTCTCCCAGATACTCAAATCCTCAAAGTCCTGTAGTTAATTTAGTGCTGTAATACAAGTCCACAGTTTTAATTAAGATGTAGGACTTGGAATTTCAGAAGYGATTATTAGCAAGATGGTATGGTAAGATAGTAAGGTGGGACTAGGTGCAAAGACATGTTAAAATTCAGATAAAATTAAATAGGGTGTAATGGCTTGTGAGAATTTGCAAAAAGCTTATGGGAATGTGTACATTGTTTTACAGCAGATACTTACTTCCATTGGAGTAATAAAATACCTTTTAAAGCACTTTTAGTATAACTTTTAAGAGTAGAAAAAAAAAAGGTAAAATTGATTGTTGGGGCTTCTGGATATGGGCAAGAAAATGAACTGAATCTCTAAACAAAGTATTCCTTTGAAAGCTCAGGATGGAGTGTGCTGAAGGTACACATCTTGCAATTGATTTGTCATGATTTACGTCATGATGAAATATACCACTTAGGCATTTGGTTATTGGTTTTAGCGATTTGTTTCAGAAAACTCTTGCTATTTTATAAAATACATTTTTTTCACAGAATATAGATGCTTTGAGTTTATTTCCCTGCTTTTAATGACACACTTAAGGCAAGTAAAGAATGTAATGGATTCCTATTTTATCTTCTTCCTTGAAAGTAAATATTTCTCCAAAACACATCACAGAATTCAGATCAATAGCATTGTAGTGTTCATAGTTGTAGTGAAGATAATCTGTTTAATACCTTTCAGCTGGATTTTCTCTGACTGTTTTTATGGGAGTGTAAAAAACTCAAGAATTTCTGGTTGGATGCTGCTGCTGGCTGCAATCTGTTTCCCCCTTCCCATCACCAGCTTTCTGGAGAAAGCATTTATTTTTGCTTCTGCCACAGCCCTCTCTTAATGCTGTGCAGGATGACAACCTATTAATATATGGCCAAATGAAATGGAAGAGACTACCCATGAGGAGTAGCTGTCTTCAGAAGCAGACACTTATAGCCAGTTACGGCAATACCCACAGTCTGCAGAGTCTTTTGATCAGACCTGTGTGCTCCCATGCAGAGTTAGCATTCTGATTTCCATTTACTGAGTGCTGTTGCAATGTTGCTGTTTCACAGTTCTACTTATGAAGCACAGTAGGAAGTGCAACTGTTTTTAGAATAATTACTATTGTACTGTGTGTGCTTTGTTGTTAGAGAGTAAGGAAATAGGCTTTCACTGTGTAAAAACCTAGATCACTTGACAAGAACTTACATCTTCACCATGTTTTATTTTGGATGCTGCTTTAAAAGAGCTTGAGACTTTTTAAGGGCAGAATGGGAGATGACAAGAACATACCAGTGTTAGTATTGAGGGTTTTTTTGTGTTTTGTTTTTTTAAAAATGCCCTCTGCATCTGAATGAACATTTTTTGATATTTCACCTGATAAAATTTTTCATCTGTCCCTAAAGAAATGCAGCCATTTTTAAACTCCCAATAAAAAATTTAAAAGCATAGTGGTCAAAAAGGCATAGTCATAAAAATTCAGGAAGAAAATGCCCCAAACCAACTGTCAATAAGTCAGCTATCCAAAATGCAATAAAAGTACATTAAAAATCTATACCTCTATGCCATTGCAGCTAATCAAAATAAGCAGTATGACAAGACAGGGAGACAGGCAGCTCTGTTCTGCATCACAGTGCATAGATTGGATTTCCTTAATGAAATTCAGCAGGTAGTTTTAGAAATCTTAAAATTAGTTGCTAGCTTGTAATTTGCGCATTTGGCTTTTGGCGCATGTTGCAGTCAGAAGTATAGCTTTTGTCAGTGTTTTACTCCAAGACAATGCTATTTTATTTCTTTTAATTATTTTTTAAATTTGATTTTCCAAAGTGATCGCACAATTGACTAATTAAAGTTTAACGCCAAACCTAATTTCAGATTTATATTTGCTGATATGGGTAACAGGAGCATTAGAATAGACATTCCTAATCTGTCAGTGTACACCGTTCAATGGTACAACTGAAGGATTTGGTTTTACCTTCATATCTGCTTGACAGAGAGAAACCATTCTTAGAATGTGGCTTTGCAATAGAATAACATTAATAATTACATAATTGAGTCAGTGGTTGTTTCCTCTGATTTACAAAATTATAAAAAGATGCTTTACCTCTTAACCAATTCAAGTGCAAGATTAGAAATAACTATTTTATTCTTAAAAATATTGCTTCTCTTTTCTTAGTGTGGAAAACTGAGTGATTTTAAGCATTGTGCATACCTCAACATTAACCATGAGTGATGCTGAAAAGAGGAAGCAAGAAATATAATAAATCTTACAGAAATGTATTAAATGTATGTGGCAAAAGATTATAGGTGCTTTTTTATTTCTTCGCTTATGAATGTATGGCACTGCCATTGCTCCACTTCCACACAGCTAGAGAGAGCAGGAGTACAATATCTCCTTATGATGCTGCAGTTAATGTAACTCAGAAATTCATTACACTGAGTATTAAATAACCCTTTTCCCATATGCAATCATTTTAAAATACTAGATTTCTGAATATTTTAACACATTGTCCTTGTGGATCTTGGACTTGCAATATCAAATAATGTAGCAGTGTCTTGTAACCAGAACCAGACTGAAGTTTGAAATCTGTGGTGTAAGATATGTAACAGGATAGTTTTTAATGTATGCACAGTGTTGTAATAGATTTTTGATGTTCATCCTTGAACTTTCAGGTCCTATGAAGAGTTAAGCTGAATCATACTTTGGAAATTCAAATATATGTATTTTTAAAAAGGCCAGAAATTTCAGTCTTGATTTTGGTACCAAGCATCTCTTAGACCGTGGCAATATGTATATTACAGAATTTTGTCACTGAAGCTTAAAGGATTGGGCATTGAGCTAAATGGGATCAAGTTAAAATATAGAGCTAAAATATAGAGCTAAATGGGATCAAGTTAAAATATAGAGCCAAAACATGTATTTCTGTAAAGGCTTCTTTCAAAATATGCTAAGTGAGCTGTAAGAGGAGATTAATCAATACATGCAGTCAAAAACAGGTACAGTGGGCATGCACAAAACGACTGTAAATGGCTCAGTGTTTTAAAAATATATTTGATTCTGTGGTAAAACACAACAGGTGGTACCAGATTATGCTAAGGAAGCAGTCTCATAAGTGCTCTTTATAATTTCATTTGCATTGTATTTTTAGAGAGCATTTCATGATAGCAAGATAGAACTTTACATTCCGTCTGGAAACATCATACCTTGCTTATGAAATAAGCTTCCCTTCCAAGTCTTTTCTTTAAGTTAACGCATTTTGAAATAGTGTTTTGTTCAAGATAGGGATTTTTTTTTTTATTCCTGGGTTTAAGCAGTTCCATGTCTGAAAACAGTTATGTTGGAATTGAAACATACATGAAAATGGCTTGACCTTTCCTGCACAGTAAGAAGTAGTAGAGACAGTATCTTCTTAGTATTGATTTGTTCTTTGCAAAGGTCATTGATGGGAGACCGTATGGATGAGTGACATCTGAGCACTGCATCCTGTCCTCCTTAATGGCACCCATCAGCTTGAAAACCTTGTTTCCAGTCTAGGGTGGTTCAGCCCTTCTGCATGCTTCTTTTAGAGCACCATTTGCAATCACTGCTTTTCCTGATCCCACTGCTCAGTGGGACAACTCTGAAGTACTACAGTCAGTGAAGTCCAGCAAAAGGTCACCATGCTCACTGCAGTGACACTGTACGTGTAAATGAGAGAGGCATTAGGAATAATGGATAGGTTTTTTGGAAGAGTTTAGGCAAGAGGGCTGATCTTTTCCTTGTGGTTCATGATATGATTTAGGTGTGCAATTAAACAATCCCAGCGCCCCCCAGTGAGTGGCTGATGACCCCACAGTGGGCTATGTCATGTGCTGAGTGACAGCCCAGCAGGGGCTTTGGTGCAAATGCTTCTTGTTTTTCCCTCAGCCACACCTAGCCTTTTGTGCAAAGGACTCCCTTTTATAAACAGTTGTTTCTGTGAGTCAATCTATTACTTTTGGAGCGTTTACTCTTTGCAATCCTATGCAAGGTAGTAAAAAGCTTCTGGTCAGGGTAACAGGTCATTTTTGAATGAGTTAGGAGACTGTTTTAAGAGCAAGTAAAATCACTTTGTTTTACTTTGGAACTTTGCTCCAGGACTTTCAGCTCTATTTTAATAAATTCATTAATCATTAACTTGATGAGCTGAAGCTTTAGAAAAGAATTTGCTAATGCCTTCTGTTACTCTTCTGGTAGTCAGCTTTATACCTTCATATGTATGGAGAGTAGCAAATAAAATTGGTACATGCACTGTCATGCTCTCTGGCTAATCTTTGTTGCATAAAGAGTCAAATCTGGAATTCTTCATTTATTGAAAGAAATAAATTCTTCAGTAAAGTAAATTAAAAGCTGGAGGTCAAGATTGCTATTTTATGAACAAAAAGGATTAAATGCTTCTGGGAAATTCTAAGTTTTATTAGTATGGGTGGCTAGAATGTTTTGCATAGATGTCTGAAAAAGACTGGATGCAACCTTTATTTTTTTTTTCTTTCTGATTCAGAAAAAAACCCCTCAGGATTCTGCTTTTATAATATGATTGTGACAAAGCAGTTATGGAGACTAAGTTTAAATTAGATCTTTCTGTGCCATTGCTCTCTAGATAACATTCAGAGTAGGGAGAGTGGTACAGGCTTACTTGGATTCAGGCCATTGGTTTAGTTCACATTTTTTAAATGCACACAGCCTTGATGCCTCCTCAGCTGCTTTTTTGGCAGAGACCCAGTGGCCTCTGTGCCCATGGGGAGGTCTTTGAAAGGGCACATGAGCTGATGAATGAGATGGTCCAGCTGTAACAAAACACTGAAAAAAAGTGAGATTTCTCCAATGCAAATTCCTTTTTTTCATTTTATCAGTCTCTTTGTCTTTTTCAGGATTTATATGGAAGCTTTTTTCCCCCTCCCAAGGCCATACAATACTTACAGAAGAAATGTAGTGTTCCTCCCTCTTCTGGGTTTGCTCTGCTTTTCCTAGGAAGCGGCATTGTGAGACACCAGTGGGTGACGTTTCTGGTGACGTTTGTGTTGCCTTGGATGTTCAAGGAGCATAACATTGTCCTTCCTGGCTACTGGGAGCAGTAGCAGTTCCTTTGCCAACTCCAGGGGAGCCTGACAACTTCATTAGTGGCTAACATGAATATTTGTATTTCAAGTAAGGCTTTTGGAAGACTAGATATTTAGCACAAATATAATTTCTGCCATCCCCTGTGTGCACCTGTTCTGCTTGACAGCTTTGTTTTGGCTTCAGTGCATTGCTGTTTCTCAGCACAAGTTATGTAGCATTGGAGAGGTGCTCCATCTAACTGAAGTCAAGAAATTTGGAAAGCCATCTTCAATTATGTATGTTGTTCAAAGCTTAGGTGATTTTTTTTCATGGCTAATTTTTTTGAAGTCCGTGGACACTTTGTTTTGCTCCAACAGAAACTGACTTAATGATCGTGGAGCAAGAAGTGCATGACTGACAAATTTTAACTTGTGCTGTTCATATCTTATTGTCATATTTAAAATCATAATTTTGGGAAGTACTAATTCATCTACTTCTTTGGAAACACAGAGATAATTTATTTCTGGCCCTTTTAAAATAGTTTCTAATATAATCTTTCTGTGAAGTTAGCAAACCCAGTATTGAGCTCCATTTTGAATCTCATTCATTCCACTTGCAAAGCAATATGAGTATTTCATTTATTGTTATAATTAAGCTGTTGAGGACACACTAAAGCATTCCCAAGGGCTTCCATGGTGCCTACCATATGTGTCTCAATCTGAAATTCCTGGTATCATTGCTGCTGCAAGACAGTGTTTTGCACTCATCCTTTATTTTCTATCTGACTCCACCTTGCTGCACTTTTAACTAGCAGATTTGAGACCTTAAAAAGTCATCATTTGCCCTATGAGTCTTTTTGCTCCCATTCAAAATTCTGACTGCCTGTTCTGACTCTACTTACTGTTCTGTTCCCTTGGCACTTTGGTACTGTTTTTGTTGCCCCCACTGCATGATCCTTAGTGATCAGGATTTTTAATACTTTAAACACTGGTATCCACTGAAGTAGTTTTATTTTAAAGTCCACCTAAGTGCATAGCTATTAGTGTTGCCTATGTTTTTATTATTATGAATGAGGTTTAACTAATTCATGACTTACTATTTAAAATTTGAATATATATATTTTAACTACTGGTGAACTTTTCATCTCCTGAATATAGCAATGTATTCAGGATCTTCTGCTATTTTTTCCCCAAAAGCAGATATGATGTGCAAGCAGTAGTAACTTTGGGGTAGGTGCCTCTGCAGTGTTTGAATGATTTCATCACACTTCTTTTTACTCTCATTTCTGATGTAACCTTAGAATTATCTTCTGCCCCTGATACATCAAGTGTAACTGTGGCTGCCTTCTCATCTGTGATAATGCCAATTTCCTCTCTGCATTTTTCCAGACTATCTGTAGCTCATCTAGTCATCTTACAGACCGATCAAATACATTTACTTTGTCAAATGGTGGCACAAGCCTTTGGCTCCCTTTCTCTAATGAGCAGGTTGTTTACAGCAGCCATGCTTGATGCTGGAGCCCTAACACGGTTACATGGTTGGATTTTTTTGGGGGGGGGGTTGTTTTTGTATTGTGCTGCCCTCTTCAACGTGCTGTCTTGCTGAAATTCTCAGTTAATATCCCATGTCTCTTAGCAGTTTTTTCCCTCCCCCCAGCACTGAGACTGCACCTGGCCGCAGGCAGGTGCCAGCTAGCTGTGCTCTTTAAATGTGTAACAGCCTGTTGCTGAAGTCATGGCTGCCCTGATGAAAACTTTTCTGTGGCAAGAGGCAGACAGCTGCACAGCTTCCACGCTGCCCAGGGGATGTGTTAAACAGCACAGGGAGCAGAGCCAGCGTGGAAGCTGTGCCGTGACTGTCAAGGGGTGGGGATGTGGTATAACCCAGCCACCTTAACCTGGACAGGGATGAAATGGGTCTGTGTGTGCCCAGTAGGGATTTTAGGGTAGCAGGTTTCAGGACAGCCAGGTCAGAAACATATCGCAGCTGATGTGGTTAAAGAGTATATGTATGTTAAAAGAGTATGTATGTTAAAGAGACTGCATGTAACCTTCAGGATTTTGTGTTTCATCTCCAGCTATTATAGAGTACTTTTCATCTACTGTTGATGATCTTTCCCCCTTGTAAGGAATAGAATACTCCCTCTTACACTGGGTCTTGAGAAACCAGTGTCCTTTTGTTCCTACACCAAAATTTTGTGTTGCTTATAGGCTTTTGTGGTCTGTACTACTATTAACCCCTTCTGATGTATTTAAGTAGAGGAGACCTGTTTTCATAAGCTGAACAAGATATACTCCTCTAGATACTACTTCCAAAATGCAATTTTCATCCCCCACACCAATCTCAATGACTCTGTCTTTGGGCTTGATCCAAATTACCTTAATCTTTCTCAAGTGTGTGACCATAATAGAATGGGATTGTTGAAGTAAATCCTGCAGCCTGGCAATTGAGGGTTTGGTAATTGAGAAGGAATAAAAGATTTTTGAAATGATGATGTGACCTCAACAAGTGTTCTGGGCACTATGAGAAGACCAAAAGTGTTGTAAAGCTTAGAAAATGGCACAAGCATTTCAAACAAATAGAGGAAATCTGGTGGCACCACGGATTTCCAGACAGAGAGAAAGCACATCTTACTGGGAATTCTTCTAGAGTGTAATAAATTTGTTGGCACATGGGGTTTCTTGTTTGTTTTTGTTATGAAACTTCATACTAGGCTGGAAGTGATAATGTGGTCCATAAACTGGTTGGTACTTGCAAGAATGGAGCAAAAATCAAAGAAGATTGTGAGATTTTGTACAGAGGGTTTTTGTTTATGGGTACCACAATGATCTAGAGAAGAGAAAATAATTTGATTAAACTTGATCATTTTAAGCATTCTGTTCTTTGAAGCTAAATGCACTAACTTTAATTGGTAATTTGAAATAATAGCAAATAAGTACCTAAAACTCAGATAGAACTTTGTAGTGTATGCTGGCAGTATTAGTCAGTTCCTTCTAACTTTGATTATTCTTTCTATTGTTTCTCTGCTGATTGCATTGATCCAAGTTTCTTACCTGTTTTAAACTTCATTTCTAGTTTGAAGGTTGTAAGCAAAGATGGTGTCCTTGAAATTAAAGGCTGCCTTTAAGAAGCAGCACAAGTCATGGTAAAATACAGGAATATGAAAGATGACCAAAGCAAGACTTTTAATTTGCTAGGTTTTATTAGTGTATTTGGTTTGTGTCAAGGCAGAAGAAAATTGCATCATTGGTATTATTGAGTGCCAGCTCAATAACATGTTGTGAATAATTTAGAATTTATTTCAAGCTTTTGGATGATGAGACTGTTTAGAGGAGTTTGATGTATGTACTTTGGATTTTATGGAAACTCCTTAGTCTTGTAATGAATCCAGTGATCACAGACAATGGTTCTCAAATGAGCTTTTCAACACTTAGGTTTCCTCAGCCATCCACTCACCACTTCTCTTAATTTGTCTGTTTTTACCTTTATAAAAGGGTTTAAATTTTCAATACTTTTTTTGCAAATACCTGTCATGTGATAAAAAGGAGATTTTAGACACATGAAACACTTTTTTGCAGAATCTGTTGGTGGTCGCAGACCAGATATTTCTGACTTGTGAGTAAACTATGTATAAAAACAGTATTGCTTTACAGGAAGGAAAAAAATGAACGCAAAACTACAAAAGGATGAAAGATATGAACAATATTAAAACTGACCTCTAGAATATAAGGCTGAGGCTTCTGTACAAACACAGGAAGCACTCTGCAGAGGAGGTGTGAGGCCCAATCCTAGTTACTTTTCCCCTGCTAAAAAAAATTTTGCTGACCTGTTGATTCCAAAATCCTGGTGCCAAAATCTTGTATGTTGTTGAATTCTGTCTTCTTTTAAGAGCGTGGCTCTCTGGTAAGCTGGATGTGAAACTTCCAGTTCAATGACTGTCCAGCTAACTTGCAACAGGAGAAAGAGATCAGCCTGCTAGTAGGAGCTTGTCCCAAGATGCATACAATCTTGCTGTAAATTCATAAGAGCTGAAAGTTATTTTATTTCACACATATCAGTCTTCTTGTGAAAGGTGAAAACAAGAATCCAAAATGTTCTGTTAGACAATAGCTGCCTTGCTCATCTTGCAGGGCTGTAAAGCCTTTAGTCCCACACCAATATGCTGCAAATCCCAAAGTCACCATGTACAAGCTTGCTAGGAAGTGCCTGTCTGGACTTCCAAGGACCAAACAGCCCGCCACATATGTAAAACTTAAAGCTAAAATACCTAATGTGAACTCCATTAATGTCCTGTACACCATATAATGTTTCAGTAACATACTTGAGGAATGGTTCCTTCCCTGCAAGAGGTATTTATTTATTTATTTATCATTTATTAAAAGGTATTTATTGATCATTTTATTTTTATCTGCAACCATGTAACAAGACATTTACAACAACTGTTATTACAGCCCACCTTGTTAGTGATTTAGGTGTTACCATGCTTTGAAGCTGGAATGAGACCAATTGCTGGATCTCTGAGGTGTTGTGGCTGAGACAGTGTATGAAGGCAGTGACTAGGCAGAGCCTAGATTAAAACAGACCTTCTAACTCTTCTTGGTCATGTTCCAGCTATGTAAAGAGTGGGCTATGAGCAGTTAATTTCTGCATTATTGTCCATGACTCCAGCACAAACTGCCTGTGTTCGTGATGAGCTCAGTGTGTTGCAGGTCAACTGAAAGGAGTTTGTAAATCTGTCAGCGGCAGGTTACCTCAGCCAAGGAAGTAACCTAAACAACCATGGTATAATTCAGCTAACCAGACATGCCTGAACCAAAATAGGTAGGGGCAGTGCTTCTCCTCCCTCTTACTTGGCTGACAAAGTCGTTTAGATGAAGGAGGGAGGCCTCCAGCATTCCAGGAATGCTTGTCAGCTGTCTTGAGTGGCTGTCTTAGTAAATGGTATGCTCTTGCTTGTTTTAAGTCTCCTTCTCTGCCCTTTGGGTGGGGGAAAGTTCTGTGCTAACCTAACATAGGCTTTGTCTGAAGGCAGTGCACAAGGATAACTGTCTGTCCTTGCTGTGTGGGACATAGCCCAGTGCTGAGTTAATGCTGCTTCATTGCTGAGAGGAAAATAAAATAAGCTGGTTTACTTTATAGGCACACATACAAGCAAGATAGGTTTTCAATGCCTTGAGCCATACCTGTGAAAATTTAAAATCAAGGATACATCTTGTAGCTCACAATAGAGGTTCAGATTCAGAAAACTTCATCTGAAAAATGATAGAACGTTCACAATCCGCTGTGAGTTTATCTGACCGTGTTTGCCTATTTAAACATTTTAATGGGATGGGATTGCCATAGCAAATAGTACTGGCATTTAGCTTTTCTAATGAACTTCAGAATGAGTTTGATGAAGTATGCTTTTAGTATAAATTGGAGTTAAGCTGCATTGTCAAAATGTGATATTATAGGTGGCATTCTTAACAATGAAGTGCAAATGAAATTCTATCTGCTTTTAATTAAATAAGCACACACTCCACTGAATTTTGGAAATTTAATTCTCTTAATCTGAAGTCTCAGGCCCTGAACAACTATTATAATTTGAAAGATAGTGCTGATATATTTGAAAGCTGTTTGTATTCAACAAAATACTCATGTTGTTTTCTTTGGTAAATTTTGGGCCCTTTTGATTTCCTCAGGTATTTCTTTTTCAATTGTGTGAAAAAGAGCTGAGGTAAATTATCCCCTGGTTGTAGCCCATGAAAATCAGAGCTGTAAACACTTGAGTATCAACAACAGGGCTAAAGCACCTGGTATCAGCTGCTGGAATCTGGAATACTGAGAAGGTGTTGTTTGTGGCTGCATCCTGTGGACAATGCAATGAAGTGTGTTGCTGTAAATGAGGAATTCATGCCTGGAAATTCAGAGCTGTCACAGGCCTTGCCAAGTGGAAAGGGATTGATCACAAATTCTGGCTTGGTGCCCTGCCATTTTTAAACTATATGGCCATGATAAGATGCTGGAAGGCCAGTTGGCTGAAGATGTTCCTACAGAAGGGTCATAAAGCTTGGAGGAGGGAGAGTCCCCTGACAAAGTCTTCTACAAGATGTAATAAATTCACACTTAGCAGTGCTAATTACTTTATTTTCAGTGTTGTGAGAAGGTGTATACACCAAATTGAATAGGAAGGGAAAAAGAGGAAAAATAACTGTCAACATTCATGTAATACTGTGCTTTGGGTTACAAGTCTTTTAGAGAAATTAGTATGTGCTTCATCCTTTTCCTCTTTCTTGACTTTCAGTATCATATGGTTCACATTGCTCCGAACAAAAAACAAAGATGGATACAGAGCCCTTTAAGGATAAGAAATACAATTTTATTTGGCAAGAGTACACGATAGGAAGTAAGGTCTAATTAATTAGCTAGTATGTAAAAAGGAGTTGCTGTTTCTTGAGTTTGGAATAGTCAAATTTGAATGTTTCACTGGAGGGTTTTTTTTGCACACAAAGACCCGCATTCAAACTGTTTCAGAACCATTTATAAGAGGCAGCAATCTTTTTGAATATGTTTATATGTGGTTTATGTGTTTTGGAGTCATCTCAGTTTTATTTTCACAGTCTAAACTATTTTTTCACCTCCATTATAAGTAATTTAAAACCAGCAGCATATATATATTTGATATGTCACTTGCTTGACTTTCATTTTCAAGTCTAATTGACGTTTACTTGCAATGAATTTGAGCTATCAAATAACTAAAACCATTACTGTAGCAGAATCACTCTGCCTTTAGGGTATACTTATATTTCTACATTAGCAGATTTGTGTTTTGTACCTATATAGTGAAATTCCCTGTATAAAACTCAAACAAGAGAAATGGAAATTAAACACTCTCTTTTTGTTCCCTCTCTCTAGATGCAAAAATTTTGCTCAAGTGGCTATACTGACTTCTTACCATATACCTGACCAATATAGTAACTATGGCAGTAGAACTAGCTAAATATGGAATTAAGCATTTGGGAAAACAATATTCAAAGAAACTTTTCAAGAATTCAGAGTTATAGTGCACAATTAACAGCTTAATGGACCTTTACATTTTCTGAGATGTTCATTTTAAATGAGACAGATTGCTTGGCAATGTTTAATAAAAATTTTGATTACATACAGTGTATAAAATGAAGACTTTGAAATTAGGCATGTTCAGAAGCAATTTCTCTCAAGCATACGTGGGTAGCTACAGAAGGAGAGCGTGTGTGAACTTGATGGCTTAGAATATAATCACTGAGGTTCACAGCATATCGTAAGTAATTTAAAATTTGTGAATGGCAACTCTCTGTGAAGGTTAAATCGCAGCAACATATAAGTGTTGTTAAACTTGTTTTTACAAGTACAGTAAAAGAATTGCCCTCATGATTTATTCTTTGTAGCATACAGATCAGTGTCACTTTTTAGAAGGAAAGGAAAAAAACAGCAAAGCATTATTTGGTGAGCAGAGGTCAGCAGACTTACCTGATGGGGCATTCTGTGTTTGAAGACAGCTTTTAAGGGAGCTATGGCATAAACAATGCTCTAAATATAAATAATATTGTACTATTACTTATATTCTTAATTTTAATTAATATATTCACATAAATAATGCTCTACCAGCTTTCACGTGCTGTTACTATCTCCCGTGGGCTCCTTTCATGCCTTTTCCAGAGGAACACCTCTGGTACCAGCAGACTGGAGCTGCTGACAGTCATTTAGATCACGCCAAATGTGGAGCTGGAGCAGTGGGGACACACACATGTGCGCAGTACCAGCTGTGGTGAAAACAGGTCATTTTGGGCAGGCAGCAGGGCAGGCAAGTGGATGTAGTGAAAACCAGACTTGCAGCAGCTCATGATAATAATGCCTGTGGCACATGGTGTGGCTTGGGTCCCTGTTAGGCTGGGCTCCTGTCTCTGAGAATGGAGCTGTAAGATGGTGAGTACTGCCCTGCAGTGTGGCCTTCTGTCAGCGCTCTGAGTGGATGTTCAAATTGCTTGAGACTGATTTGAGGATCTGGGGCTGGAAAATTCAACATTATGGGTATCACTTGGTAGAGATCAGCTTTCTGAAGGCTTTGCATAAGGAAATTTTGTTCTCAACCAGTCCCATACATTATTCCCACTGTTAATGGTGTCAGAGGAGTTGTGCTAGATGGATTTTGGCTATTTGTAACTTCAAAGCTTTTGGGTCTAGCACAAGCAAGTATGTTGCCCAGGAAAAGCTACTGATAGAATGTAAAGAAGAAAATGAGAATCCTAAATTCTTCCTAGAAAAATTTTGAGATTATTATTGAGTTAAGCAACAACTTAAGGTCTGTTAGACCTATTAGAAAATGAATACATGTTCCTCCATGCATTGGTAGTCCCATTGCCACTAAACTTTTTGAACTTACAGTGTTTATAATTTGTTGAGCACAATCTGTTATGCTAATGATCTTATATTTGCTTATTTATGTAGGTAATTTTAAATGGAGCCTCTCACCGTTGTACTAGGTGCTTTGCAGAAAAATTAAAAACATAAATTTTATAAGCTGCCTGCAGTGGGTACAGTAAGCTAGGGCTGCTGATAAAAATGACCACAAAAGCATATAGCTGAATTCTCTGAAACAAAACTAAAGAGAGAGAAATTGATGTAAGTCAGGAGAGAAGAACTGCTAGTCAGATGCAAAAATTAAACAGTGACTCTCTGTACTTTTTTCTGGATCCCAGTAGCAGTTTGTGCTGGGCCAAATTGACTAATGAACTAGAAGTAGGATTCTAACAAGTTTAATCATATATTTTCTACATTTTTTGAATAAGTGTTTCCTCCCTTTTCCTCAGGCTTTCCACTCTAGATATGTTCTTACGGGTTTGTCTGCTGGTTTCATAACAATGCAAAGGGATTATTATGTTTTCTTTCTGCTACTGTGGGCAGGTGATTTGACTACAGGAAAGAGCTTTGTAAGGTAGAGCAGCATTATATGCAGAACCCTTGTTTGTGCTCTTATATACCTGTGTAATGTGTGTGGTGTGCCTAGAAGGCTGATAAAGGGGGAAAAAAAACCCAGCAAATTCAAATTTGTTGGTGGTAGGCTACTGAGAAATAAAACTCTTTGGGCTTTACATCTGCAATTCTATTTCTGAGAGCAGAAATAGGAGCAGACTGAGATGAGAGGCCCTAAAACAATTTTGAAAACCCCGAGGGCTTCTATAGTGCTATGTGGCTGCCATGATTTTATTTTTATTGGTTGTATTTTTCTCCATTTCGCTAGCACACCTTTTAAACCCAAATTTTATAATAAATTCTGGCTGAGAAGTTTTTCAGCCATTTTCACATCCTCTTAATGCTGAGCTCTGCATTTTAGGACTTTGGACATTCTTTTCTGTCCTCTTACTTCATGACATGGGATAAGACTGATCGCATCCTGGTATTGCCCAGAGAAGAGTTACACTTTAAGGAGAAAAGATGTACTGCCATTCATCACTGTTTACTGTTATCTTCAGTCTTTTTCCTGCTTGTTTGGTATCCAAAGTATTATTTTCTCATTTCATAGACTGCATTGGTTTTACCTGACTGTTTTAACTCCCCGGCCCCTCTTCACTGATTTCAGTCAGGCACTTCACAACATATTTTCCAGTTACAATAAAAAACAACTCTATGAGCTCACTTATATCCTGACATTGTCTATGTAAAATAGATTGTCAGATCAGCCTTGCTTCTTCTGAAGAGCTGGTAGAAAAGCAGCAGCCTTCCGGTTCTTACCTGGTGCTTGCCTTGAAAAAATTTGAAAAGGATGCTTTGGACATGAGAATTGTGTCATGGCAGCAGATGTCCAAATGTACTCTGCATTTAATAAACTGCTAACCCAGTAATAACAAGACAAACTCAAAAACCAGAACAGAATTTAATATTCCAGCTTTTTTTTGCCTCCATGGGACTCTGGGGTCTTGCACCTGGATCTGTGTCTTATGTCTGCACAAAAAAACTTGTGTCTCTTGTGTACAAGAGGAATGGTGCTTGTATTGACTGTGAAATTGTGAGATTGTGGGTGTTAAAGCCCACAGCTGTGACTTCTGCTCCCAAGAGAAAACCTGACACAGTCTCTGTAAATATTAGGAGACTTGTGGTATCTCCCTTTTTATTTTTGAATGCTTCTGGATTGACACTACTAGTAAAGAGCACTGTAGCTTGTTATTAGGCTCAAATGAGCATTTTGCTTGACTGCCTGGCTTGGCTCCTGAGAGGTGGCATATAGCAGCATCCTGCTCACTTTTTTCTCACTGGATGTAGTTATCTGAGTCTATTTCAACTGCAGCTGAGAAACTCAGTATTTATTTTTTCCTGTTCCAGCAATTTCTGAGACCTTCTTCCCTCAATTGTACTGATCTGAAATTTGACAGCATCCTCAGGAAGAGCTTGAGGTAGAGATCCTACTATAGGTTGTGACATGGCATAAAGTTCTCCCTATCCCCCCAAAAGGCTGTAATTACCACTGGAGTTTGTCTTTATGATCCTCTGTGAGTTTATATTGTGCTGATTTGCTTCTAACAACAGAGGACAGAGAAACTACACCAACAACAGAGAATTGAGGTTGGATAATCAGAGTCAAGGGAATGTATGAAGTAGAAAAATATGAAGTACATCCTATGCAAGTGTGTCTAGCGTGTAGTCCCCAAGTATATTTTCCTAAGCAGTCTTTTCTACCTGATTTGGCCCATGGGTTTGAAACTTCACTTTTTTTTTTCCCTGAGAATGCCACTAACCCCTGGTCAAGAGACTTGGTCCCTAAACACTTCTTTTATCCAATTATTATTACTTATATGGAAAAGAAGTACTAAGTGGAGAAGGAAGAGGCGCATTGTCTTTTTCAGCTAGTTTATGTGATACTGGAGTTAGCATGAGCTTCCTGGTCTCTGTCTTGCATAATAAACTGTGGTTCATTTTTTAATGGGGTTTTAGCTATTCTGGGGATTCCTTTTGTCTCTCCTAGGGTGTTTGATCTTATTCTTTGTGAAACATGGAAAACAAAGCCACAAACACTTGTGTGTTCAAGGAAACCTGTTCTCCCCAAACCTTTCCTGTTCAGTATTTAGAACAGTTACCTGTGAAGTTTTCTTACTGTAGTAATTGCACAGACTTATAATACTATGAGGGAGTTGTACCCATTTGCAGCAATTGCAATATCAATGTCAATTTTCTTCTGCCTAAGTCACTGGAATTGGTTTGCTGCCAAGCACAGTGCACTGTTCTGGTAGAATATTTTATCCCACAAATGTCTGTAATATCTAAAGCTGTTTTTCATAGTGGATAAATAAATTGATGTGGTGTCTGGGTTTTTATCCAGTGAGAATCAATCTGGACTTTTCTTCCTTTTATTACTGATTTTGAATTTAATTATCTACATGTAAGCATCTCCGATTGATCACAGAAAATAAATGCCATGCAGCTTTGAGCACAAAGGATTGGATGGTAGCAGTTGCACTGTTTACATCATTTGATAATAGCTGTAAGTCTATGTGTATAAATTATGAGGGATCAGCATCCGTCATGAGAAATGGTCGCTTTGGTTTCATGGTCTGTTCCACATGCACAAATCCAGAGTGTCTGCGCTGCTGTAAGTGGACTCTGATTTCTTTCGATAGCTTCAGTTGTCAGAAAGTATTTCTCCAAAGCATGTAATTTGGACATGCTGTAAGAGGTGGACTATTCAATTTGACTTTTGCGCTGAAATCTGTGCAGGTGTTATGCATTTTGGGATGCATGAAGGTATGTTGCCAGTACCAATATCCTTTTCCTCTGCTTTCCTTATCTTCCATAAGCTCCTCATAGGACTTACCTTCTGGACCCTTTACTGCCCTTCTCTGGACTTGCTCCAGCACCTCAATGTCAGTCCTGACCTGAGTTTTTGTACTCTACAAGTTAGTCAGTTTAGTTACCTTATTTTAACTATCTCAGGTTGAGATTGGTATCTAAGGTAGGTAGCATAAATCTGCTTTATTGAGGATGATTAATTTATGTTTTGATGTTAAACTTAGGTCGACTCCAGTCTCAGAATCCAAAAAGCATTATTTACTGTATGCGTTTCTGATGCTATAGTTCTATTTATAGAAAAAACCAGACATTTTAATAAATGCCTGGTCCAGAAATTGGTGACCTTTGTTATGCAGAACTTTAGAGCAAAAGAAAAATAATATAAGAAAGGATTTTTTTTTCAATGACAGAATGAAATGATTGAACCAAGATTGATATTGACAGCTGTTATTGCTGTCGTACTTCTAAAAGTGGCAAAAATAGTCACTGTACTGTATTGCAGTAACCTGAGGGAGCAATGACTTGAGTAAAACAGTCTACTTCTGAGAAAAACAAGAAAATGTAGACTATTCAATGCAAAGCTTGTCTGTGTTTGTGGGACATAGTCATCTCCAGCACCATTACTGCTTGTTAAGGATCAAAGACAATTCATTGCAGTCAATGGAAACTGTAAGAAGTTGGTAGATTTAGGACTACTCGTGCCGCCTATGATTCACGGTGGAGGAGAGGGGAAAACCAGGGCTGTTCTTCGTCACTGTATTTTTTTCCCTTCCAGCTCTGGGACACTAAGTTTCCTATAAGTACAAACAACTGTGTTACAGTTAATCTTACTAACTATAGTGCATATGAGTGGAGACAAAACGTAGTGCGCTCTCTGTCCTTCAAATGTTACACAATTGCCACATTATTCAATTTGGGGTCCAACCTGAAGAAACCTTTTGCTCAGAAAATTGGGAGTCCAGCCTTTTGCTCACAAAAAAACAGGGTGTGACAAAGAAGGTGTAAAACTAGAGTTTTGTTCCCCTTCACACAGCTACTTAGAGTTTTCTTTTGCAGAGGCTGTGAAATAACAGTTTAGTCAGAGAAAATATAATTCTCAGTACAAAGCTGATGGTTTAAGTAGTGAGGTGGGAATATATGGTGATACCATGCATCCCTCTGCTGAATAAGTAAAAATGATGTGCTTTAGTTGCAGAAGCCTGTTCACTGGATTTTTTTCTGTGCTGTAGCCACTTTAGGGGAGAACAAGTGGTGACAGCAGCATATCTATGTGTTAAAAGACTGTTCCTTAGCTTCTTTTAAATTTAAAGATTTTTGGAACAATTAAAATAATTGGAGAAATAAAACTGTTTATTGAATGCATATTATAAAAAGGAACTTGTTAGACAATCAGACGCTGTTATTTTCACATGCAGCAACATATAGCTGTAAAGCTTTCCCACATATTAGAGTTGTGGCAAGAGTTTAGGATATTTTAAAATGTTCTTCCCTTAAGAGAAGACAGCTTTTTTACTGGTGTTGTAAGATGAGGCAAAGGGCTATAATTTTGCAGTTACCCTTAGCTGTACAAGCCATGAAAGAGTAAAATTTTGCCCCAGCTCTCAACAGTGAAAGATGGACTTCAATGTTATAAATTAAACCAAGAGATCTATCTGCTCACTTCTTATTTTCACAAAAACCTTCCTCACTACAAATGAAGCCAGTGGGTATGGGAAAGACGAAAGATAACCTCACCTGTACTGGGGTTCCTAGCATTGTTCTTAGGGCTACACCTCAGCCAGTGCTAATTAAATAGGGAAAGCTTCAGCTGAATCTTTCATTTGCACAGGACAGTCCTCATATCAGAAGCAAAGAAATTGATATATATAATGAATAATTTTTCTACCTCTGTTTGGGTCTATTTAAAAAGACTTTATTTTTTGAGAAGTCTGGGAAGGAAATTTAAAGAGGGAATATCTTTCTTACCTAAAACCCCTCACTTTTTAAAGGAAAGTATTTAGACAAGTGAGTGTCAAGGAGCCTCAGCTACACTGGCAAAATGTAGAATAGCAACTGTTGCAAGGAATTATAGTCTCTCCAGTATTCTACCTAATTAGCATTAGGTGTGTTTGTGCATGTAAATACAATCTTCCCTTGTGTATACTTTGCCGTTCACGCTCAGAATTAAATTCATCCTTGGGACAGCTACTAATGTGCCAGCTGCATTGTTTGTACATTTAATATACTTAAAAACATTGTAAAGCAGGAATGCACTTCAGTGAATAATAAGTACTGGAGAGGAAGGGGAATATGTTGGTTGTAGTCTCATTAACATATATCTACCTGAGGTGTTTCTTCTAGTGGTAAAATGTGGTAGTGGCAGAGTGTTGCCCTTCTGCATTGGTGGTGATCCACCAGCCAGACTATTCAAAATGCAGGTTTAGGGTGTGTGTGAAGTTAAGATACAAACCACGAATGTGATACTGTAGATAATATACTCAACACAGCAGTGCAAAAGGATCTCAATATAGAATCATAGAATCTTAAAATGGTTTGGGTTGGAAGGGCATTTAAAGATCATCCAGTTCCAACCCCCCTGCCATGGGCAGGGAAACCTTCTAATAGAACAGGTGATTCAAGCCCCATACAGCTTGGCTTTGAACACTTCCAGGGCTCTGGGGTATCCCCAGCTTCTCTGGATAACCTATTTTAATTCAGCAAGTGTACMCTTCAATGAGTTACTGAAATTTAATTCTGTTACATTAAATCCTCCAAAGCTATATAGCCATTGTGCTACATAATTAAAACACTATCTTGTAGTCTTAAGTGAGGTTTCTGTATTGAAGCTGCTTTGCATTCTGTAGCTTGCTAGGTCAAATTACTTTGAAGTAGTCTGTTCCTTCTGACCTTTTTGAGATTTTTATGTTACATTGTCCCTTGAATGTAGCACAAGATACTCAGTTGATCATTATTGTTATTGATAATATATCTTAAAAGTTTGCAGTTTCTAGTTTTTGTTATATTCCAGGTATTACAAATCTTCTGTGAGATTATTGATTAGCAACATTAAAAAATCACTCACATTAGAAGTTAGAGAGCTAATAATAGATTTGGAGTTTGCAGGAATTAGAATTCTTCTTGAAAGACCAAATTATGTGGTGCTAAGGCTCTGTTTCAGCTTGTTGGAACCTTTTTTCCTATGTGTAAAATGTGAAGATAATATCTTGCTGAGTTAGAGAGGTGTTTTGAAGCTTAATAAGAGGATACTTCTTATCATTGTAAGATACTTGAGTGGAAAATAATATATTAGATTTAATTTTAAAAATATGTACAATCAAACTATATCATGATCAGTGTTATGAAAGGAGTGTATCTTTCATCTTTGGGCAGTTCAAGACCAAGGTTACAGATTGATGTTTTCTTATAATAAATATCTTATGCTTATACAAGTAGCCCATACTGCTTTTGATGGTTTGCTGTGAAATAAATGCTCCTAAAATTCTTTAAAGACTATACACAAGTGCAGTTAACAAGACCTAGGGCCTTGTCAGTACTCAGAATTGCTCTCTACATCATTTGAGAGTGTGCTATGTCCTTGCAAACCATGGCACATACAGTTGATGTTTAAGCTCAGTTTGTATTGATGTTTCCATTGTTTGTTCTCATGAAATCTGTGGGATAGGAGGGTTCACAAGCAGCAATGCTTTTGCCATCATAATAGCCCTTCTGAAATAACTGCCTGAAGTTACTCAGACTGTGATGCATGAGGTTTATGGAAATGAACTACTATTTTCTGAGTTTCTAACCGGTGGTTTAACTCTCAGACCCTGTTCCCCACATTTTGTCCTTTAAGCTAGCAAAGTGTATACAGGTTTTACTTAATTTTAATTAAACCTTTAAAATAACTATATTTATGTATTTATATATTTATGTATACTTTAAGTAGGATGAGATATAGAAAGCCTTGATGATGTTGGTTTTTCTTTTTTCCTAACTGTGAAATTTGTGCCTACTGTTCTGTATATGTATAAATTATTTGACTTTATGGAGTTTGCTAGGTAACACTGATGCTGAGGATCATTCTTGTTACTTGTGCTGCTGAACTGCATTATGTCTTTTTTGTAGCTGTGAAGAGGGTAAAAAACCCCAGTCTGCAATAGGCCTACTTTTTAACTTTTTGTTCTCTTTTCCCCTCTTACGTGGTGGGGGGAAAAGCACACAGTTAGTTGGGAAATACCTATGAAAGCTTAGGGTTATGAAAAGTGATACAAGTTAATGATTGACAACCGCATTGCGAGTAACAATGGATTTTTTGTGAGCTAATTTGCACTGTCTCTGTGACCTGGGCATTTTGGTCTTGGCAATGAGACGAGATCAGCGTTTAGTCACCATGACCTCATGTACCTTGATTTCACTTACTTAGTCCACTGATTGGATATGCTTTCTTCTCCTTTCATGTTCTTAACCTTCAAAGCATTGAGGCAGCTTGCATTTGATAATTTCTAAATAATTCAAGTCTGATTGCTCACATTGTGAAAAATGATGGATTTCAAATTACACACATTAGGAACTAAGTTCTTCAACTTGCAGATGGCTTGGATAGATAAAAAAGTGAACTTAATAACTACCTTATTGAAAGGGAAAATATGTACAGTACCATTCTACCATTTATGTAGCTTGTTGGGGGACTCCAGGTGTGTCATTTGCAATGTCCAGGCTTTGTTCAAAAGTATTCTTTTCTCCTGTGAAGCTTAAGCAACTTTATACCCATGAGCTTGACGTCTTCTCTGATATCTATCTGAACGATTCAATCAGTATAGTATTAAAGGATAACAACTTTCTTAATGTAAATCTATGTGCAAATCAAACTCATGGTAAACAAATTTTGTTTCCTTGAGACCATTTTCTGAGTTTAATTAGGAGAAAGAGCCCTTGACATATGAGATTTTTGATAGGCATTTGACTTAGCACTGCACAGATTTTCTTGTTTTTATCTGTGTTTTAAAGCTTTTGCATCCAGACATGAAAAGCAGATTTTCTTTCTACAGAATAAAGGCCTGTAATTTGGAATGAGTGACTCAAAAAGGCTTGAGATGCAGGGATATAACTGACATATGCTGCGCTTCTGCTGCTAGCCTAAATAAACGGGGGATTTTAGTCAAAAGAGATTGTTCAGCCAGTTGAGGAAAACTGTGACATGTGCGTGTACCAGAAAGAAAAGATGTATGTAAAAAAATTGTAGTCTACACTTTTGTTTGTTTTCAATGTAGACAATTGAATAGCAGGAATGAACTTGAGTTTACAGGCTGAAACAGTATCTGAGAGGCAAAGGACCTATGGACTAAAATAAGTTAAAACTTTTACAAAAGTAGTGAAGATACTCCCATAGAACGTAGAACCCATACATTTATGAAAATGTTTTCTGAGATGGGGAGACAGCTTAGAGACCCTGACGCCTGTTTTTTACTGTTTTCTTATGCTAATAATGGAATTCAGTGGATTTTGGTTCCCATAGAAATCAAGGAAAATGCATATGAAGAAAGATAGTGTTCAGCTGAAGCTTAATCCACACTGTATAAAAATGTGTCACATCAAACAGTGCAATGTGCAAAGCTTGTTTGCAAGTTTACTGAAAAAGTAAAAATCTCAAATCACCTACTTAAGCCTCTTTTCAAAAGAATCTACATAATAATTAATCTACTCTAATATTTTTCTTTGAATTACAATAAGTAGTATATATAGAAATATACCATAGTGCTGAAAATCAGTCCTCTGAAACTAATTGCAGAATCACAGAATCACCACATCTTCTGAGTTGGAAGGGACCAACTAAGTCCTGCACAGGACCATCCCCAGGAGTCACACCATGTGTCTGAAAGTGTTGTCCAAATGCTTCTTGAACTCTCTCAGGCTTGGTGCTGTGACCACTCCCCTGGGGAGCCTTTTCCAGTGCCCAGCCACCCTCTGGTGAAGAACTTTTTACTAATATCCAACCTAAACCTCCCCTGACACAACTTCAGGCCATTCCCTTGGGTCCTGTCACTGTAACCACAGAGAAGACATCAGTGTCTGCCCCTCCTCTTCTCCTCATGAGGAATTTGTAACCATGATGAGGTCTCTCCTGAGTCTCCTCCAGGCTGAACAGACCAAGTGACCTCAGCTGCTCCTCATTTGGCTTCCCTTTCAAGGCACTTCATCCTCTTCATTGCCCTCCTTTGGATGCTCTCTGATAGCTTATTATCTTTTTTTATAATATGGCAACCAAAACTGCACACAGCGCTCAAGGTGTGGCCACCCCAGTGCAGAGCAGAGTGGGACAATCCCCTCCCTTCCCCGGTGATTCTGTGCCTGTTGCCCTTCCAGGACGTGCTTGGCCCTCAGCTGCCAGGGCACTGCTGACTCATGGTCAATTTTCCATTGATCAGGACCCCCAGGTCCCTTTCCATGGCACTGCTTCCCAGCATCTCCTTCCCCAGTCTGTCCATGCATCCAGGGTTGCTCCATCCCAGGTGCAGAATCCAGAACTTGCCTTTGTTAGACTTCATACAGTTGGTGATTGCCCAGCCCTCTTTGTTTGTTGGGGTCTCCCTGCAGGGCCTCCCTGCTTCTGATGGAATCAACAGCTTCTCCCAGTTTTGCATGTCTGCAGACTTGCTCAGTATCCCTTATAGTCCTGTGTCCAAGTCATTTATGAAGATGTTGAAGAGCACAGGCCCTAAGACAAAGCCCTGTGGAACCCCTCTAGTGACAGGTCCCCGGTCTGGGGTCACCCCATTCACTATGACCCTTTGAGCCCAACCCATGAACCAGTTGCTTATCCATTGCATGATGTGTTTATCCAAATGTTTGCTGTGCATTTTGTCCTTGAGGATATCATGAGAGATGGAATCAAAAGTTTTGCAGAAATCCAGGAAGTTCACATCAGCTGGCTTCCCCTGATCATCTAGGTTGGTTAGTTATCCTGTTACAAAAGGAAATCAGGTTTGTTAAGCAGAACTTTCTTTCATGAACCCGTTCTGACTGTGGCCAATGAGTGGTGTTTTCCAGAATAATCTTCTCTATAACTTTAACAAGTACTGAAGTGCAACTGACAGGCCTGTAGTTTCTAGGGTCCTGCTTTTTGCTGTCCTTGAGAATTGGGACAACATTTACATGCTTTTCAGTAAGCTGGGACCACTCTGGATTCCCAAGATACTCAAAAATCATTGAGAGAGGCTTTGTGGTGCTGTCAACCAGTTCCTTGAGGATTCTTGGATGAATCCCATCAGGTCCTATAGATTTGGAGGGATTCAGCTGGAAATTAATCGTTTTCATATAGCCATCAACAAAAAATCTTTTTTCACCAAGAAAGATAGTCTCTATCTGTTATGGTATGATTGATATATTCTGAAAGTTAAGGAAAGCTTCTGGATTTAGTAAGACCATCTGCAGATGGCTGTTGACAGAATTAAAAAATAAATTGGTGACCACTGAAAGCCCTGTAACATTTTGTGGCAACTGACAAGTTGTTTTTCTTAATGCCTTGGAGGTTATCGTCACTTTTCTACTCTAAAACAATGTACCTCTGTAAGACTTCAGGCTTGACCTGACATGCTTTTTATATAGAAAAGTAAATAAGTGGGAAAATCTGCTTCAAATGACACCCTGAAACCATTGTTTAAGATCCTGAGAAAATAATAGCTCTTCCCTTTGCATGGAAGGTGACAGGTCACAGTGCATTCTTAGGAAGTATTTTCCCTCTTAATCAGCTATGATCAGTAAGATTTTCTGTTATATTTTAACAAACTGCTGGAAGTTCCTCTCTGGGTAGCATAATGGAATAATTCAGGACAAAAGGAAGACATGAGCTGGGAAAGGGGAATTGTTTGAATTTCAGTAGATTTTGACTTTTAGTGTCTTTGAGCAAAAAGGTAAGAAGTTGTCATCTTTGCAAATGAAAATGTCCCATATCCATTTAAATGTTTCTGTTTTCTAATAAGATCTCTTTACATGAGATGGGTTTTACAATTTACACCTTATGTCATGTTCAAATTACATGTCAGGAAAATCATTCTTTTTTTCTATTTCATCAGGTGCTGTAAGTAGTCAGTGTCTTTTGATACCTGAGAAGGATTCCTGTTAGCTCAACTGTAATTAAAAACATCATTCAATCACTATGTGGACTTGTCCACTCAGAATGACACAGGGCTTCCGTTTCCTTGAAAGAATTTTTAGTTCTGCTGTATTTGGGAACAGTGATTGTGAATTCCATGTTCAGTCATAACCGATATACATGTGATTCATTGTCTAAGTAACAAAGAAAAGATAAAATATGTTTGAAATTTGAAGAGCTAACTTTAAGACTTACCCATGTAATGAGATTATATTTTATGTGTATCAACAGTTTTTTATTTATTTACAGCAATGCAGTGATCTTTCTGCAAGGAACAGATACATCTCCATCTTCATGGAACACTGAAGTCTAGTTGCTAGTGATAGGAGCACTGGATGTTGAAAATTTCTGTATGATTTTTACTGAGCTGCCAATAAGAGCCCAGAGTTGCAGGTGGCATTTCCAGTGGCTTAGTTTTGCCACACAGACTTGCAACGACTTCAAGACACGTTGTTCACTTTTCACAATAATACAAATAGGGATTGAGATATTTTTTTAATTTGGGGGTTAGTAAAAATGCCTTTTTTTAGTGCCATAAACTTTAGTAATTTTTTGAGTCTGGTACTTTGGCTGAAGTTTGTGCCATCGTCCTTACCCATTTAACAGTTATGGTAGTCCTTGGAACTATTTACAGAACTACAGTCTTTTTCTAAAGAGAGAAGGATTGATGTGTATATCATCCTTGACCTCATTTTAACATTTACCATAATTTTCAAGCTGCAAGACGATGGTAGCCTTGTGAGAGGGTTTTGTATATTGAACAATCACAGAGAACATGGCTGAGTTTTTATTCTGTTGGAATCAATACATCTTGTCTAGTTTATGTCACTTGCTACTATATAATTATCTACAAGCAAGACAAATTAATTACACAATATAAGAACCTTACAGCTTTGAAGCAAAATGGCTGAGCGTTTAGATTTGGCTAGGATAGCTATCAATGCTGGTGGCAAAATATAATTAATAAATTAATACTTTTGATTTGAGACGAACAACTTTTAATAACTTTGAAGGACTTGATACAACTGTAGCCTGGAACTAAAATTCATTGTAAGAGTCAAAATCATTGTTGGGGCTTGGCTTTTTCAATCTTCCGTCCCAAGTTCTTGGTTATCGGAGGCGGTTGTTCACATATATATCTTCCCTCTATTTTAGATATTAAAAACAGTCGAAAAGTTTTGTCCCTTATTTCAACTTTTCTTGGTATTGGTGAAGGAGATTTTAAGCTTGGAATAAAAACAGAGCAAAGTATGTGTAAATATGTGCCCAGGTAAAAAGAGTGAACTTTTTTTCAACAAGAAATGTACAACTTGCATGTAGCATACGTACATGCATGAAATCTCTCTAGATGCTGATAGAAATCCTTCAGCTGACTAGGAAAAAAAATACAGTTCTTGCCCCATAGAAGACATTTCACAACTCTTTCTTTACTATTTTTTAGGATGAAGGTGAAAAATAAAGTTGTGCAGGTTAAAACCTAAGCATATTGAAAGGAGAGAAAGAATAAAGGACATCTAAAATGCCAGTGCAGCAAAATTAAAGATATTTCAGAGGGAAACAGATCTAAGAAGGAAGGCAAATTCTTGGTAAGGTAACAGATGTTTTCCCTCAAGGATAGTGATGGAACAGAGGCACCAGAGGGGGCAAAAAAAATGTAATGAGCAGCAAAATCTCTCATTTCTTCTTTTTCCTTCTACTCCTAATGTCAGAACAATGTCTGAAGAAGTGTGACAAGATCTGTCACCTTCTTTGATATTGCAACAGCACCCAGGAAAACCGATAGCTAATTTTTAAATTTCCATGTAGGATGAGAGGAAATGTTCCCAATAATTAGATGACTAGATCTATCACGGGAATCTCAGCACAGCTGAGTACTGTGCGTGTAGTTGAGCTGCCTTCAAAGGGAGAGTTGTGTGTGCCAACATTTATTGTTTTCTCCTTTCCATTGCTGCATACAAAAAAAGCAGTAGAAAAGTGCTTTAGTGCCTAGAATTCTCACTGAAATTGAATATTAGTAGAATATTCATTAGAGATTTATCAACATGTTTGTTGATAAATGGTGATGAAGGTTAGTTATGAACTTATTGTACCCTTGGTACAAGACTAGCTATGTAGTGCAGATTACTTCCTTGTACAGGCTTCCTTATAGCAGTTGCTACCTAAGGTCAGGCTGTGCCCTGACTTGCAAGAGAATTGAATAAATCCATTTAACATGAAATAACAGACTTTGACATTTTGCTGGGACAGAAGTTTTTTTTTAAAAAGATGTTGCAAACACATCAGTTTCTATGTGATAAATACATTGTTTCCAGTATTTGACAGCCCAGAAATTTATCAGAATAAAAAGGTCATCTCCAAGTCAGAAATGGAAATGTATCCATGATTGTTTATGACTTTTTTCTTTTTTCCTTTGTTTCCTCATTTTTATGAGAGCAACTAGGTAACGCAACAGTAAGCTGGGAGCCAAATTTGCCCTTTGACAGAGATTTCCTGTTTGTTATAAACAAGTGGGTGCCATATGATTGTGAAATTAAAGCATGTTTTATTATGTTTATGCTGTTTTAACGTAGGCTACGGTCCTACAGTCATTTATGCAGTAAAAATTCCCGTCAAATTGAACAGCAGCATGAGGATCAACAGTGGCAATTTTCTCCTAGTAGGGTTTCCAGCAGGAGGCTGCCTGCTGCTCGCAGCCGTGGCAGAGTGCAGCCTCACACTGCTCACGGGACCGAGTGGCTGTGATCACATTACAGCCACCCAGCGGTCCTTTCACTTGCTGCCCATAAAGTGACAATGGATCAATTTTAAACTGACCCCAATGACTTTTAAAGCCTTTACCATAGAAGGAGCTGATTTTCTGTAAGCCTCCCCAATTCCTTTGGCTCTTGAGTCTTAGTTTTTTTCCCAGTTGGAGGTTGTTTGTTGGCAGGAAATCTGTTGTTGTGGCCACAGTGTTTTTGTAACTTGTTTATTCTCAAACATCTCTGCTGTTTTTATCCTGACATTTTTTAAACAGTGTTGTACAAATCCAGATTTTTGATTCTTTCCTTCTCCCCAGCATCAGTTCAGTTTTGATTGTTCTACAAAGGAACAGCAATGTCCCACCTTACAGCATTTCATAATGATTTTGCCTAGTTTCCCTTATGACATGCAGATTCATACAGTAATGCAGGTTAGAAGGGGTCTCTGGAATGGCACATGTCACCAAACAGGGCTACCTTTCAAGCTAGGTTAGGTTGTTCAAGACTGTGTCCAGACTAGTTTTGAGTTATCCCCAAGGATGGAGATGACACAACCTCTCCAAGAAACCTGTTGTAGTGATTGGCTGCCCTCTTGGGGAGTACTTTCTTCTTTATCTTTGATCTGAATTTTCTTTCCTGCATCTGTGATTGTTGCCTCTTATCCTCTACTGTGTATGTCTGAGAAGAGTCTGGCTTTGTTTTGTCTTTAACTCCTCTCTCTTTAGTTAATGAAGATGGTAATGAGATTTCCTGAAGCGTCCCTCCTCTTCTCCAGGCTGAGAGAACACCATCTTTCAGTCTTTCTCTATAGGACAAGTGCTTCAACTTCCTGGCCATTTTAGTGGGCCACTGTTGGACTCAATGCAGTCTACAAATACTGAAGACACAAAATTGAACACAGAAATCCAAACATCCTTTGAGTGCTGGGCAATACAAATAACCACTGAACCTGTATCCATGCTGCTAATATTACTGTGTAGTATATGGCTGGAATTCCACACAAATGCACTGGTTGCACACACTCAGATGGAGATTAGTGTCTTGCTTTCTATGCAAGTTAGCTATCATGCACTGTCCATTCCTCTAGAAGTTTGTGGAAATGGGTTGGAGAGCCTCAGGGGTCTTCAGTGATCTTGATTCCCCCCTACTAGATCAGCTTTTCGTTAACAGTCTGTGCCTGCTTCTCTTGTATTGTGGTGTGCTGTGCTTGTCTTCAGAAGCCAGAACAAGGATGTTTGTACCAGAGAAGTGCAGCCCTATCTCCACATGATCACCCTCTACAGTCACATCCTGTTCTTTCTCACACTGTTTTTACCAATAGTCCTTGGCTGGCTCCACAAGTATCTGGCCATTGGTGTTTGAGACATATGCATTAGCTCTCTTATCTTCTAGGCTTCTACATATGGGCAGACTGAAATTGTGGTTCGCATTTTCTTTCTTTCTTGGGAGAAATACCACTGTGAGCAATGGGAGGATGGTATATCCCTCTGGATGTGGACAGGGTAATGGATAGATGCCCACAGTTCTAAGCACTTTAGAGATAAAGAGTTATTTTGACATGAGTAGATATTCCTGATGTTTTGGACAAATAAAAGAGGTTTGCCAGAGAGTGCAGTGGGTCTCAGTGCTGGTCAGTACCATAGACAGACAAGACCATAGCTTATTCTTTTGGAAAAGGTGGCCTGTACATGATAAGGACTCTATATTTCTAGGACTCTTAATTTTTTGGCCTGTTTGGTTGCTCTGGAGGTTTTCCATGCCTCTTGGCTACATGTACACATGCTAAAATGGGGCTCTACAGGCACAATAGCAAAGCTTAGCATCTTTATGAACCTTTTTATTATTACTTGAGGGAAATAAATGGCTGTTTGCATTATGCATGAGCATGCTGTGGCACTGCATTACTGTGTCTTCCATTAATATGTCTTGTTCTCTTTCTTTATCAGCTAATGCTCATGATAATTTCAGGGGTGCATTTCAACACGCAAATGAATATCATAACCCAAACAGGTGGAAGAACATGATATTAGGCTTTTGCACATTCTAATACATGAAACAGTCAGCCAGATAGTTATGTTTTAACAACATTATCAAAACAGTGATATATCTGTGTAATAAAATTTACTGTTGCTGTAACCATTACACTAAGAATGATTATAATAAAAATGCAGTGGTTATTTGCTACATTAATTAGCTGTTGATTTAATGTATACAAATGTGATTCCTTTCAAGTAATCATATTTCTTGCTGACATTTCTGAATAGGACTACCAATTGGTTAAACATGGGTAAATAGCAGTGCTGATTATAGGTAAGCCACAGAAGAAAACAGTGGAATAGTTTTAAAATTTTTAACATGTTACTTTCCAAGCCATGTTATTGTTAATAAAAAACTTTTGATATATTAACAACACCTTTTTAGATAAACACAGACCTTTGATATCCACTATACAGCCAATGCTGACAAAGAAGGAAAGGTTGTCTCTCTGTGCTGAACTTCTTTGTGAGATCCTGTATTTCTGTATCTCCCAGCAAGTCCAGTAGCCAAAGCCCTTTTTGAAATACTTAGTAGTTTACCCCACTCCATCTCAAGGTGAAATCAAGAGAGACTTTTAGTCGTTTCCAACTTATTGCAATGTCCAAGTGCCTCTGTAAGTGTTGAAAAACTTTTTACCTAATGAAAACAAATAATATGGTCCAAATGTGAAAATGTGTACAGCTAAACTGTCTTCTTCCTTGACTTCCTAGCTGTCAAACCTCTTTGAAACTCAGAAGACTGAGTTTACCCTGTGCCAGTGGGGCTGTTTAATGGATCTCCTTCATAATGAGGATGCTTGCAGAATCCCTCTGCCTCTTGCTTACCTGTGCAAACCAAAGCCACATTCTCAAGTGATGTCAGTGTCTGTTTTTGGTGGGGTTTATTTCCAACAACTTGTGCTTAACTTGCTGGATCTGAGGGATGGACCTGCATGATTTCCATCAAGAGTGGTCCTGACCTTAGGTAAAATTTATCAATAGGAAAAATAACATATTTAATCACATGTAAATACTTCATTGGTTAAATCCCTAGAAACAAAAAGTAGATTTCTTAATCAAAATGGTTTTTTCTAGTGATTGTATAACAGTCTGTAAAGTGGAGGTGGCTTGGGGATTAAGAATATGTGGTATTTGCTCTAGGCATTTAAAAAAAAAGTCTTTTTTGTGCTATCATTTGCATAGTTTTTCTTCATATACCATGCTATTTTCTTGGCTGCTTCCATCCTATTTCTATTAAAAGAACATGCAATATTTCTTGTAGGGCTCTCTTGTACATACAGATATATTTTTTGTGTAAGACATTTGCCTAATCAATAAACCATCAGTGCCATCGGATTTCAACTTAATGTCTTTAGAACTCTGCATGAGGGTTTTCTACATTTGCAAAACTATAATTATCCAGGACTTTTTTGAGAGGTATTAGGAGTTAAAAATCAGCCAAGTTCATTCTCAGTTTGTTTAAGCAGTATCAAGCCAATTCAGTCACTTATACCTCCTGGTAAGATGTTTCACAGAAAGCTATGCAAAGTGTRGTAAAAACATCCTTTTCTTTTCCTTGAAAAGACAGTTAAAAACTGTAAAAATTGTATTTCAGAGACTGATTATGATGTGAAATTTTAATCTTCCTACAAACTACACAAAGTTGACAAATTCTTCGGGCTTCTGCAAGTCTGCAATGGTCTATGTTTAAAAATTTGTTTGCTATCAGAACTCCTCACCTTGCACATGCAAAAACTACCACACATTTTGTATTTGGATTCAAATTTTTTACGATACTCACACACTAAGGTGATACAAAGAAACCTGGGAAACTAAGAAAAAAATACACTAAAGAGCTGTTGTACAAAATATGGATTGGTAGCATATTTTCTTCATAGTTTTATRTGTTCAAAACAATATTTCCTCTGAAGGACTGACTGAGGAAGAAATATGTACTCACACATGAACCTCAGGCACCATAGAAAACCCTTTACCTTGGATTTTGTGTTTGGCAGGCAGAGTTTAAACAATCAGAAGGGAAAGAGGTGAACAAAAAGTAAATTATGATTTTAAATGCTTTGGTTTGGAAAGCTAGAGCCACTGGCCTTTTTACTGCCTTGTCTTTTCTTCTGGAGAACTTGCAGATAGCTCTGGTGGTAGATGCCAGAAGGACCCACACAGACATGGACAGATTTTAATAACCTGCTCTTAGCCAACTTAAACTTCCTTTCTGAGTAAACAATGTCAGACCTTCACTGCAGAAGATAATTCCATTTATCTCTTACTTTGTGGACTAACACATAAGCATCCATAAAAATCTTAAGTCTCTAGTGGGACACAAGCCCACATTTAAAACTAGGTATGCGTTTAACTGCTATTCAGAACAGGGCTTTTTTTTTATCAGCAGGCTTTATTTTTAATTACAGGAGCACAAAGAAGATCAGCGTGGGGGTGTTTGGATTTTGGTGTTGTTTTTAATTCCTGGCTCATTTTATGTTCTTGTAAACTAAATATTTTTAGACAAGTGGTTTGCACCGTCAGCTTTGAAAAAAAAGCAAAACAGCAGCACATCCAGTTAGAGTTAGCAGCCAGACTTCAAGTTCTTAATTATTTAAGACTTATCTATTTTTATTTTTCTTGTTGTGTGACATATATCAAACCCATTTTCACACTTGCAACGACGAAATTATCTACTTTGGGAGGTGTTTTTGCTCTACTTCTGGCTTTCTTGTTTCTGAAAAGTGCAAAAGAAAACAGCCAAAGATATCAGTCATCCCTTGTGCTTTAAATGTAGAGGACCTTAGGAATGGAAGAAGAAGGTGTTTGGTCCATGGCAAAAACCATACAGTTCTTGAAAGTCACATCCATTTGTAAACCTCTGAGAACTCCAGTCTGTATAATACTTCTTGGCAAAGTTTTATTGCTTTGCTGTCCCCATAGGGCAAAAGCTTTTTCTTCTATCCAAATTGATCCTCTCTCATTTCATTTAATCTCTTTTGCCCCATATCCTCACGCTGTGCCATTGTGAAGAGCTTGTCTCTGTCTTCTTAACAACCTCCTCACAGGTCCTGAAGTCCTCACCTTCAGAGACTAAAACCCCTGCAGGTTATGTGCTCAACCTCGATGTTCCTCCACTGAATTAGCTGCATTTGGTCACTGTCTTTACTGTGCTGGAGGCCTGAAACCTCGGTGCTCCTGATGATTGCTTCATAGAAGAGGATGGTGGGCTGTGCTTCAGGTAATCCAGCCCAGGATGCTGCTTGCCTTATTGGCTCTCAGGCCCATATTCCCTTTTGTGTACATATATCTTTATCTAAAAGGGAATGTTACTCAATTACCAAAATGTTATAGAGCTAACCAAGCCCCCCATGGCAGGAGCTGGTTAACTGCTTACACTCGGCAGAATTGCTTGGCCTCACTCAAAGTGCTCCATTATTCTCCTACTAGATGTAGCTGATCCTGGGATCTGTAAAGGCTGTGTGCTTTGGTCTGTCATATATTTGGTGAATTGTAAATGCTCTGTGTGCACATTTTCCCAGATGTGATACCTGCTAATCCCTGGTGACAGTGACCTGCTATTTTGAGCATAGAGTTGATGCATTATTGATTAATCTAGCTTAGACTGCACTTAAAGTGGTTGTACTCTAATTACATCTGGTGTCCAGAAATAATAGTTTAGCATTTCAGAGGCTTATTGGAAGAGATGGGGTTTTCTGTACTGCAGAATGTTTATTCTGATGGTATTTTTGTTTTAGCAGGAAAGATAAAGTGTATCTTTTAACAGAGTATTCTTTTAATCTGGTTGCTTTTATATAACAGTAATTTCTCATTAGTAAGCTTCATTTTTCTTGTGGATGTTTCATTCTAGCAGTACAATTTGTTGCTTCCAAAGAAAATAATAGATCCATTGAAACCACTATACCGTAATCTCAAAAAAAAAAAAAAGCTTCTTTAGTGAACCTTTTCCTTTCTGTGTGTCTGTGTGTGACTTTTTCACCAGTTACTTATGTTTTATTAATACTGAATTCTTGCAAAATATTTTATCTTCATAGTTTCTGGCTGTGCCCATTCGTATACTCCCTTGCTTTCTGACATTGAGAGCAGAGATGTAGCTAAGTTTCATGATTTAAAAAATAGGTCTCCAGGTAACTTTCAAATAAAAATGTTTTATTTTCTTTATGGGTACTAATAAGTACCTCTTTAGCATCATGTTGATGGTGAAACATTTCAGATTGTACTGCTGATGGAAGTTGGCTTTATCTAATAATTTGAAAAGAGGAGATTTTCACACATCGTCTGTCTGATTTCTTGGATGAATAATTTCAATAAAGTTATCAGCTAAAGTACAATCAGTTTAAAATACAGTCAGCTATTAATTAAACGATAGTTGAATATGACAAACTGTTATGATCATTAGTAGGTGTTAGGGGTGTGTTACTGAAGCCTTAGTTTCAGAAGTGCTACCACGTCAGGCATCCAAAATCTTCATATTTTATGTGAATTTTGGATTGCATTCAACATTTAGGATGCAAATGTTTACCATGGATCTCCTTTTATTTTGCTCTGATGGTGCATAAAATATCTGATGCATACAGTGGTACTTGATGTGTTAGGTAGTGTCTGGGGAAGGTAGTATCTTTCCTGAAAAAATTATCTCGTTTTAAGAGCAGGAACTGCAGGTGGGCGCAGATGTTTAAAGGACCATAGTAGACCCAGCAGACAAGAGAGATCAACATAAGAGGAAACAGTGGTAATGCCCCACTTGTTGAAAGAAAATTTATTCTGGAGGGTAGTGAAGGTGGAAGGCAACAAGAGAGAATGGTAATCAAATGTCCATAAATGGATATTCTGCTAGTGGGTGCTTGCTACAAGCTTTTGCTAGAGCAGGAATGGGGCTGTTTGAAAATGTGGTTTGAAAGTGGTGATGTTTGTGGCACAGAGTCAAGAATCAAAACCTGGGCAGTGGAGAACAAAATTCTCTTTTTGTTTCAGTTGAGATGGGGAGAGGTACTTGGGGACAGTGAGTTGGTCAAAGTGTCAAAGAGGGAAGCTGTTTCTTGCAGTAGAATTTGAACTAGCAGAGAATGGGAGAAGGGAGTGATATCAAAGGCAGAGAAGACCATGCTAAGGGAAATGAGTTACATTAGATATTTTTTTCCTTCTGGACACATGGAAACAGGCATGCCTTGGGACATTGGAAGGTTGTGTGAGTGTGGTTTAGCTAATGCTCTGAAGGATTCAAAGCCATTAATTATTTTTTTATTTCTCTTTGAAACACTTTATTGAAAGAAATGTTTGCAATTAAATAATGCTGGTAATGTGTTTGGAGCACATTACCTTAGAGGAAGGTATGAGAAGCCTTACAGAAATAAATGTTCACACTTGTCAATATTTTCTTATCTAAGCAGTGTTTATTTGGCAAAAATTTCGTGGAATTGCTAGCAAGAATGTCAGTTAGTAACATCTGAAATACAACACTTAATCATGTAAATGTCTAAATGTTACAGAGAAATGGCAAAGACTTTAGCTTGTGACAGGGCCTCAGCCTGTAGCTTTCCAAGAATAGCAGAGGATCAGAGTGCAGTGTACCTCAGTTGCTCCACAAGGCAGTGGTTGCAAAAGAGCAACAGGATATGTACAAGAACATTGCAGTGCTTGTCCTTTTCTGACCTGGGTTGCTGAGCATCAGATACCAAGTATTCTGCAAAAGCACAAAGGCAAAAGAGAGATCAAGGGGAGGAAAAAAATCTCCTAAGCTTTGAATTCCCTGATGGCTCAGTTTTTACTCCATATAAGTAAAAATGCTTCTTGAGTTATTGTACAAAATATAAACCTTTTAGCACCTATATATCATGACTTAAAAAATAATTTCTCTTTGGTTTCTCGTTCACAGTAAAATAACAGTACCTCTGTTGATCGTAAAGGAATGCAAGCGTGTGGCAGATGTATATTTTTTTCTTCCTTTGTAATATGGCTGAGAAATATCTGAGAATCACAAAAAGCTTAATCCTCATGAGAACAATAAGGACAATAAAGTCACAAATGGTCTCCATATGTCCATAAGAAGTCTTATGCACTGAATAAAGTTGATATCACAAGACTGTAAGGCTTTTTCTTTCTCTTAAATCGACAGTCAATTAGCTTTGTCTGGGGAGCACACAGAAGCTCTATTCCTTTGCATAGCTTTTAAGATCTTGTAAAGGTTTACAACTGTTCTGGCATAATTTTCTTTTTATTTACATGTTTTTTCCTCTAGCTTAAAGGGATATTTTTTTTTGGTCTGTGCATATACACAGATGTGTATCTAAGCAAAACAAAATTTGTGTTTGATTTTGCTTTGTGCAGTCTGCCTGGTTGTAAAGTGTTTTTCAAGGCTGTGCTGTAATCCTTGCCAATTCTGCAGCACACACAAGCTTTTAGAAGGCAATCAGAGCCATCCTGAAGTTCCTTGGGGAATTTAGTTTGTTCTGTGTGAATACAGCATCTCTCATAGTGGCATCCTGTGGGTGAGCAGAGCTTCTTGTGTAGTAACAGAATGCAAATCATTAAACAACAACAATGACCAAATGTGTGTCTGTACTCCAAGCTCATGGTAAGAGGAAGTGAAATTCTGGGAGATGGTATTGGGGATTTATTTTTAAGCTGAGTCCTTATCTTTTAATCTCACCATCACATGTTAAGTGAAGCATGAAGGCAATGGAAACAGTTACAGATTTGCTAAAATTTGCCCTAAAAGTGCAATAATATGAAAAATATTAATTGCAACATTTCATTACTTATAAAACAGTAATAACTTATAATTATAATTATTGCTTATTATGTGGAGTTATTGTAATAAAAAAATTAACCTTGCCACTTACATTTAAAGAAATGTGTGGGCACAGAGACCTTTGAAGACATCTGCACTGCAGCTTGATGGAAAAGTAGCTTTCTTTATCTAGAATCTCTTTCTTAGAGACCTCCAGAACACAACATTCATGTGAAAAAAGAATAAGAAAGGCTATGCTAAAATCCATTATGAGTCTGCTCAACATCTCCCCCTCCTCTGCCAGCCTACAAGCAGTAAGAGAGCAGAGTACTTTCATTTTGCTGCTTGACCCTGTGGTTAAACAAAAATAGTCAGTATGGCTCAACATTGAGTAGAGAACTGTTGAATAGCCTATAAAATTGTTATGATATTAATGGCATTCGAATCATTTGTGGGGGTTGAGGAAGAAGGATGAATGTGAAAAATTTACTGTGTAATGTCTGCGTTCAAGAAGGTTCTTAGGTATGTAATTGCAGACAAATTGAAAACAATGGGTAAACATGGAGAGTTAAAGACATGCTTAAATACTCTCCTTACCAAGGCTTAAGCACCCAATAAACCTGCAGTGCACTTGTTGTACAGATATGTCATGTCAACCCTCCCTTTCTAACTTTAGTGAAGTGTTATGGGTACATCTGCTGCTTCCAGTGAAAAATAGACAGGATTTGAAGTGATAGCTGTTGCTGCAGGAGTTCTCTGTAATAGCTGCCAAATGAGAGGGAGGAAGGGAAGACAGCAGCAGAGGAAGCAGTAACCTTCCTGCTTCAAGAAAAGAAACAAATCAATCAGTAGCTCTATGCAGGGAATTGGAGAACCTGCCCAACATCTGTCAGACGAAAACTGACATGCTGCAGCGGAATCTGCTTTATTGCCAACCATTGTGGGTGTTTTGCCTTCAGAAGTGTATTTTGAGAGCTTTCTGAAGTTCTTTATATGGTACAAAGGTGGTGTATCAGTGGCACTGCACCCCTCCATGAAGGAGTAACTCAAGAGTCAGTATCAACAGAGCTTTCTATCTTTCATATTCTGTAATGATCTTGATTACTACAAGAAATGTGACATTGATACAGCCAGACCTCTAGCCAAAATGCGCAGCGAGTACACTAGAAATGGTAATGGTTGTTTCAGCAGGAGTAAATGGTTGGGAGGGAGGTCTCAGTAGAGTACAGAAATTGCACAGTTCATGACAGTGTGCAGAAACACATTTTTAACTTTGGGAGCTCCCTGGGAAGTGCAACACCCTGGAGCCAGACTGTCCACCAAATGTATCCCACTCTATAGTTTGTGCTGTTTTGTTGTAAAGGTAGCTATTGATTTTGTCTAGTGGGAAAGACAAGGTGAACAAAAATACAACTAGGATCTTTTAGGGGGCACAGAGCAAGGGTTCTTAGCTTCCTGCCTCTTACTGTAGGAACCCAGTCAGAATGGATATTTCTTTAGGGACAGTGGTATAAACAAAATGGTAAGACAGGTGAATGAATAACATTTTGCTGGTGAGCTTGATAGCGGCTCCCTAATGAGTAGCAAGAGTTGAGGACCAGAAGTAAAGTGGCCAAATCTACTCTGAGCCATACAGACTTATAGAATCATAAAAGCTTTAAGGGTGGATGAGATTTCTAAGGTCATCAGGTCCAATCTTTGACTGAAAACCACCTTGTCAACTAAACCATAGCACTAAGTCATTTCTTGAACACTTCTAAGGACAGTGACTCCCCCACTTCCCTGGGCAGCCTGTTCCAATGCTTAAGCATCTTTCAGTGGTTAAATCATACCTGATGTCTAACAAGAACCTCCCCTGTCCCAGCCTGAGGCAATTTCCTTTTGTCCTGTCACTGGTTGCCTGGGAGATGAGATTGACCTGGCTACAACCTCCTTTCTGGTGGTTGTAGAGAGCTGTAAGGTCACCCCTGAGCTTCCTTCTCTCCAAGCTAAAAACCCCACCGCCCTCAGCTACTCTTCATGTGATTTACTCTCTAGACCCTTCACCAGCTCCCTTGCCCTTCTCTGGGCGTGTTCCAGCACTTCAGTGTTTTTGGCCCACAACTGGCCACGAGACTTGAGGTGCAGCCTCAGCAGTGCTGTGTACAGGAGGGCAATCACTGCCCTTGTCTTGCTGACTCATGTTCAGCTGCTGTCGACCAGCATCCCCAAGTTCTTTTCAACTGGGCAGTTTTCCAGCCACTCTGTCTCCAGCCTGTAGCACTGCACAGGGTTTTTGTGACTGAAGTGCAGGACCTGGCACTTCACTTTGCTGAACCTCATGCCTTTGTCCCCAGCCCATCGACCCAGCCTGTCCAAATATGTAGCAATACATACAGTGCCAAACATACTGTAATGACCACTGGCTTAGCAAACAACATCTGCATGTCTTGAATAAAAGCCTGATTGATAGCTACCCAATCTCAACAGAGCAAAGTTTTGCCTAATAATTTGATCAAATTTGCTTTCTTGAAGTTTTTTTGCAACAGGCTGTAACTATACCTTTATTTTTATATAGCTGTGAAAATATTGGCGCATAGAGAAATGTCAGAGTTTCAAAACAATCAAACTGTAAGGTTGAAAATACCTATGCAATTCTTGCCCTTTTCTTTGTTGAAAAATTATGCATAATGAAAAAGAGCCCAATATAACTTTAATGCGAATGAGCACCAACACATAAAGTATCTTGTACCCTTCACATTTAATTGTCTTTGAATCACAAGCAAAGTACATTTGGAATGAGCCCTTCTGCTTTTTATAGCAGACCACTTACTGTTTCTGACTTCTTCTGCTAATACTCATAGGTAACTTTACTTTGATGGCATCTCTTGACAATTCATGCATCTACCTTTGTTTTAGGGACGTACAGTTTTGAGTTGCAGCCAGATGGTCTAGACAGATGATTAAAAAGTGTGAAATGATACACCAGAGCACTTACCTCCTGGTGCTCTGTCACATTGAACAAACACTTAATGAAATCTGAAGTGTAATAGCTAAAAATACCTACTGCGGTACAATGGACTTTCACACATCCTTTTGGGATTTAATTGTCTTTAAGTATGGCTTCTGAAAAAAGGTTGCCTTTTGTTACTATTTCTGGACAAATTCCTACTGAACTGATGACCATGAGCTGGGCAAAGAACATAATTATTTATTCTGTGTTGGGAATTTCATATCACTTGCGCTGGAAATTGTCCATAAAAATAAGACTGTTCTTCAGCATGGTTTCTTATTCATGATATAATTTGCTGACAACCTTGTTGCTTGCCAGAAATTAATTTTGAGGTCTTTTAATTCAAAAGTTGAACCTTTTAATGAGATACAGCCTGTGTGTAAGCCTCTGCCTTTGGCCTTTAGAACATAGCTCTTAGAATCAGAGTTCTAATGTACAATTACAGGTTCAGTATTTACCTTCCTAGAACATTCTGTAATCATTTATGCTTGCTGTGCATTTGCTGGAATGTTTGCAGAAAGCAATGTACAAAGGGCACAGACATACACACCGTGAGTGTCCTTAGAACTTAGAATAAATATTCATCAAATATATTCACTTTTCATTCTGCCCCTCATGATATTAGATGTTACCAAAGCTATTATGAAAGCATCAAAGGTGTGACAAATTTTCCAAAATGATATTGAAATTATTATAGGTAGGGTTTAAAAGTACAGACTAGAAAGAGTAGATTTTAACTGAATAAACTTAGTAAACAACTTGTAATTCTGTTCTCCTGCTTTAAACATATGAAATGTTACTTGATCTTGTTGGAATTTGAGCTGAGGGCTGTGAAGAATAGCTTTAGTAGATCTCTAAAGCTCAGATCAGATCTTACTGCTCACATCCCCTCTGATTTGTATTTGAGAAGAGATCACTTTCACAAGAACTAATTTACTGTAATGTGGTGGTGCAGGGTAACACAGAGGCTGTTGCAATTTCTATTTGTTGTTGAATGTATTTTTTCCAGCCATTAATAAAGCTTTCCAATTTTGGTGAATTTATAGAATGCCTATATTCCCTAATGCAAGAGGGTTATAGGTTAAATCTATGTCTAGTGAAAGATTTATTCACTTAATTACATTTTTCCCAAAAGGATTTCATCACTATATAAGATAATACGTGAACATACCCAGGCTTTTGTTTCAGCTTGAATACACTTTCAGAACATTTGGATCCCAGTAACAATAATTCTAGACCATAGTTTACCTTGAAATGTAATCAAGTGTAGAGGGCTTCCTTTTATGCAGCTGTGAGCATGTAACAACACACCTGGCCCTACACATGCATACATTGACAGGAATTGCATCACTGTTGTCACAACCATTAGTTCTGTTAAAATGACCACGCATTTACCAATGAAAGTGAGACTAATTAACTCCTTCCCTGAACAACAACAAAACTAGGAAATCATATACTGAGGAAGAAATCTTTTGTCAGTGCATGAACATGGACAGTACTGTGAAATTATCCAAGTTTGAATGAGGCAGTTTCAGTGTATCTGCATGTATTCAAGAAGAATGGGAATTCCTGCTTTTCTAGCTCAACACGTGGTGTCAACTCAAGCGGTGAAAGGCTACAGTGCAGATTTCAGTTGTCAGCTGCAACATGTTACTTTACTTTGGGGTTTTTTTAAGGTCACTGATACCTGGAATAGGAAAGAAAAAATTTTGCAAATGTTTTAAACTGTTAATCATCCCATTTAAAATAGCACTTAAAAGAAGTCACACATGCTGAGGTTTTTCCATAGTGAGTTGTTGGGTTCTTTCTGCTTTTGTTATGAAAGAAACAAAAAGAAGCTTGAACTTAAAAAGTCAACATAGTCACTATTTTGAGGGTTTGTTCTGTGGCTCTTTTCCCTCAAGATGCTGAGTAGTTAGTTTCAGCTCAGCATGGTATGCCATCTTGTGCTTGGCAATATCCAATGCACATGAGTAGTCCTCTATTCATTTTGAGAATTTTTCCCTGACCTGGTTTTTTTATTTGTTTATTTTTGTTTGTTTGTTTGGGTTATTTTTGGGTTTTTGGTGTGTTTTTTGTGGGTTTTTTGTGGCTTTGCTATGCGGGATGCCACACTTGAAATGCCATAAATACGTTCCTAAGTATTACTCCTTCTTGTAATTTGCCCTAAATTACAATTTAGATTGTCATTCAGTGATGAATTCACTTTCAGAATGTTGCCCAGAATATAGTCAACATAGGTGTGTATTTTCATATATGAATCAACCATCTCACATCTGGATTTCCTGGCCTCCTGAGTCAGATTCCTACCTCCTAGAGGCTAGATAGGGACAAAAAGAGAAATTCAGGGCATCCACTACATTTTCTGACTCAAATTTTCTGCCTAGAAGCTCTACAAGATGAGATTGAAATGTCAAAGGCTTATATGAAATTGTGGCTGTTAGTACATGTTTTTAGTCGCCTCTTATCTCTTCAGGTTTTCAAAAAGGAAGGGTTATTTCATATGCATCTTCTGGTGTGAATTTTCCAATCAGTAGTGTCCTAAATTTCTATCAGGATTAGCTAATGGGACACTTCAAACAACATCAGTTTCAGGTTATAATTGTCATGTTCATTTTGGTTTGAACAGAATGATCTGCAGAAAAGATGGGAAGGATTGTAGCAAGTCACAAAATACTTCTCTTAGCTCTCTCTCACATATGCAGGATCTGGTTCCTGAGTTTTATTCATATTTTTCTTCAATTAATAAAGCAATGGCTTTTATATGGATGTTTTGTGATCCTATGGGTTTTAAGTTTCCTGTCAGTTGCTTTTATTTTTATGATTCTAAAAATGTCACTTGTGAGCTCCTTAAAATGCTTTTATTTTTCCCTTTTCCCTGCTGTTGTAGATTGCCACCAACTTTGTTTTAAGGCTATCCCTCAACAGCCGTTTATGCCTTGTTGCATCTATCATGTGTCAAACAGTTTCTCTGTCAACTGCCAGGAGCACTGGAAGCTCAATTGTCAGGATTTAAGGTGAATGAAGAGAGCCTTGACAGGCAGAAAGGATGTTTCCTGTATGAAAAAACATCCATTCATAGTTTCTGGGAAATCTTGGAGTTGTCTGAGCCAACACAAGAATGTGGGAACAGCATGCATCAAACAAACAGAAAAGCCTTTCACTCTTGAGTATTTCTGTAATTATAGTCACCAAGATGGTTTCACTAAGAATTTGTGATACTGTGTTATTTCTAACTCATAAGCAATCAGATAGTCCAGTGTTTTACCAAAGTGTGAACCTTGCAGGTTTCAGGAGTTCATGTGCCGAGACTTGCTGCCTGTTCTCTTCATATTATTGTCACTGCCCTTGAGGAAGTTTCTGCAGCTTTGTGTAAAATGCTTCAATGCTCTTCCTAGGAAGCAGAATCAGAGCTACGCTGCTGAAGTGGGATATCACATCACATGAAAAACAAATGGCAAATAAATGGTGACCAGCTGTCTTCCAGGCTTCACTTGTGGCTTTTCCCCCACAGCAAGGTGAAGTACAGACTGCTGTTGAGGACAGGTCTGAATTTGCCAGGATACCTATGGCATGTAAAGTAAAATGCTATTGAAATACGTGAACAGATTTATGCAAGTCCTCTGTATCTTGAAAGCAGACTGAGGTGATTTCAGATTAACATCTCCACCTAAAGTATTGTCCAGACAAAAGCACAGTACTTGAAAAACTACCCTTGATGAAATAAGGTCTATATATTTGTGAGCATTTACCGTAGTCCCTGTCACCATAGTAACTGAGACCCAGATTTACAAAATCATGCAATTCCCTCTTAAGCACCTGAGTACCTCCAAAGTTCTGGGCCACATTTTTCAAGTAAATGTGAACTCACTCTACAGGGCTTTTAGGAAATGCAAAAATTTATCCTTTCTTCGTAATTCCTTTTTCCTTTTGAGCAAGAAAGCTCTGGCAGGGGGTCTGATGATTTTTTGTAGTCATGCCATCAATTATACTGTGACAATACATTGTAGAGGTGGTTCCAAGAGTTTATACTGGAAACAATCAGTTTCTGAGCTTCTGGGTATTTGGAATCAGAGTATTTCATCACCACTATGGGTACATTTTATGTAGTTGACTCATTTTGACATGAAAGTGTTCTGTCTTTTTTTCCTTTTGTGTTGTGTTTTGCAATTACTCCAGAGAAACATATTAATATTAAAGAATTGGCAATGCATGTGCGATCTCTGGTGTGATCATACTTTATTTGTAGTTGACATGTTTCAAGATTAGGATCAAGGCCTTGTTTCAGAGCAGGAATTGGAGTAGAAACCATCAAATAGACCTCAGCATTGGGAAGATGTCTTCCAAGTGGCTCATCCTACCAGGGAGGTCAGCAGCTATATTCTTCACAAGCTACAGACTCAAGTATATCCATTTTCTGATAACCACAAGTCAGAGTGATTGGCTCCTCAACCTTCTGATGGAACATGGTAAAAGAAGATTGTTAGCCATATGGGAGTGCTTGGGACCCACACACCTTGTCAGAAGTGTTGTGCTTAGATCCCTGGCACTCAGGAAGGCTCAGGGATGGACTTGCTTGGAGCAGGTGTAGAGAAACTCTGATACGTGGGAGATGCACAGGCTTGTCTATACACCTGCTTTCCTCCTGCCTTTCAAACCTACCTTAGTCCTAGGCAGCACCAGCCCAAAAAGGCTAAATAAGTAATGGCAGACTCAGTGAGCATATGCCTGTGCTTGACTCAAACACCACAGAATAAGCCAAACTGTTGCTGGAGAGTGTGAGAGCTGCTGGGTTATGCTTTTGCAGCTGTGCTTCATTACTCATGGCTTACAGTCTAAAATATCAGGAAACATGCAAGTAAGTCAGGCTTACTTGACAGCAAATCCATTTTGTAAACTGGTCATGGACTCATTGTCACATGTCCATTCTCTGGCACCTACAGGAAAAAGAGATTGGCCAGTGTCAGAGTGTCTGGAGTATGTGACACACTGTTTCAGGAAAAATTTGCTGTAGTTTTTTAAATGGTACAAAACTACTACAGAAGAAAAAACAAACCACCATGGCTGAAGAGATCACAGATGTACACAGTTTAAAGGCCAAATCTGATCTGGAAAAAAATTCCACCAAATGAAAGTTAAACAAAGAATAATGTTTAAAAAAGACTGGATACAATGGTATGTTATTTAAGGGGAAAAAAAGGGCTAGCTTATAAAGTTTTTTTAGCACAGTGAAGAATATTTAATTTCTTGTCTGACGTTACTTAAAATGTTAGCCACTGTAAAAACTTGAGAGTGTGGAACCATCAGAACACCTAAGTGGGTTTTTTTTTTTCTGAAACAACCTTTACAAACTTTTATTTGTTATGCTGCTGGAAATAGCCAAGTGTTATGGTCCAGTTTCCAAGAATCAGAAAAGAAAATGTGCAGTAACTTCTGACCAGTTACCAGCAAACATCTCTGTGGCTGGTAGGCAGGCCTTGTGGCAGTGATGCTTGCTGGCAGTAACAGCATTAATTCAACACTGTAACACTGAGTCTCCCAGCAGGAACTCAGAACATGTGGAAAGGTCAGAGATCAGAATTTACTAAGTAAGATTGGGAAGAGGGATGTTTGCACTCCAAGGATGCTGAGGTTAAGCTGGGTGAGCGTAGCTGTGTATGGTGCACAAGGTATTTTGATGCCTTTGGCATGCAGTGGAAGGATTTGGAAATGTCCAAGGTGAGACACCTTAGCCTAAGCCAGACCTCTGGCTTTGGTCAGATGAGCTTCTTGATGCAGAGCCTGTGGTCTTTGGGTGGCTCTAAAGAGGGATTTTCTCCGGTGTCCACAGTATAGATGTCTTACAGAGATACAAATTTCCATATGCACACCCTTGAATTTGTTCCTGTAGCCTGTGAATAGGATATTGCACATATTCATGGTAGAAATGCACCTCTGGCTTGTATTATGCTGTCTTGAATGTTTACCATTGAAGCAAATCTTGTTGTGTTTGTTTCTGTTCAGGGCATGCCTAAATGTAAAACTTAAGGTCTGTGCTAGGTAAGAGGAAAATACAGTGATTTTAGGTATTTGGTGTAACTTATGAAGAAAATACTGTATTGAAAACATCTTGTGGTGGAGTTGCCTAGACCACCAGCTGAGGAGATATGCTAGTCTGTGCACAAAACCTTCCTGTGTTTGTTTTTAACTTTGCTTCCTCCTAGTGACTCCTAAGATTTGCTGCAGAAATAGCTTGAATTCTAAGACATGAATGATTTAAAAACTGATTCATTTTAATTTGTATTTTTTTAATTAGGCAATTAGTTTGTGCAAATACAGTTTGAAATGTTTTTTCATTACTTGTTTGATGTTTATGGCTAGTCCTCCTTAAATGGTTGCCTAAAATATGGGTTATTTTTTTACATTTCTTTCCTGGTTACTTGGATACCAGGTGGTGAATTTTCCTTTAAAGAACCTATGGTTAAATTTTCAGTCATTTGTGTTGTAATTAATGAAAATACTAGGTTTTCATGGGTATTTTTACAAATCTTAGGCAGTTGTTCAAGTACTGAAGTAAACAAATCTGGCTGGTCTTACTCAGAAAAAATATCCACAAAGTGGTTTTAAAATCATGTAGCTATTGATCTTCCCTCTCTACACAGAAAAATAATAGTTAATTTCAAAGAAAACAGTTACCCAGGGGTTTCTGCCACATTTAGAAGGTTACAGGCATTAGAGATTTCTGTCAGTGAGAGGAGATACAGTTGTGTGTTAGAACAAACTGTACCAACAGGGCACTTGCAGCATCGGATTTTGTGGATTTTATGAGTCCTTCTGACTGTTTTGCTCTTTTGATTACATGCAGAGCCATAATACCACCCTTATTTGTAGTTTGCTTCGCCAGGGTGCCAGGTGTGACACTGAACACCTTCTGGATGTGCACTTTGAAATGAGTAATGAGGGTCAACACCTCTCAGCCTGGGTGTGTGCTTCTCATAGGCTTTGTTCATCAAAGCATCTTTTCCTGCAGGAAGATGTTTTGTGGCCACTAAAGAGCCCCTGCTCTTCTAAAACTGTTGTGTGAGGGAAACTCCAGGCATTCTGCTGAGCTGCCAGCTTGGGACAGCTGGAGAGGGGATTTGTTTGGTGAGGACTGACTATGACCCTTTGTAAGCAAATGGGTATTTCCACAGTGTGTCTCCAGTGAACTGGACAGGGGAATAAGTGTAAGGAATTATAATGCTTCACTTCAGATGGCTGAGTGTGAATGCCTACAGAAAGTAATGCTTTCCAATAGAAGGGGGGATTTTTCCATCACCTACCCATGCCAAGTGGAAATTATGAGGTGCATTCCATCTAATTTTTTTTTTTGTCTCCAGGGAGCAAATAAACAACAGTCATGTCAATGGGTAGGATCCTAATCACTCTTCTGCAAGCAGTAATGAGATGAAGCTGACTTCAGAATGACTGCCTTTCAAGTAAAATGGTCAGAAAAGAAGTTTATGTGTATGTAACTACTGAGGATAAACAAGGCAGTGTGCAGCTATTTCACAGTTAGCATGTACTCTGAAAAAGGTAAATTTGTGTGCTGTCAGTATGAGAAAGAAAACTGAAACAGAAAAGGGGACTGAATAAGGAAACTTTGAGAGAGAACTGTAAAACATTATTTATCCCACTGCTCTTTCTTCTGCTGGTATTAATCCATGGGGAAATCCTTAAATTTGGTGGATCTCCACTGGATTAACTGCCCAGGTTGCAGATTATATGGTATAGATTTCTGATGAAAACATTGCTGTAAGAAAAAATAAATAAAGGAACAAACCAAACAAAAAAACCCAAGAAAAAATAAATAAAGGAACAAACCAAACAAAAAACCCTAAACCTTTACAAGGGTTTTTTTCCATTAAGTTATGTTTTGTTGAAGGGAGACAGGCTAGGTAATTTTTTTTCTTGCCTGAATATATTTGATTCTTTAAAGCATTTATAGATTTTAGTTTGCTTTTATTTGAATTCAGAATTGACAATAAGACTATAACTCAGTCCTGTGACATACTGGATTTAGACCTTGTCTTTATGAAACAAGATATAAAATATTTCCTACATGCAAAGCCTGTCTTCTTAATTCGTAAACTGGAACATTTTCTGTGGTATGCTTCTGTGCTGGCTTGAATGAGGATAGCCACACTTTCTTTTCCTTTTTTCTCTGTATATGTAGAGAGGAAAATACGTACAGCTGCATGTGAAGTTAAGCGTGAAAGCAGGGGTTAAGCCTGAAAGTATCTGTAACAGGCACAGCAGTTTACAAGACCTTAGGAGCTCTCCCTGAAGTTGGTGGGAGTTTTTCCATTGACTGCTTTGCTAGCTGCATCTGACTCTTGATTAATAAATGGGGAATGTTAAAACACTCTTACTCAGAAATGTAGATTCAGCCACTGTCTACTTCGACTTGCACTTCTGTGCAGAAAGGCTTAAAATGCCAGTTACAGAATTTAAATTAAAAAAAATACATTTAAAAAAAATTAAACAAAAATATTTTCTGACTCTGAAGTAATTTTTAAATTTAATTCTTACAAAACCTATTCATTAAACAATAGCATGTTACATCTTTTCAGAGTCCATAAAGCAGAAAGCAATATGATGATATATCTAAGGCCCAAGGTAAGCATCTCTCAATGTCGAAACTGGATTTGTGAATCTGGATAGCATGACACTGAAAAAAATGCTAAAATAAAAAAAAAAATTTAGATGCAAATGTGCAGCTGAAAAGTTTCTTTTATGAAGTGCTACCTAAACTTGAATAGTTAACTGTGCTTCTGTCTTTGAGTCTGAATCTCCTATTAAAATGGCCATATGTAAATTTTTATAAGGGTGTTTTATATAGAGAATTATTGTACTCATATTTATGAAACTCATACAATCTAAATAAAATTGTGAATACAGATATAAAGCATATAAACCACAAACTCCTTGACCATATTTGATATTGCTAACTAGAGATAGAAATGTTTGCATCAATTGGAATTAAATTATGGAGGGAAGAAAACCTAGCAGTACAAGTTGCTCTTCAGCTTTTTACAGCTGTTTTCAAAAAGTAGATTTGAATAGAGAAAAATTGATGTAAAACATATTTTGAAAGTATTTTAAGCCTTGCAGCATGGAAGAAAAGCCATGTCAATCGCCTGAATTTTGGGAGTCTGTAATGGAAATGGTGTAGTATGGGAATAAGTTTGTTTGCTACTGATCTGCTGAAAGCTACAAAGAGCTGATGGCAAGGAGGAACATGGGGCTTCTTGCATGAGGGAAGGGCAGCCAGGCAGCAGCTTTGGAGAGCATCTCTTTCATCTGACTTTCAGTGTCACTGTGTCTCAAAGGCAGCTGAACAAATAGTATCCTTCACCTTCTGCAGAACTGCCAGTGGAACTGTGGAGTGATAGTTCTAATTAGACTATTAGTTTGGGCTTTTGGATTAGATAAGTTAGATAATGAGACTATTCCATCTAAATATATGATTCGATTATAGAAATCTTTACGTATAAAACTCGTTACTAATTTTGTGTGTATTAAGTATATAAAATGAGACAGCGGGCTTGGCTGGCTTGAAAATTGACTTTCTTTGCCAGTGTTTGCTTTGAAGAGGAAAGGCATTTTGGCTCAGCTGTTGTTGTGAAGATATAAAACTCTCCTGGCCACTTATAAAAATGATTATACACCAGCTAACAGAGAGGTCTCAGAATACGAACACACACAGGGAAATGTGGTCAAGTTGAGGGCATTTTCAGTGCCTTCTCTTTGGACAGGTTGCATGATCTATGCCACAATCTGTGCTCCTGGGGACATAAAGAAGACAAGGAGAAGAGGTGGCTGCTCATGGTGGGCCTTCAATATCCTGCAAAGATGGAGCTTGCAGCTTCCTCCCTCACCTTGCCAGCCTGGAAGCAAGGGACTGGTTCCTCAGCCTTTCTGCCCTCTCACAAGTGATGGCACAGTGGTATCCATAGGTTTCATGAAACAATTACCCTCTTAGTCGTTTCTTTCAAAGAGTCCTTTGAAAAGTGGGAATTTGTAATACTATAAAATGCTACTGCTCTTTGCAGCTGTCAGCTGTAGTAGATCAAGTTATCAGTTTTCCACTGCAAGTCTTTAGTCCTGCTGCCAACAGCGACCTTATATATGGCTATAAATCTTTCTGGAGTGTAATAAAGGTGTACTGCATTTCACTGTAATGGGGAATGTCTTGCACAAAGACAGGCAGCATTAGGAATTTTGTGTGTAATAGCCAGTGCTTCCCAATATCCATGTCAAAACAGAGGATGTAGGACTGTGGGCTGCAGAAGTCATTGAGACATATTGCAGTTTTCTACCCCTGAGTACTCTGATTTTATCATGGCAGTGCTGCTCTAGTTCAAGAGCTTGTGGGATTCATTTTATAGATCTTATTCTGAGGTTCTTGCAGCTTTTCTGGTCTGCATGTCAGAAGTCATTCTGGAGAAGAAAATTCCCTGAAATCATTGCTATTGCTTTATTTATTTATTTTTCTTTTCAAGGTTAGAAATGGTTCAATCAAAATGTAAGTCTGACCAGAAAAATCCACCTCTTTTGCAAGTACTGGAGTCATAGCAATTTTATAAGGCATTTGGAGACTCAAAATTCAATAGGTAGCTAATTTGACTCACCAAAGAATCTATTTCCTATCTAAGTAAATTAGAAATGTAAGTTGGTTGTTTCTCTAACTCTAGGAGCTGAAATAGCTTTAAAAAAAACCCCAAAGCCTCTAATTTATTTGGAGACTTCTGAAAATTAACCATAAAGCTTGAATTTTTTTCATGTGAAAGTCAGTTTTTGGTACTGAACTGAATAGATAATACAACAGTGTTGTGTCAGAGATTTTATTTCAGAATTGTTCTGCTATTTCTGAATTTGAATGAACTAAAACTAAATATAGTTAAAATACCAATGAGCTTTGTCTCACTCATTTATGAATTAAACATAGAGCTGTCACTATTTGTGAGCCTAAACAATCCAAAATAGTATTTATTGTTTTGTAGAGTTCTGAAAATGTTTAATAAAAGTACTCACTGGCTCTGATTTTCATGGTTGGATGACAGCATCCCGTTATTAAATCCCATTCCACCATTGTTGCATTCCAGCTATACTCATTTATAGTCTTTTGGTCAAATTAAGTACTGTGGTAAGCAAGTACAATTCCAGTGGAGAACTCCAGGTGCTATTCTTATGCAAAATTTCGCTTTTTACCCAGTCTGTCTCACCTTGCATTGAGCCTGTGTGGCACAAAGAGGCTAAGTGGGGAGGAGAACAGAAAAATTTCGAGAGTAAAAGAGGAGCAGACTTGATAACAGCCTTCAGCTTGCTTTTTGTTGTTGCTCTTGTTAGCTGACTCTTATGAAAAGATGTTACATATTAAGAATTTGCTCCTATCACCCAGTTTTTAGCTGAAAATGTATTCTGTGTGTACACATACATGTGAATACATAACTTGTCCTACAGTTCACAGAAGTAAAAATAGACCAAGTTGGATTACTTGTTGTTGATTTTTCTTGGAATCGCACAACCTTTCTGCAGTTTTGTTTATATCAGTGTGATGATTCCAAAATCTATCCTATATGACTGTAGAGCATACAAGAACAAGCCACATCATATAATACATAAAAAATTATGCCCATAACCACAAAGATCTAACCTCCTTTCTAATCCACTTTCCACCATTCCTTTCCCCTAGAAACAGAGGTATAATGCTTTCCTTCTCTGTCCCTGAAGATGAAATTAGGACTCATGGTTTTTCTGCTTTCCACCTTTTCTGTGTCTAGGTAAATGGAAGGAAAGAAGAATAAAGACAGAATGGTATCAGAACTGAAATTCAGGGTGTTGTTCTGAGAGTTAGCCCTGGAGCCACCTGGGTTAAGGGTTTCAGGTGTCCTGTGTGACATCCATGTGCTCCAGGCTGCAAATCAGGAAGTGGAGGGAAAGGCTGCACAGCTCTGTGCAGAGGGAAAGGGGAGTGATTCAGGTCACAACAATGAATGAGGCAGGCTGTCACCTCAATACCCAATACAAAGAAGTCCATTATTGTTCCTGTCTTCAGCCCTTATGGGGTTTCTAAATTCTAATGGAAAATTTGGTTTCTATGAAAACGGTCTTTAAAAATTATGTCCTGTGAATGCTTGCAGCAACTATCCCCTGGCACATCTGTTTCAGAAAGATTATTATGAATTCTTTCAAATGGTTTCTTGGAATGTTTAAAGCCTAAATCCATTACCTGCTTCTTCAGAAGAGTTGCAGTTTTTTTCTTAATTTCCAGAAGACATAAAATACCTACCATTTGCATGAGTTTTCAAAAATTTAAGTTCTGAAGAAAGTCAAGTCTCATTTGGGCCTATGAATCCATCTGTTGCATCCTGTACTTCCCAGTACCTTAAGAGTTTTCTTCAACTGAGAAAAGTATTCATAATATCATTTCATTAGGTCTTTTTAGGCTAGTTTTTTCGTGCAAGTCATCAAAGCCATTGCAATTGTTTCTTTTCCAGTGTTTAATATTTGACTGCTGCACCCGCCACCCAGCTCTAAAACCATTTGTCTGTAGCATTTGTGTTTTGGACTGGATGAATAAAATTTTAAGGAATTTCACCTCTGTCCTATGTTTCAGGATTTTTAACTTGAATTTGTCACATAAATCTTTTGTGCAACTTATATTTAAATGCACTACAATCTTCATTTTCTGCCTCTTCTAGCAAGGGAATATCCTGTTGTATAAAACATGCAAACTTTTAATGATACCCATTGGAAACCAGAGTTCATAGACTCTAAATGATGGTCTTTATCTTGGAATTCAACAAATCAAATGCCAGCTGCTTGGAAAGCATTTCTGAGCAGTAACATGTATGCTCTGGTTCAATTTTCTTTGTTTTGCTTTATTCACTAAAGTGGATGTCTCTCAGATGTTTGTTACGTTTTCTGTTTATTTTAGTAGGAGTTTTATAAAATTAATTCAGAGAAAAAGTCCATCAGGTGAAAAAGGTGAGACAGGTGACTGAATTGAAGCTGTTCCTCAACCTCTGAGAAGATTAATCTTGCACACTGCAGAGCTGTAGTAGATGCACAACCTAGCATGGGTACCATGTCTGTGTTAGATGGTGTTCGCAAAAGGTGGTTTAGAGCCAGCAAGGTGCTGTCAAGACATCAAAGAATGTGTGGAATAGACATGTCTCCAGAGACCAGTTTGCTTTCATAGTCTGGCTCATTGGAAAACATCAGATTTCTTTTGGTTTGGGCTAACTTTGTGGAGTACAGAGATTACAGCTTTATGTGCATAAGGCCCATGGAAATGTGTAGTTGCTTCTTGCTGCCTTCTGTTTCTATTGTTAATAACACAAGCAAGGAACAAAGCTGTTTGCTAAGGTTTCCCTGTTGAATACTGTGACCCTTAATTTGGATGTCCACTACTTAAGTAGATTATCTTAACTGAAACATATTTTGTTTGCTCTAAATATTTCGTAAACTGAAAACCCTCATAGTTTGCAAATAAAACTGGTCTCTCTGAAGGACAGTGTAATTTTAATTATATGCATGCTTGATTCTGATCCCACTGAGGGACCAGACTGGCCATTCTATTTGGAGCCAGGCAAACTGGCTCCTTAAGAACACAGCCACGTTCACTTCAGCACTGAAAAGGGTCTCTTGTGGGCAGACTGATTCAGGTACCCTTGTTGAAGTTTATGGTACTGTTTGGCAAAACTTGTCTACTTCTATTCATATCTGATGTCAGAGTAGAACTTATGGTGAGGAATGCCAAAATACATCACATAGCAATAAAAGACAAAAATCAGAAAATAAATAGATATTTTTCTTTTTATTTTTCAGAATATTGCAGCACTTTCACACTACTGCTGAGGATTACACCATCATTTTCACATCTGGATGCACAGCTGCACTTAAACTGATAGCAGAATCATTCCCTTGGATACCTGAAGGCACAAAGCAGCCTAGCAGTCGATTTTGTTACCTAACTGACAGCCACACATCTGTGGTTGGTATGAGAGGCATAACTGCTTCAATGAATGTCTTGTCTGTTCCAATAAAACCAAAGGAAATTTTGGTAGCAAAAAGCAGGTTACCAGCTGAAGAACAAAACTGCACAACACCTCATCTATTCTCTTACCCAGCTCAGAGCAATTTCTCTGGTACCAAATATCCCCTTTCATGGATACAGGACATAAAATCTGGAAGACTCTGCCCCATCAAACTACCAGGGAAGTGGTTTGTTCTACTAGATGCAGCCTCATATGTGAGCACTTCTCCATTAGACCTTGGAGTTCACCAAGCTGACTTTATCCCCATCTCATTCTATAAAATCTTTGGATTCCCAACTGGTTTAGGAGCATTATTGGTAAACAACAGGATTGCTCCCCTCTTGAGGAAAACTTATTTTGGAGGTGGAACGGCAGCTGCCTACCTTGCAGGAGAGGATTTTTATTTCCCCAGGAAATCCATAGCAGAAAGGTAAGATTTTGTTTAACAAAACAATTTTTTTGCTTTTGATTTTTTGCTGATACTATTTGCATCAGACAAATGTCTCAGGCTTGGCATATGCACTGGACTGTAATGCGTGTTCTTTTTATGCAGTTGGATAGGTATCTCACATCTGACTCAGTTTGTCTTATAAATCTTTTTTCCTAGCTAAAGAATATCATCTGAAATATCTACCTCCCTTTCCTGATCTAGTTTGCCAAAACTGCTAAAAATATAAGGCTTCATTCTGTGACATTTTAGGCTTCATTCAGTGACATAAAGGTCAATCCATGCATTTTTTAATTTGTATTTAAGGTACCTCAGTGGAAACTTGATTGTTTTTGAAACTCCTCACCCAAAGCAGCCAGAGCAAGGTTGATCACACAGTGTAACTACCATCAGTGAAATTGCAAAGTTATTTCTATGTATTTCACTGGAAATGTGCAGTGCTTTACCTTCAAAACAAGCTTTATCAGAATAACAAGTTCTGTAAAATGCATTGCCCACAATGAATACTTGCAGTGCTCTTATTCCTTGGCTGAGGTTTTGAAATAGCTCTGAAGCTCTGCTACAGAAAATAGAGAACACCTAAAGGGGGTCAAACATACACACATAAGAAAATGCAGGGCAATAAGGTAAGCTTCACCTTAAGTTCCTGAACACACTCAAGTAAGGTAAGCTTCACCAGTTCCTGAACACACTGAAGTGCCACTCTTAGTGCTGCTTGGTCTCTTTGCCCCTCTCCTTCATGTCAGCAACAACTTGCAGTTAAGGGTCTTTCTTCCTGTCTCCCATCTGCACAAAGGAAATGCTAGGGATCAGCATTTCATCACAGGATCATAGAACAGTTTGTATTGGAAGAGATCTTAAAGATTGTCTAGTTCCATGCCCCCTGCTGTGGGCCCAGACACCTTCCACTAGACCAGATTACTCAGAGGCCCCTCCAGCCTGGCCTTGAACACTTGCAGGGGTGAGGCATTGAGGAACTTTTCTGGGCAACCTTTTCCACTGCCTCACTACTCTCACAGTAAAAAAATTCTTCCTCATATCTAATCTAAACCTTCCCCCTTTCCATCTGAATTTCCCTTTGTCCTGTCAGTATACACCCTTATAAAACGTCTCTCTTCAGTTCTCTTGTAGGCCTCCTTCAGGTAAGGGAGACTGCTGTAAGGTCTTCCCTGAACCTTCTCTTTTCCATGCTGAACACCCCCAGCTCTCTCAGCCTGTCTTTGTAAGAGAGGTRCTCCAGTCCTCTGAGCATTTTCATGACCCTCTTCTGGACTCACTCAAACAGGTCCATTTCCTTCCTATGTTGGATGCCTCAGAGCTGGATCCAGCACTGCGGGGGGGGGGTCTCATGAGACCAGAGCAGAGGAGCAGTATCCCCTCCTCAACCTGCTGGCCACGCTGCTCTGAATGAATCCCAGGACATGGTTGGCTTTCTGGGCTGCCAACACACTCATTGCTGGGTCATGTTGAGCTTCTCATCAATCAACACATCTAAGTCCTTCTTGCCAGGGCTGATGTCAGTTCACTCTCCACCTAGCCTGTATTTGTGTTTGGGATTGCCCTGACCCATGTGCAGGACGTTCTGGCATTGTTGAGATTTATGCCATTCACACAGGTCCACCTCTCAAGCCTGCCAAGGGCCCTCTGGCATCCCTTCCCTCCAGTGTGTCAGCTGTACCACACAGCTTAGTGACATTGGCAAACTTGCTGAGGCTGCACTAAATTCCACTGCCTATGTCGCTAAAATGGGGAACAGTGCCAGTCCCCATATCAACCCCTGAGGAACACCTCCTGTCACTGACTTCCACTTGGACATCGAGCTATTGGTGGCAGCTCTTTGCATGTCATCATCCAGCCAACCCGTCCGCTCATCCACTGAGTGGTCAAACCCATGCCTGTTCAGTTTAGGAGCAAGAGTGTCATGCAAGACAGTGTCAAGTGCTTTCCACAAGTCCAGGTAGATGATGTCACTTGCTCATCCCTTATCCACCAATGCATTGTAATAGGCCACCAGACATGTTGGACATGGTTTGCCCTTGGTGAAACCATGTTGGCTGGCAGAAATCACTTTCTTATTTAACATGGGCCTTAGCATAATTTCCTGTGTGATTGCTCCATGTTCTGCCTGGGCACCAAGGTAAAATTAACCAATATGTAGCTCCCCAGGTATTCCTTTCCTCCCTTTTTAAAAATGGGGGTTCCAGTCAGTGGGAACTTCACCTGATCGCCATGACTTCTCAAATACAATGGAAAGTGGCTTAGTCACATCATCCACCAGTTCCTTCAGGACCCACAGATGCATATCATTGGATTTCATGGACTTGGTCACCTTCAGGTTCCTTGGATGGTCTCAAATCTGGTTTTGTCCTACAGTTTTCCTCATTCCTCCAGTTCTCACCTTTTCATTCTGTGACTTGGGCAGTGTGGCTGCAGCACTTGCTGGTCAAGACAGAGGCAAAAAAGTGATTGAATAAAAGCTTTCTCCATATCCTGGGTAACCAGGTGTCCTGATCCCTTCTGGAGAGAGCCCACATTTTCCCTAGTCCTCCTTTTACTGCTAATGTACAGTTTTTTCTTGTTTCCTTTGATGTCTCTGTCAAAATTTAATTCTCTCAGGGCTCTATCTTTCCTAGCCTGATGCCTAGCGGCTCAGACAGCCCCTCTGTATTCCTCCCAGGTTACCTGTTTTTGCTTCCACCCCCTGCAGGTTTCCTTTCTGTGTTTTGGTATGTTCAGAGGCTCCTTGTTATCCATGCAGGCCTCCTGGCATTTTTGCCTGACTTCCTCTTTGTTAAGATGCATCATTCTTAAGCTTGGAATAGATGACCCTTGAATCTTAACCACCTCTCTTGCCTCACTCTTCCTGTCAGGGCTTTATCCCACACTATTCTAACAAATATGAAATATATATTGATAAATAGATATATATAAAATTATAGCCCTTGGGAAAGGCTAGAGGTGAAAAGAGGAAGTGGTAAAAAAAGCCCTTCATTCCTTTCAGTTGTTTATGGATGTGTATTCAGAAGTATGATGCCCTGCATCTCCCATGATGTGAATATCTGACCTTTCACTGTGTGCAAAATAGTGCTTCATGTATTTGCACCTCTTCTGAGGGTGTGCTCTGAATGCTGCTGAGGGGTTCTGGTTCTGGACTGATAAATGCAGAGGCTGGCTGCATTCACCTGGCTCTTGCTAGATGAGACCATGCATTATTTCTGAATTGGATGTTGGTACAGTGAATGTCCAGTTAATCTTTTAATATAGAAATAAAAAGAACAGAGAAACATTGTCATTCAGACCTCTGCTTCTGATTTTTCAAACCAAAAAGGCTTTGAAGCACAACTCTCACTGAAATTCAGGATAACAGGGCATAGAAATTATGGGATCCCAGGGTGCTCCTGCATCATCTGTGAGCCAAGGATAAAACTCCCTTTAATTTCACCTGGGCAGGCTCTAGTTCCCAAGCAGCTTTTCTAGAAGTAATTGATGCATGACTCCTGAAATTGCATAGCAGATGAAAACATCTGAAATGTGTTTTAGATCTCAGTTCTGCTTTTATACTTTCTTTAATTAGGAAGGGAAAGATGTGTCAGAACCTGGAGGGGTACTCTATTTCTGTATCTTTTTCAAGAGTTTCCAAAGTTGACCAATTATAAATCTTTCATGTATCTGAGGCTCCCACTGTGTCAAGGGCTTTTTTACTGAGTTCAGAAGAAGGACCTGCTTTAACTGTCTTCTACTACAGAGTTAGAAACAAAGGAATTTGACTTCTAAGGCTGGGTACACAATGTGTAATCTTTGGTATGAGGGATTAAAACTAAAATAATCAAAACTGACAGCTGGATACTAGCTCCCATTAAACACCAAAATGTCATGCAGATAGTCTAAGTCATTGTCATAGGTCAATATTTATACTTGGCATCATCTGATCCTTTGGTTGTTATTTAAAAAGCCAATATTTAAAAGTTCATGTTTAGGTCATTACTGATGCAGTCCATAACTGTGAAGTCTTAAAGTTCTGCCTGGGGAAGCTTGATGTTTTCAAACGTAGGTCAGGAATGAGGACAACTTTCTTGAACAGTAAAAACAACGTGTTGCATTGACATTCTCAATCAATGTGATTCAAGCTATATCACCTTTTTTTTTTTCTCTTAGCTGCTATGGGTTTTGCTTTGTTGTGTTTTCCCAATAATGAAATACAGGCAGAGCAGTTAGGAACAGAACTACTACACTTCAAATGAAATGCCAGGTCACCATAGCCAGAGTTAGTATGAGTACCTTATCTGTGGGCCACATTTCCATTTCTTTGCTAGTGGCTGAAACACTTGGGTCATTATTTGTCACATGAACAGCAGCTCTAGTCAGGTTTTATCCCTGCCATATTGCAGTAAGGAACCTCTATCCTTGTAGGCATCCAAACTCAACAGGCGAAGGCCCTGAGCAACCTGCTCCAGCTGGACATGCTTTATGCCACAGGTTGGAGTTGAGATTCCCAAGGGTCCTTTCCAGCCTGTGTGCTTCTGTGATTGATTTTGTGCACCTCTCCCGAGCTCCATCTGCATTGTCTCTTCAGAGGTGCCTTTTTAATTCCAGAAGGTTTTATTTTTAATTTTCTTCTTTTTAAAAAATGTTCTTTCCAGCATGTGATTAGTATTTGTCTTGAATAAAATAAAACTTGTAATTTCATGTGGTAATTCATAAGGAAACTTGAACTCTAGAAAATGTCATTGGAAAAGAGGATTTGAATATATGTGTCTGAGTGCCACTAGCAGAAGGTATTCCCCATTCACACATAATCCAAGAGCGCTGTACTAAGAAAATAGCTTTTTTGAAGTCAAGGTGAAACTTAAGTGGAAACATGTAAGAGGATACAGTTTATCCATCTTTCCTTCTCAGGACTGCCAAAATGGTTGCCATTTTTCTTAATAGATACATCTTTTGCTAGTGTTCCTTGTACTTTATTTTGTTGTTCCTGCTATATAAATTAATGTACCGCAGTCTCTTTTACATTTCTTTAATACCCTTAAATCACTTCCATGTTTTTCCATTTCATGTCAGTAGCCAATCTTCCCATCTCAACTTTTAAAATCATGTTTATTGTATTTTCATCCTTGTATCAAACAGCTTGACAAATTACTATTATCATTCACAAATCTAGCCTCATTTCCCTTTTTTCTCCTGCACAGCATGAGATAATAAAATAATATGATTATAGATAGCAAGAATTCAGCGATAAAATATTCATCATCTGCCCTATTTTTCTTTTGTATCTGGGAGTGCTATTCAGAATCTGATCATCCTGGAATTTATGACTAAGGGAAAAGGAGCTATTGTGTTATCTGTAAATTGGGTATCTGCATCTTAGTCTAGCAATGTGAAATATCTAGAGCATTAGGTGTTGTATGTTGTTCATTTTCAAATGCATTTTCAAAAACTTTGGAAATCCAGATGATATGATTTTGTCCCTGACAAGTTTTAGTGACTCTTGCCTCTGCTGCCTGAATAATTTAACAATCCCAAAGCAGCACCCACACTTTTGTAGTCTATTATGCATTACACTTAGCCACAGCAGGTTTCTTTATTCTTGATGCTGTGGCTAGAGATCTCTGGGACAACTCTGTGCATGCTTATGTAGTGTATACTGACATGGTCCTCAGTTGCATTCTGGGTTTGTGTGTGCTGACTGGAAGGGAAGAAAACAAGAAATGGAAAATAGAGGCAGAAAGCTAGGGATGAAAACTAGGGTTCCAAGAGCTGGAGCTGAGACAAAATCCTGAGGCTGGGTGGTGGGTATGCAGCAGCTTGAGAATCCTTTGGCAAATAAAGCTGATCTGCCTGAAGCAATCTCTTTAGCATGATTGTTTCTGTCAGCCTAGAAAGAAAGAATATACTGACAGATGCTGGCTTATTCCACCGAAGCTCTTCATAGTGCTGAGAAATCACCCAGGGCCTGGACTGTGCTGAGAAGAGCACAGTCTTTGTGTGCAAGCTCACCTTGTAGTCTGTCATATGCTCATTGGCTCCACACAAGAGGACTGGCCACCTGCCCATGGTTACTTTAATGTGGTAAGTGGACTGAAGTATCACCCTGTCAAAACCACATTTTGTTTAAGCATTTTGCTGTGCTGCTTCTGCATTTTTGTGATGTTTAGAGATCTCCAACCAGGGCCACTTAATGGGAGAATTTCCAGGGCCACTTATGGGAGAATTTCCTGAACAAGCACCCTTTCAAATAGCAATGATGGATTTCAGATTAGGTACTTCGGAAATGATGGGATCTTCATCTAATTTCTAATGGGTGTTTGCACCATGAGAATGGCTTCTGCACCTGGCAGACCTGTTGCAGCTCCTGACAGGGACTTGTAAGCCTGAATAGGGATCAAGACAGTGAACAAGTCTTTTCCTCTCAGCTCCCAGTGCCACCCTGTCCTGCAGAGATGAGAGGTCAGAGGTCATTGAGAAGAACTGCATAGGACTCAGCTGTTCCCTGTGTTTGAAAGGCAAAGTCCTTTCATTTAACTGATAGAAATTAATTCTGACAACTTTTATAACTGTTTTTCAAGACAACAGCTGTGGAAAAATAAAAGGGTAACTGTAAGAAGGTTCAACTAACCAGTTACTCTTTCCCTTCTCTGCTGAAATGTTAAGTGTCTGCTGGCAAGCTTCATGCAGTCTGTTTTGTTACCTCTCAGGACATCCAAGGTGGCAGCTGACATTTGCTGTGTTTTTCTGCCAGCCATCACTGCAGCCAGCCAAATTCTTCAGTATTTGATGCAAAGGGAAGTTTTGCTCATTTTTTTGACTCCCAAGTCCCACCGTTAAGAAGGCATCCATGTATCATTTTGCAGTCTAATCCTCCAGGTGATTTTTTTTCAAAACTGAAGTTGTTTCATTCCCCAGCATAGTCAGAATAAACTGAAAATTGTGCAGCAGTGACCCAAATGCTATCCTGAGGGGATCACTTTTGATCTTGATTCACCATGGGATTCACCTTAAATTGCTGAATCTGGGATAAACTGAAAGCAGTGCACCTGATAAATGCTTGTAGAGCACAACCAGTCACTTGAAAACATGTTTGTTGACTTGGATTAGTGGATAATCACCCAAAGAGAAGCAATAATATAGGTAAAACTTTGAAGAGGCGATAGAGTTGGCAGAGGTGGCTTCTGTTATACAGTCAGCCCCACTTCTATTCATTTGGACACTCCTGGAGTGTCCAAATACCAGGGTGCAATCTACAGTATGGAAAAAAATACAGAATGAGGTGTTTTCCTCATGCAGGGAAAGTAGTGGATCTTGCATGCTTTTTAGAAATGTTCAGCATAATGAAATGAATAAAACCCAAAAATACAAAGAATTTTGTAATTGTACCATAGATTCTCTTACTTGGAAGTAGGCTGATCCAACTAACCATGTTTCATCTTTTGTTTTGCCAGTGCCATTGGAAGCCAGTAGAAATCGTGGGCCCACTGTAGCCACATGCCTACCACAGAGAGGCACGTGTAAATCTCAGCAAGCACCAATCTGTATTGTTGGGAAACTCCATCCCACTGTATGAATAGAAACCAAGTTACTGATTTATTAAATAAACCTTATAAACCGCTGGAGAGCTACAGCACATTCATTTTTTTAAAAGAAAAATGTGGTGCTCATTGTGAAATGCATTTTTCTTAAAATATAAAGTGTTTTGGGATGATAGCAAGGAAGAAGGGAATTGTGGTCTCTATCAGAATTTGATTTTGCCTTTGATCAAATACAGTAAAAATTTTGCTTGAACCAGGATGTATCTTTGAAGTCATTGTGGCTAACAAGGTGACATAACAGTTTTACCCTATGGAGTTCTTCTGCTCCTATTTAGAATCAAACCTTTTCCCTAATACTTCTCTAAAAGGCTTTGTGAATTTCTAACATCAGCTTTTGTGACTTTGGAGAATTGGGTTTCTGCTCATAAATTTATGGCACAATTTTAATAATGCTTTGTAGATCTTACATTTGTGATTAATTAGCCTGTTTGATATATGAATATATATAATGATAACTTGTTTGGCATTAAGAAATCACTTTTTTTGTTTGCCATTTGTACTGTGTACTTAAAATGTCATGATACTGGATGTAAAAGAGTGAGACTGGCTTTTTGACCTAGACAGTATTTACAATATACAAGTTGTATTTAATTAATGTTAAGGGATTGATTTACTTCCAAAGTGCAGGAATTAATGCTTTTTCTCTCTCTCTTTACCTCAGGCAGTTCTTAGTAACAGGAATTGCTGTAAATACTCCATGGTATAGTATATAATTAGTATAATGCTCTTTATTTGACTCCTGAAGTCTCAGAGACAAAAGCATGAGCTAAGGCAGACATATGGAAGAGCTGTAACTGCTATCAGGGGGTCAATTTAGATATTTAACATTATTTTAACCTAGTTTTTATGTGCCCTGAATCCTCTGGCATCTGTGTGTGCACTTAAATACTTTCCAAGGCGATGCTGAAATTGTTCTGAATTGGCTGCTGAAACTTTTTTGGCTTCTTTGGAGTGAGTTCAGTCTCATTTTACATGGTGCAGCCTGAGATGTGTAGAAAGCACCAGGTCTAGGCAGCAGCAGGTGCCTGCCCACAGGTCTGGTCCTGCACAGAGCATGTCCCTGGAGCTCTTCAGAACCTCCCAAACAGGAAGGAATCCTTCTCACGTCTTCCCTCTTATCCCAGGAAAGCCGTTACTGCTTTCTCTAACTTTTTGAGGAGAACAGGGAAGGAAGGATGGTAGAATGGTTTTCGTGTGTGTGTGTATGTGTGTGTTTGTGTGTGTGCATGTTTCCATGTTCCTTCCTAAGAAGGAAGGTCATCAGGGCAGGAAATGACTATGACAAGGTGTTTATATTTTCTGTTTTGCAACTTTAAAAAACATGAGATAATGTGGGCGGGAGAAGGGTGTGAGCTAATAGAAATAAGAACAAGCAGAATGGACATGGCAAAAATGGAGATAAAGTTGAAGCAATGTGTCTGTAAGGGTGCCAGCCCCAAGCCCTGGATATGGTGATGTGAGGTTGCTGCTGCGAGGGTGGCAGCTCTGCATGGGGAGAGGCAAATCTGCCCTGGGAGCTGACCCATCCACATGAGGGGGCTCCTTCAGGCAGGGTGGGGAGGGCTTGGGATTTTAGGAGAAGATGGGGAAAACCAAGAATTTGGCTCAATGTTTTTATCTCCTCATGCATCTCTGACCCACAGATGAGTGGTGTTGGCCTGTTGGAAGCTGTCATGAGCTTTGGATGAGGGCCTTTCCCTTCAGCATGTGCCAAAGCTCCTGGCATGTCTTCTGCATGGATGCTGCCATCATGGGCTTCCAAAAAGCCATTGTAATCTGTGGTTCCCCAGATTTTCTGTTTTGATGAGTAAATGAGTCCAAACTGCAGGATACTGCTGTGCCACCCAGTCCTTCTGCCAGCTGGGTGCACTTTGCACTGCGGAATAGGACAACCAGGTCTACATGTGGATTCAAGACTCATACACATGCGTGCTCACAGCTGTGAAGATGTAGTTTAATTTCCCATGTGTGGATGAGAGCTGAATGCCACATGACCCTCTCAGTGTCCAGGTAGAGCAAAGTAACCAAGACTGGGAGCCTCACACCAATCCATTTGCTAGGTCTGATGGTGAGCTGGTGCCTTTGCAAGTGCAGCTCCATGACAGACCAGGGGTGCCTCTCCAGAGGCACACACCTCGGGAGCAAGGTTGTCTGGCTGCACAAACCCTGCATTTTGAACCTTCTTGGTTTCCACAGTTGTGTCATTTTTCAGTTGAAGCAACTCTTAGACTTAGGAGGTAGTACTGTGTTGGGTTTTAAAAAGAGTAATGCACAGCAGTGAAAATTGTGGGGAGGGGAATCTATTCTCCAACTCCGAAAAGGACTGAAGCATATTTATTTCAGTCAGTCTCTGGTTCAAAAACTTCTTGAGCCTTAGCAAAGGTGTCAGCTTGTACTTTAAGTCAAATAAGTTTATGCTAATTGCATTGGTGTATTTCTGTATTGATCCTTTTGGAAGCAAAACTTTTAAGAAATACTTATATTCTCCCTTCTCACAGCAGTTCCTGTCCCCATGCTACTTGTATGGATTTAGTTTATTCTTTTTTGTGGACAGTGAGCAGAGGGAGGCATGGTAATGTGCCTGGCAATTAAAATCACTGACTGAATGCCTTCCAAATTTAGTTTTTCCAAAATGGGATGGGACAAGGTAGTTTCCTTTAACATTTTGTCCTTAATGGAAATAATCACTGCACAATGAAGAAGCATACTCCTCTAATAGAAACGGCTGCTAAACTAGGGTTATGTCAGGAAATCTCTGACCATGAATGATGAAACATCTCCTCTACTATAATGTACTAATACATTGTAATGTCGTGAATTGATGTTAATCATTCTTGCTTACTTTTATTTGCCCATTTCTTGCTTGCCCAGCAGGAAGGGACTAAAAATCAGTGGGTTTCAGCATGATGTGCATGGATCCTTTGAGATCCATGAACTCACTGTAAAGGCTCAAGCAAAGGAGACTGAGACTCCTCCATGTGGCATATCATGTGGCAATTGCAGATTTGACCTTTTGAAAGAAATTATCATCTTCACTGATTTTTTTCTTTTTTCTTCTGTGACTTCCTTCCCCTCAGAATCATGCTTCTAAAATCTTTTTTCGAATGATATTCATAATCAGACTTATTCTTGTCAGTATCAGCAGAAGTGTCTTATCATTTAAGAAAAGGATATGTTTTTCTAGTCTAAATGACATCAGAATGCAAGATGGCAAGCCGAAATGCCGTAAAGGTTTGTCTGTTTATAGCAGGAAACCTACAGAACTATCTTAAATTTAGTGACTCAGAGTATGTATCTTCTTATTTGATACCCATATTATTTTATATTTTATTTATAGCTAAGCTACAGGGAGCTACTTTTTAAAAAGAGCTTAGTGTTCACTACCTTCCTAGTAGTAAAAAAGAGATATGTAGAAACAGAGTAGTTTACTTGTTTAGATGACACCACTCAACCTAATATTTGAAGATTACAAGTACAAGCACCGGTTTGGCCTAAGTTCTTTTTTTTCATCTTCTTAGTAGTCAAATATATGCAAGAGTGCATCTGGCAGTTATGCTCTTGGGAACGCGCGAAAGAAACATCTACAGGCTCCTCAAACAGATTTAATTGAGAAGAAAAAGGAAAATATTGATGCTCTTGAGAAAAAGGGGTTTTACAGTCTTCCTTAACTTTCACATGTAAGCAACGGTTTCCAAAAATGGAAATACACAGATTTGATTAAACACTTGGCTGTCACATTTGTGTCTATTCGTGTTCAATTAAAAAATTCAGAGGGATTCTCTAGCATTATAATAATCTACTTTTTTAATATCTATGCATTTATATTATCAAGTAACATCTACTATGGCTTAATAACTGTGTCAAATGATTGTAACAGCTTTTTTTTTAGTGAATTTAATGATAAAAACTTTTAGAGTTACAGCAGGGAAAGTATTTATGCTGAAAGGATTGTATCTCCTATTTCAAACTTTATGGCAGACATTTTACCATTATGTTTTCAGTTTTACTCTGAAGTAGCCCTTTCTTTTTTTTGAACTGTTGCTGATGCCAACAGTCTTTAGGTTTAGCGATACAGATTGGATGGATTTTCTCTGTAACACTCACTTCTAAAAAGTGGTTAGTATGAATCTAACTCCTGTTATCACTCATTTTGACTTTATATCAAAAGTGTCTTGATTGATCTTAAGTTAGCTACACTAATATATGACCGGTTTAAGTGGGAAAAATGGTGTGATGATTTTGTCACTGACAGATCTGGCAAAGTCTGTCCTCTTAAGCAAATCAATAAATTGATGCCAAGTAACAGGAACCCAGTTAACTCTTCCTAGAAAATAAAGTATGTTTTTTGAGTTTTCTGCTGTCAGTATATAAATGAAGGCAACTGCTTTGAAGTTTCCATCAGTATTAAAAAAGTGTGTTGTTCATGTCATACCATATTTTGGTCTTGGGTTTTCTGTATATACATTTTTCTGTGTTTTATCATGACGGGTTAGTTTAGAAGGCCAGTTTAAAAATAAATAGCCATTGTTAGCCCTTAGATTTTTTGACTTTGTCTTAAGAAAGATGAATGATAAACCTTGCATGAGCTTTTATCCAGTTAAGTAAAGTATGTGCATACATATAAGAAGTCACAGAATCGCAGAATATGCTGAGTTGAAAGAGACCCACAAGAATCATCTAGTCGTCTCCTGGCCCTGTGACATGTTCTTGAGAGCATTGTTCAAATGCTTTTTGAACTCTCTCAGGCTTGGTGCTGTGACCACTCCCCTGGGGAGCCTGTTCCAGTGCCCAGCCACCTTCTGGGTGAAGAACTTTTTTCTAATATCCAACTTAAACCTCCTCTGACACAACTTCAGGCCATTCCCTTGGGTCCTGTCACTGTCACCACAGAGAAGACATCAGTGTCTGCCCCTCCTCTTCCCCTCATGAGGAATTTGTAACCATGATGAGATCTCTCCTCAGTCTCCTTCAAGTGACCTCAGCTGCTCCTCATTCGGCTTCCTCTGAAGGCCCTTCACCTTCTTTGTTGCCGTTCTTTGGACAATCTCAAAAAGCTTAATATCTTTTTAATATTTTTTTCCCAAAACTGCACTCGGAATTCAGTGTGAGGCTGCCCCAGTGCAGAGCAGAGCAGGACAATCCCCTCCCTTCCCCAGTGATTCTGTGCCTGTTGCCCTCCAGGACATGCTTGGCCCTTCTGGCTGCCCGGGCACTGCTGACTCATGGTCAATTTGCCATTGATCAGGACCCCCGGGTCCCTTTCCATGGCACTGCTTCCCAGCATCTCCTTCCCCAGTCTGTCCATGCATCCAGGGTTGTCCCATGTCCAGTGTAGAATCTAGCACTTTCCTGGAGTTTTGAACTTCATACAGTTGGTGATTGCCCAGTCCTCTGAGTTGCTGAGATCTCTCTGCAGGGCCTCCCTGCCTTCATGGGAGTCAACAGCTCCTTCCAATTTTGTGTCATCTGTCAACTTGCTTAGTATCCCTTCCAGTCCTTTGTCCAAGTAATTTATAAAGATATTGAAGGGCACAGGGCCTAAAACAGAGCCCTGCACAACCCATCCTTCACTGCCAAGTTCCCATATGTAGGCACCAAGTTATCTCTAATCATTTTAATGATAGACATTTGTTACATTTTTCTAGTATAATTCAAATCACCTCTCTGTGTGGCAAAAATCTTTCAAAATAAGGTTTTACACATCGGATACTTTAGTATGGCTCTTTGCTAGGACAGTACATGTAGCCCCAGAAAGGTTGTGCCCTGTTGTGCTAAAAGCCCAGGAAGAGCCTTTGCTGGCATTCAAAAACATGACACAATAAATGTGAATAGCATAAGCTGTCTGGAAGGAGTGACAGAACTGCTGTGCGCAGGCCTGTTGACCCAATTCAACAGGAGACCTTTGGTTACATTCCTTATGGCAAATTTAGTCAATTTTAATCAAGTGAATAGGTTTTTTAAAAGTACATGGATCTCTCTGATTCTCTATCTAGACATTTCTAGATGATTTTCTAGGCAAATTGCTGCAGAATTGGTGATGAACAGAAATATCACCTCTCTAGCTGTTCATAGGAATTGCAGTCCTGGCATTTAATGGGGTGTTTAAATTAGGACAAAAATAAGCAGGACCATGTACCTGATTTTTCTGAAGAATTTGTCATTTTATATATATGAGTATATATATATCTAAGGGCATACATAACCCGAAACTATAGTAGACACCAGTAGACAAATAACCATGGGAACTCTGAACTTTGACTGCATGTGAGTGTACATTCTACATGTAAAAAAATTCATGCAGGTGTAACTCTTCTTGTTCTCTGATACCAATTGGTGGGATTTACAAGGAGTTTTACACACAGAAGTGCAAGGTGCAATTTTAAATTTTAGTGGAGACTAGATGTTGTGGTGTTGCTAAGCAAAACTTGGTAAGGGACTTGGCATGCAAAATGTTTTAAACAATAAGATATAATGAAGCCTGTTTTAGCTTAATAACATGATTTCATTTTCAAGAAGATTGAGTTCCTTTGTCATTTTCTTGTTTGTATTCTTTATCTTGTGCTGCTTATGTAAGTCCACAGTGGGTCACAGATAAACATTATGAATGAAACTGCTGTAAAATTGTACCTTCAGCCAAAATTTTACCTTCAGTCATGTGTGAAGACGTATGAATGTGTTCAGCTTCCGTAAAAAATGTTAATCAAAACGTACTATTTTTCTCTTGCTAAAGGAGAATAGTCTTCAAAATTGTTTGTGCGCTAGTTTGTAGCAGACATCCTAAATATTTTCTGTAAAGAAATTATGATTAAGTTTTTTCTGTAAAGAAATTAAGATTAATGTCCACAGCATAAACCCACCTGCAGGTGGGTCTAAGGAACTGTTGGCTTCATTCATTTGAACTGTGCGTAGGACTGTAGATATATTAATTTTGTGTTCCCTAAAAATTTCTCTAATACCTTCACACTATCAACATTGTCACTAAATCCTAAAAGGGATACTATGCACACCTTAGTGGATGTACACCTCTAAGATGAACTATATGGAATTTTCAGAATCTCGGATTATTTGACAAATCAAACTTAGTGTATAACTAAGGTTGAAGTATAGCAAATATAGGGTCTATTTCAGTTTTCCCTGTGCAAGAAAATGTAAATTTACATATACTTCTTTCACGCAGGGTGGATGGAATAAGTTCTCATTTAATCTCCCTTCTATTCTGATGAACACAAATGCTTGGCAATCAGAACTGTGAGTCAAAGATAAAGATTTCTTATCCTAGACTGGTTTATTTAAATTATGGTCTAAAGGTGGGAATGTGAATCTTGAAGCCATTTTGTAGTTAATGAAGCAGTAATAACAACCAAGGAGATCTACCTTCAGCTGTTTAAGTAGCTTCAGGAATGTTAGAAATTTATACAATCATAAGAATTCTCAGCAGAACATCTTATTTAAGTAAACTTATCTCTGCTGCTTTCTCAAGCTAACCATTAATAATCCATAATTTAATATTTCTGAATTATTTTTTCCTCAAGTACACAAAGAATTTATCAAAGAAAGCCCAATCATCATTAAATATCATATGAGGTTCATTCAGAGACATTTTTTAATCTATAGTGGGCTAATAAAAGACGTGAAAGTACTTGACAAGCCTGTGAACCTTGCTTTTGTGTGGATGTCCTGAAGGGGGTAGAGGAAGAATATTCACTTTATTTATGTCTGCAAATTGCACTAACAACTCATTTTCCAGGTGCAAATGACATGTATGGAAAGGAAAGCTATATACATACAAACAAGGAGAGCATGCCACTAGCTTTTTCGTGGAGCTACTTGCCGAAGGAAGTCTTAGCCATAGGGATGGATGCAGCATATTGCACAAGTATTTCTTCCTCCATCTTACATTCAGAACTCACTCTTCTTCCAAGACTATCAGACAGCCAAGACTGTAGTTAATACTCAGAGTAACAGAGAAGTGGGACCCTCTGTCTCGTGACAGGTTAATTTCTCAATTCCACGCAGTTCTGTGCGTGAGCCTTGTCTGACATCCTTTGCCTTTGAATTCTGTCTGGCCAAACTGTGTCTGAGGCAGTGACCTGGCAAACAAGGCTGATCAGTGTGAACCATCAGAGGATGAGCAATAGCTACAATAGTCTCTTCCTAACTATTTTCAATCTTGCTGGATTATTTGCTCTGCCTTGCTGTCAGCATGTCTGTAGGCTTAACTGTACAGAAGGTAAAAACAGAAGCCAAGTCTCTTCTCATCTTTTCTCTGGGCTGTGCTGAGATACCTGCTGATTATAGCTACAGAATAAAGGTTTGAAAATGTCAGAAGAAGTTGATGTTAAAGAAAACATCAGCATATCAACTCTGTAAACTAGTAGTTGTTGATGCTTGATGCTTTTAGGGCTCTTTATGATCCAGAAAGTCCGGGGGGTGCTGCCCTGAAAATAAATGATGTGAATCTTAACTGTATCTGTAATAATAGCTGGTTAATCACTTCATTTCAAACTGCTAACTTTCCAGGCATACACTGCTATTTTTTTTAAGCATTAATGCGAGATTACTTAAACATTAATGCAGGATTTTTCTTGTGTCTGTTCAGTTTCTATTCTAAAGCTAAATACATAAAAAATGTTTTCATTTAGGGAAAAGGGAAAACCCAAACACTGAACACATATCTTTCCTTTTCACAAGGAGGAGCAAGTTTTAAGCCTGCTCCTGTGGTTCAGGTAGTGCATAGTGCTGTAATAAGAAGTATTCAGCCAAATTCTTGCCTCTTAGACTCCAAGGGCATGGGAGTTGTAGCCAGTGTCTAAAATGCAAGTGAGGCAAGACTCATGAATTGAAGCAACCTTATTTATGGGACCAGCCACTACAGCTGGGAAATCTGTTTACCTCTTTCTATAAAACTTGCATTACAAACTTTAGACACCATTAAATCAGGCAGTGTTTGCTGGTGCTCTACTGAAAGTACACAGACATCTAGATGCTTATCCTCTGTTCCTTGTCTRCTTCTCTCTAAGTCAAAACCACAATTCTAACAATGTTTGATTTCTAGAGAACAGTCTTATTGGAGGGGATGAAATCTGGTTCTTAAATTTGAAAGAAAGAACAGTATAACTACATTTTTACTGGAACATATAGTTATCRATTGCAACAGAGACTTTATGGCTTTATATACCTCAGTGATTTGACAACCCATGGTGATATAATCACTATATGCATTACTGATCTGCAGGAAAAAGTAAAGCAATGACAGTACCATTTTTCAGATTTCCATAGGGGAAAAGATCTTTGGCATCTGTTTCAGTTTGCAGAAAAAAAAAGGAAAAAAATCCTTTTAAACATTCTTTGCATGACTTAAACTAAATTACACAGTAAAAGAAAGATAATCTCCTTTATAAGATACTGCAGAATAAACCCTAATCCTAAAAGGAAGAAAAAATAGTTAGCAGTAGTATTTAGATCTATGATTTTTGATTTTTTAATTTCCATGTACTTAAATTTTTAGACACCATCTTGCATTCAAAGATGAACTTGGCTCTGCAACCTCAGGCAACTAAAAATCAGTGAGGCATGGTGTCTATCGTGTTTTCTTTATTTGTTTAATGATATATATATATATATATCTACAGCCCCAATTAGATTTGGATGCTGAGGTCCCTCCTGGGTCTTCTGGCAGTCTCTCAGCAGATCCAAGAAGACAGTGTTACCTTATACTATTTCCAGCATTCTGTCTTAATATTTTTATTTCAATTATTTCCCTGATTGCAGGAAAAATATAGTCAATGGAGTGATAAAACCCTGAATCCTTTTGATCCTGGCAAKTTGATTACCATTTAAAATGAGGATTTCTTTATGACTGAGAAGTTCAAAGTTTGTCTTCTCGCTTTCAGCATTGCTTATAGCAGCATCCTAAGAGAATCAGACCTCCTTGGCATATATGAGATGCATCAGTAATAATCCTGTTTGCAGAAACCCTGCATGGGTAGAAAATGTCAGCATTCAGACKAAGTGTGACTGTTTTGCAGGGTTTTTTTATAAATTACATTTYTATGATCTTCCTTGCAAGATTATTCTAAGGAACTGTTGGCTCATTATTCTGTTTTCACTCCATTGTCTTTTCTGGTTTTGTTTTGCAATCCCCTGATTATACTTCACTCTTAAGAAAAGCTTCAGAGAATGCTCTGTATTTACAGTGTGAATTATGATTCTGCCAGTGTGCATAACAATTACATTATAAATATTTCCTCAGCCATTTGATAAAGACTCAAATTAAGAAAAATAATTACCATTACAATTACAATTATATATAATTACAGTATATTCAATTTAGTTTATCTCTAACCTCCTCTTGCCATAATGTGTTCATTGTTGAAGAATGAGATTTTAGCTGACTGTGTTGGAAGTAAACATGGATTTTTCTGTCATTTACAATGTATGTTCTTTGAAAGAAGAGTTTTATCACTGGAAAATAATACAGCTTAGGTGATTCGACTTCAAAGCAGCTTCCTAGATGAAAATTTTGTGTGTGTGTGGAGTTTACCCTTCATTGAGTTAGAAAAACTGTTCACTTAAATATAAATTATTTTTACCTAGGCAAGCATAGTTAATTTGTACTTGTGCAATAAAAGAGATTTGTRGCTGCTGGATTGACTAAATACAGCGGATGCTTTTCCAGAGAAGCACAGTCTTCCAGAACACTGAGTGAGGATCCATTGTCTCTGAGAGGGAGCAGTGCAGAGACTTACTTAGCATTATGCCCTTATTTGACATAAATATTAGCCTTAGGCTAATCAGTATGTACCAAGACACCTGAGGAGGTAGAACAGCTAAGATGTGCCAGCTTGCTTTGTTTGCTAAGAGCAAGTATGTACATACCTGCTGTTCACAAGAGCTGCACCTGSACCGTCTTACTTTGGAAGGATTCATTTCTGAAAAGAAAAAGAGGAGAAGCAACTAGAAAAAAGAGGATTTTTTWTTTTTTWATTTTATATCAATAAATGCTCTGTGGTCCTCTGCTGCTGCTGCTTCTGACTTGAAGTACTCAAATTATATTAGCAAGACCAYGTTACCTGCTCAAATGCCTCTCAAATGGTACAGTTTTGCTGACAAAAGAGGCTGCATACAGCAGAGTCTTTGTGGTGCTATTGTTGTTTATAGTGCATTTATTTGGTATCTTCTTCATGTTGCCTTCAAATAGTCCCTTGATACTTTAAGCATTCCTCGTGTATGTTAAGCAGTCATGTTAATTTGTGCTTTTCAGAGGCTCTGAGACTAAATATTTTCATTTCTCTACTCACTTAAGGGAATTCTTGTCCTTTTCCAGATGACATTCCGTTTTTAGACAGTCGCTCTGTGCAGCTTTGTGTCTTAGATGTACACAATACTGATTGCTTGCTCTTCATTATTCAGTCTGCAATCTGCCAGTGTACTGTGACTCYGTAAAGGAGTRATAGCCTATGATTCAGTGTGATTTCTCCCAGGTAACAGGCAACAGGATGAGAGGAAATAGCCTCAGGTTGTTCCGGGGGAGGTTTAGAWTAATAMTTGGGAAACATTTCTTCACTGAAATGTTGGCCAGGCATTGAGATAGGCTGCCCAGGGGAAGTGGTGGATCACCAACCCTGGTAGTGTTCAAAAGGCATCCAGKGTCACAATGGTGGATGTGACACTTGGGGGTATGTTTTAGTGGTGAACGTGGCAGTGCTGGGTTAGCAGTTGGACGTGATCTTAGAGGTTTTTTTCCAACCTTTATGGTTGTATCATTTTGTGTCAAAAGGAAATACTTAGAATTGATTTSTGTATATGCTCATCTCTATTTTTCAAGTTCCATAAATCTTTTGTTGTACTTTAGGATATGTGTCYTTGCTAGTTAACATTGATTTTGAAAGTGGACACAGATTTTATTTTCCCCAAACTGTTATGTGTTTAATGTGTTTAACACTAGTGCCTTTGTTAAACTCTGAAATCCAGAATTGGTCAGTTGGCAGAACAGTAGCTAGTCCCAGCATTTGAAAACAGAACCCAAATGCAGCTCCCATTTTAGTATCTCAAAATTGAAACTGCAGCTCTTGTCTGCTTAAGCTCCAGTTCACTTTTGTAAAGCAGGAGAGCAGTATTTATTTTTGGAATGTGTATTCAAAAAGGTCAGTCAGAGCTTCCCTAAGATTCGGTTTTAAATAGTGGCTGAGGAAAATGTAAATGAAGATAAATTTACAGTAGCATTTAGGTTAATGTACATTGCTTGTATTTCATTAGCATTTCTTTATGGGAAAGATGTCTGTGGAAGGACACAAGGTATTAATTTATAACCTGCTCTCAGTGGTTAGCACAGAGCTGACCCACCATGCAGAGTGGTGTGCAGTTGCTAGAGGAGCTGAATGGTTGAATGTGTTCCTGAGCTGGTGCTGGTGAGCAATTGTTTGGAAAGTGTCCAATTTATTCTGATCAGGATAGACTTTGATGACTTACATCTCACAGGTATWTAGGAAAGAAATCTGAAATTACTCAACTCACATTTCTTCACATCAATGGATGACCTGCATGATTTAACTTGGTTGGAAACTGAGCTAAGTGCCATGTATCTRCCCAAAAGCAGGGAAGTCAAGATGACTCCCATAACTTTAATGAAAAACTTCATTTTAATGTTACTTTATTAAATTAAAAGATAGCTTCAATCTTTTGGAGGAAAAGGTGCAAGTAAAGGCAGCATAACAGATGGCTCCTGTTAGATCAAGGGGAAATGCACRTTCTGAAAGACAGTGAACTTACATATAGACACCATAAAAACTTAGATATAGTATTCCATGAGAACATCTTGTGGTGGCAGCCAGCAATGTGTATCTGCCAGTCTCTCCAGAAAATTCCCCAGGCACTTTCTCCCTCTGTGGACATGGGTGTTATGAGCAGAAAAAGGCAGCATGGTGTTTTTTCTCAACCTACCTGCACAAACACTCCTCTTGGTGACATCTACCTGTGTGCAGAGGGCAGAAGTAAGGGAAAAAGGAGTCACAAATTCTGATTACAGTCCATGATAAATTTGTCCACAGAAGTTGTTGCTGCTAGCAGGAGTGTCATTAGAACAATTCAAAAGCTCAAAGGCTCAACTTAAAATTAGTGGCCAGACTCTCCAGGCCTGTGGCCAAGTGCTTCTTAAGAGTGGAATTTTACCAGGATCTCTCTTGCTAATYAATATCCATCTCTGTGGGTAGTTATCTTCACTTCCATCATTGGTATTTGCTATTATGGTAACAGAAGGTGGTAAAAAAGTTCTTTTTGCATAGCTTAAAATTTCCCAATTTTTTTTTTTTGATTATGAATGTGCCTATATCAAACGTTGTACCTCTCAAAAATCTTCCACTTATCTCACTAATTTATTCTGGTTTTCTCAAAGGAGTCTTTGAAATGGCTCCAGTGAGTTTGAACACCAGAATTTTAATAGATGCTATGTTGGTTAATTGAACAAATGCATTAGTCAAGTTGTATTAAACTTCATGTCTGCAAAGATGAATTCCAATAACAAACGTAGCTTTAGAAACATTAGCAAAAGCAAAATTGCATTAGGTATAATGTTCTTAACAGTATATTATCAGATATATCCCTTCCCCCAAAAATATAAAGTATTAGCCAGATAAAAGCCTAAAGAGCACTAGTTTGCTAGATACCATAAAAACTAGAGAATATGCTTGCTATGAAAACAGTTATTTTCCTAGGCTACAAGTAAAAAGAAATTTTAGGTCTTTTGCAGTTCACATATGTCAGCAAGGTATTAGTAATATTTAATTCTAGGTTTATACCAAAGCAAGGACAATTTAGATTTTTTTCTACAAGAATGGCAGCACTTTTAGCATTAGCTTTGTTTTCAGAAGAATTTGTGGACAACTGGTTTTTTTTAATCAGAGCCTATAATTGTGTCCCTCAAGTGTGTTTGGGTTTAGGAGGATGAGATTACAACATGTTAGTAAATTTTATATGCATTGTCATATGTGCACAGAATACTGCATGGCACAGTGAGAAACCACAACAGATAAATAAATTCTCTTGAGAAGTTTGAACTTTGTATATGTTTTCAGCATGCCACAACTTGAAAACAATATCCCCAAGTGAACTGATTTTCTGTGTAAATGTACRGGTTTTCTTAAACTAGACCTTGCATCTAGATATGGACTGAATGTTTAAACTTTTTCATTTTAGCTATRCTAACTATGAAAATAATTAACATGTTCTTGTTTCCCACCATGCCTGATATTTCCCTGGTAAAAACATGTAGCAGTTAGTTACCTTTGTCTAAGGTCATCACAGTCCATATATGTAAAACTACTGCTTTCCTTTTCAATCTGAGGTCATGTACAGCAGCTCTGTGCTGTGCTGGGACACAGCTCCTCAGGGCAAACGTGCACATTCATTGCCAGTGACAAGATTCACAAGCATTCAAGTAAATACACAATGGGGACCCCCTGACAGTGGAAAATTCTTCGGACCATGTCTGAAGTGAAAAGAAAATTAATGTAGTGGCTACAAAGAGAAAAAAAMAAMCAAACAAAAACAAACCAACAAAAAAACTGCATCACAACAAACTAGGACAGCTAAGACTTACCTGAAAATACCCTGAGCTGTCTGTCTATGGCATCCAAAGTTATTAATTTTTTCTTTCCCCCAGGATCTGAGGTTTCAATCTTTTGTGTGTATGTACACACTGAAAAGAAAGATATTTTTTCAGAAATTGTACCAGAAAGAACAAAGACTGTTTATTCCCTCATATGGTTAAGCTGCCCTATTAATGTCAGTTTTTAATTTTATCCTTTGGATTTCTCATTAGCTTTACAACATGTCTAGATTATTTAATTATTATGTTTCAGCTCATAGATGACATAAGATTTAAGAGCTTTTGCTGGGCTCTAGCAAGTTGTMGCTACATTTTGCCTGAAGCTGCTTTTGTATAAAATAATCTTTCCATAGTTAACATTCAGGAAACTCTGCAGAGCATCTTAAGAAGATTTAAATGCTAAATAACTGTCACATAGCAAGCCTTAGTATTATTGCACTAAATTACATTGCAAGCAGTGTGATAAACAACATCATAATACTTTGACACATTCATCATTAATTATAACTGAAATTTAATCTCAACTGGATTTTTTTCAGTAATTATAACCAGTAAAGCAAACATTAACATACACGGGGAAGGGAGGGTGAAGGAAAAAAGTCTTCTGAAGGCATAGCTGATATATCAAAATACTGAATGGGCTGACAGTCTTATTAGGTTTTTATATGGGCTTTTCTACATATATTAAGAGATTAAAAATCTGAAATACATTTGGAATTCATTATGTGAATAATTATATTGAAGGCAAAACTTTTCAGAGACCTACTGGTTGTGTCATTTTAAAGTGACATATGACATTCCAGATTTTTGCTGTCTTACATAGAAGACTAGTGTTTAACTAAATTTTAAATCAGGGATCCCTCTGACCACCAGACATACTGTCTGAGTGGTATTTCAGCCTTCATACTAATAAGTTTCCTGTATTTCCCTAAAAATTGTATATTTTATTTTTGAATAGCAACTCTACCTATCTTTACACTCTAAATTCACATTTATTTTCCACTGCAGAACTTTCTGCCTTTGGGGAGCTCCCATTCTGCTAGTGAAAGCTCTTTTTCTTTGTGCTGGGCAATCTGGGAGTCTGGCAGCCAAGTTGAGGGCAGCAATGCTTTGTGCTGCTCCCCATTGTGCTCTGGTGCACCACCACAGCACCCTATTGGCCCAGTCAGAGCTCATGGCAACTCAAGAACGAATTTTTTGCTCTCTTTGCTATCTTCTTAAGACTCTGTTTTAGCAAAGTACTTTATTTCTTGTGTAGTACTAAGATACTTTCAAGTGTGATTATACTTTCCTCTGTATATGATGAATTCCCTGCATAGAAARCTACCTGCTTTCTACCATTTCCAGTGGTTAGCAAGTCTGAAGAGAAGATATGTACATTTTGTCAACTGTATGTACTCTTTGGAGCAATGTCACCTGGTTCTCCTATTGGCTGTTTCTACTTGCACCAAATATCTTCACTGCTTATTATTTTACAAGCATCAGTTATTTGGCTGCATGTACCTGAAGTATCTATATGCTCTATCTGAAAAATCAAACTAGTGCGAGAGGAAGTAGGTTCATTTCAGCCCTGCTTAGTCTTTGGTTGTAAATGAACTGTGAGAAGGTTATTTTACAGGAAGCATACCTATTTTTCTCTGGTGGTGGCTGCAATTTGGTGAAACTTGCGTGCAAGTGTTTTCTCTTACACTTACTGCAACACTGCCTATAGCATTTACAAAAAMTCAATGTATTTTTGTCCAGGAGAATTATAGACTCATTGAAAGCTGAATTTTAAAAGTGCTTCTATTCATAAGAAGAAATAGATGACTTGCTGTGTTGGTGCATGCTGAGTTTTTGAAATGAGTAAAGTTTTATATTACAATGTCACTTTACAATTTTTCTTTCTTCATGAGTCTTTTGTGTCTGGTATGAGTGAAGCAGAGAGATTTTCTGTACTCTTAAGTGAAAAAAAACATGAWTGCAGGTGGGTATTTCCACGTTTATTGTGTTTATCATCTTATAAAATCGTACAGCTGTCAAGATCACCTTTTACTTTTGTGATGATCAATGTAAATATTTATTCCTCACCACCATCAGCAGARACCCTCCTTATGGAAGCATAGGGAACTAGTCAATACACCATACTCTCAGGCTGGTAGAATTTGCACACAAATTTATAAGAAAGGAAACCCTGTCAGTACATGCATTTCTTTTGCTCTTGTCTCAGTAGTCTCTTACACAGCTGATGTTGAGCAAGTTGGCGTCACCCTAATTGCATGTCAAATGGAACTGACTTGGTCACAGGAAAATCATCAAGAGGGATGACTCCAGGGTTTTCAGGGGTTCCCAAAGTAACAAACTCATGCAGTTGTTATTTTCATATGAAGTTTCAGAAAGTAAAAGAGTTGCTATTTTGGCATTTTCTTATTTTGGATTCTTGGAGGGGGGCAAAAACTTTATGGGTCATGTAATCAACCTCTTCGTGGTCAAATACATGCACACTATATAATCCCATCTTTATACTGAGCTTGTGTGCAGAATGAGAGGGATACCTTTGGAACAGGGGAGGGAGGATAGGTTGGTTTTGGTTTGGTCCTGCTTCTTATCTTGGGAAATGGTTCTATGATCTCAGTTCTTGGATGTTTACAAACTTTCAATTTGCAGTCTACACTACCTTGTCATCAGTTTGGTCATTTAACTACATTTTGTAGCTGTTTTTCCTTCCTGGTTATTACCCACCTTTTCCATCTTTAGATCTACCAAGCAATTCTACTTAGATTTGAATTTCCATACTAAATGAACCAAACACTTCTCTAAGATGTACTTTCCTTTTCTCTGTTCACCATATACAGCCTGCCACAGAAAATCTTATCAAACCTTTATTAATGGTGTTCTTATTTTCTATCCATAAGTCCTAGCATGTTTTCCTGTTTGTCATCCTGATGGTTGATAGCTGATCTGATAGACTGACAAATCTAATATTTTGGATGACAGTCCTCCAGTTCATGGCAGAAGTTAATGTCAGTAATCCCTAAGTGCATAATAGGGTTTATGCATGATGATGTACTTATCATACATTATAGCATATTATAAATTTAATCTCATTTCTGTTTTTAGGGTTTTCAACATTATCTGTTTCCTACTGCACACATTATACAGCCCCATCTCCAGCACTGACAGTCTCCAGATTTCACTTCAGCAGCCCAATTTATTTTCACATTCCGACCTTATATGCCAGGATCATGACTGAGACTACTAAAAGAGATACTTGTCCTAAAGCCAGTGCTCAAGGAATTAAATGRGAAACCTTTTCCAAGCATAATAGTACCCCTTTCAGCACAATTTCTTGGCCTACTGTTACGCTCTTCTTATATTCTTTGTTCTATAATAGTTCATCATCTGACACTAGAGGTAATGTTTTACTGAAATCCAGATAAATTAGTTCTGCATTTTACCTAAAAAAATCTTTATCTAGAAAAATAATGTGCTTTTAAAATGGCAGCTTCTCTGGGATCGATTTTCCATTGGCACMATCCATGATACATTTGAACATGCTTTTATTTACTCATTTAATTGTGCTTTCATTCAGGACTTGTTTTCAGAAAGTACATAACACTAAGTTCAAGCTAACAAATGTGTTGTTCCCCCGATAACTCTGCTTCCCTTTYTTCAGTAGAAATACTGTGTTTTCTGGTTTCCATTCTTGGTCTGAAAAATTTGCTTACTGGCCTGTGTTTTGCATGCCAATTTCTTACAGTTCTAGGACATAGTTCATCTGTCTGCCTGTGTTCAACAACACTAAACCCTTTGAAATGAGTTCCCACACCAGCTGCAATAACTTCAGTTTTGATACTTTCCACGCACTTTCAGCCATGAGTCACCCTTTCCTGACCTGCTTTTCATCAGTCCTTCTTAAAATCTGAGTCCAAGTACTCAGGTACTTTTCAGACTTTTCTACCAGTTCTTTGCTTCTTGAATAAAAATCGTTATCCTTTTCTTTTTATTTTTATTTATATTCCCTTTTTTGGATATTTATATGCTATTAAATATCCTTAATATTTTTCATTGTTTGTATGTAAAGAATAGTTCACTGTACAGTTAGACTTGCTTTGTCAGGGCTTGGCTCCTGGGAATTCTCTGAATTTATCCCTGTTCTTTCTGTCTTTCCAACAGTAGCTTCCTTCCCTGAGCAGCACTTCTTCTGATTGCATTTCATCATTAATAAGAAATACTAACATTTCTCATAAGAGGGTTTTTTTTAGTGCAGGTTATTACTGGAGGTTTTTCCTAAAAGTTCATTTTCCTTATTTCTTTCATACTTTTGTGATGCAAATTCCATCTCTTTTTTAACCTCAACTTCAAGTAACTTTAAGTCTCCTCTTTATCTAAGTATTTGATAGTTTCAGTTTTCCTGGCCAAGTAGCTTCATTAACATCTCATTTTGCCCCAGTCACATTCAAAATCTCATTTGAGGTCGTTCATCCATCTGTGACATATAAACTTGTAATTCCTCTAGCCAGGGTTTCAATCAGTCAAAATCTCCTATTGTGTATTGTATAACTGTTTGTAAAAGCCATTTTTCAGGTAATTATTTTATTTGTAGAAGGTTTTGTTTGGGTTTGGCTCTGATATTAAGCAATAATTGAACCCAACCATTTCTGTTATCTTGGTTTTGCTTGAAGAAAAATTATTTTATTTCTGTGAGAGTGATAGAAAAGTATCTGTTGGACCTAAAACCGTTTTTTTTCCTACATAGCTACATAGCCTATAGCAGAATCTTAGCAACTAGCCCTTCTTGTTTTGAACATCTCACCAAAGGCATTTCAATTCAAAACATTTCAGTTTTCTTCATCGCTGTCTCTCCTATATTTATCTGTGTTTTCTTTAGCATGATTTCTGTTTGTGATTGTTTTTCTACCCCATGCTAATAAGGTTGTTTCCTAGAGTGGCTCTAATCCCTCCATTTTGTAGTCCATGTACTTTGTTTTAGCATATAAACATCTCTGCCTTTTTTACTCACTCATTACCCTGTTTTCTATTTGGGTGATAGCTGGGGATGATATTGCTTGCATAACAAATGCTTCTATGAATATTAAGGTTTWTATTTCTCTATTGATGCACACACTSCTAACCCTCTGCTGTTCCTTTACCCTGTTATTTCCTCAGCTGCATGACTTSTGCTCTTTTCTGTCAAAGTCAGGGACAGGAGTCATCTCCCTGGGCTCCCTTCTTCAAGCATCAGCAATGCCTGGTAACATGCCAGAATTTTCCTGACTTCTTGAAGGAATTTTTAGTTCAGATGATCCTTTCTTCTAGATTGAGATGACTGGAGGATTTCCAGGACTTCCTCCAGTTACTGACCTTATCAATGCAGGTTCAGGAGAACTTTGATTATATGAGGACATGAAATTCCTGGGGTCTCCATCACTGTGCTCCTGTTGGAGGAGGGGCAGTTGCRTGGAAAGAGTTCTTGGCTTTCTGCAGTATAAGCTGCAAACTGCTTAAAACAGTGAGAAATTAGGAGTACTTGCTAATTCAGTATCACTGCTGTGAATTCAGTTTTCTGGAAATTTGTACCTCCCAATACCTAGTCCATGCTTGGAAAATCAGTTAGAGTTGCTTACTCAAAGAAAAGTTGCTTACTTCAACTTGCAGTCTTCATCACTGAGGTACTATCTGTTGACCTCGCAAGGTAGTATGAAATATTAGCAGGCCTCACAGCAATGCTGAAAAATAAGAAAACAATAGAAGAAATCTGCATATTATGGTCCCAAAGGGGAAAAATATCTTGCAGTAAACCAGGTAGTTACCAGATGCACCTGATTTGGTGTAGTAGACCTTACTGTACAATTCTTTAATTGTTTTTCAAGCATGAAAGAGGGGCAGAAGCAGTAAGGGTATTTCCTTGTGAAAGTCTTAGTTGATTGTATCCCCTACGCATAATAAGGCTACTCATATACCTTAGAATGTTTTATTAGCTAAATTCTTCCTTGTATTTGTCTTGTCCCATTCTTCTTTGATGGTTTCACTGTTACCACAAAGGTCTCAAAATGCAAACTAGCTAATAAGGCCTTATTCTGAACCTAAGCTGTTTCATAGCAGTAATTTAATAATGCCAGTTCTGTCAAGCTGCCAGCCTTTCTGGATACACAGTTTTGTTTCTACATATATCATACATTAAAATGAATTTAGCTGCTTAGTGCTCACTTGTTAGTACTTGTAGTTGGTGTATGCCACCAACTACGATAATTTTACATGCATGTTCAAATCAGAAGTAAAAGACAAAAACACTGATAACATATTCTTGCTGACACCTATGAAATATTCAGCACATTCATAATAGTTTCTGAAATCCATTAACTATTCCATTTTATAAAAAATGAAAATTACTTCCTGCTTGTACTTTGTCTGAGTTAGTCTGGCACCTCCAAGTCCACCACTGAACCGTGTCACTCTGTGCCACATCTAGACAGCTTTTAAATACCAGGGATGGTGACTCCACCACTTCCCTGAGCAGCCTGTGCCAAAGCTTGACAACCCATTCCGTGAAGAGATTTTTCCTGCTATCCAATCTAAACCTCCCATTGTGCAACTTGAGGCTGTTTCCTTTTGTCCTATCATTTGGTACTTGGGAGAAAAGATGGACCCCCACCTGGCCACAGCCTTCTTTCAGATAAGTTGTAAGGAGCAGCAAGATTCCCCCAAAACCTCCTTTTCTCCTGGCTAAACAATCCCTGATCCTCCCCTTTTCCACTGGGCAGCTTTCCAGCCACTCTGCCCCCAGCCTGTAGCACTGCCTGGGTTTGTTGTGACCCAAGCACAGGGCTCAGTGCTTCACCCTGTTAAAYCTTGGACAATTTGCCTGTCCAGATCCCTCACATTCCTGAGTRCACATTGGGCCTCTGTCTTACAGACAGTATCAACATCTGAAGTTCTCTAAGTTAGTTTTTGGGTYGCCACAAAAGATGAGCACATCTTTCCCAAATGTGCTCAACACAGAGTGATTTAACTTGGTGGTCCTAATTCACACCTCCCAATGCATTCTGCTAATCTTGGGTATACAGTGCCTGTGGAAATTACCTCTGGAAAAAGTGGATGACATCAGAGAAGTCTTTTCACACACAGGCCCACCCATACATGTTACCAATAAGTAAGGCTTTATAAAGCTTTATTTATCAGCAGCACACTCCCCAGCTGAGTAAATAAAATGCTCAGAAGTCTTGCTGAATTCACTTTTATCTGAAGCAGAAATAAAGTTCATGCATCGCAGCAACCTCTTCTTCGAGGCACAGACCTTTGTACAGAATGGAGACCACCCATTGGAAAGCACTCATAGGGATTTTTCTCCATTATCTGAGGATAAGTTACTGCTAACCTTATCCAAGGTCACTGCTCTGGGCCTGCCTCACTGGCACTCACCATTACACTGTCGTATTTTTAGGTGTAGGTTTTTAAGACTAAATTCATGTTCAAGTGGATCCCTTTTTGTCTGCCAATTTTTAAACTGATACTTCAATTTAAATCTTTAGTAGTTAATTACAAAGTTATTCTTTATCCCAAATGTACCTGTTTAAGGATGAAAGATTACATCTCAATCTTCATGAGGAAATAAAACAAATCTGTTTCTACTGAACATAGAAAAATTGTTACAGCTGGTCAGATTCTTGCCTATGAAAAATTTACTTCCAGAATGTCTTTCATCCTTTCCTACCTCCTAAGGAGAAAATCAAAGAAGGGGCTTTGAATTTTTATTAATGATTCATTACTCATAGCTGATCAGTGAACAGTTTATGCAAATACACTTTGCAAATTGCTCACTTTAACTATTACTTGGGGTTATATGTGGATATTACTTTCCCATGGGAAGCAGAGGTGTGAACATTTGGATTATTGATATATAATCATGGGAGTACAATGCATATCAAATGTTAAATACTCAGACAGATACAGAAATCATTTGCAATACACTTGCTCACACTGAATTGCGCCTTAATGGGGTTCTTGTTGACATTAATAAGTTACAAGTCAAGATGAATGAGTATAAATTGCTAGCTAACAAGCTGATAGTTGAACATATTATTCTTTGAGGGTAGTTAACCAGCAGGCCTCATGTTCCTAAAGACTTAAATTTAATATACCTCAAGGAAATATCCCTTTGTATAATGGAATTTAAAAGTGAAAGATTATTTTTTTTTCTCCTCATCTGCCACAGCAATGCAATGAAAATATATTGTCCCATTTTGTGAACTTGGAAGGGAACTTTTGGCCTGTGACATGCAGTGCATTGGTTGATTTGTGACCAATGACTTCTAGTAGGGAAAAAAGAAAGTAATTTTGTCATTATTTTACTTTGGAGGGTCYTTGTAGGGGTTGGCAGGGGGAGTATGTTATCCCTGAGATATAATTTATTCATTGTTTCAGAGCTCTGAGGAGTTGATAATCTACAAAATCACAGTGTGTTGCTCAGACCAATTTGAGTAACAGGCTTAAGGATTGCTAATCTTTTCAGTGCAAATGGGGAAGATTTTTCTAGATATATATAGTGAGCAAAGTTACTGGCTAGGAGTTTATCAAATTGTACGTAAGGGAGAGATGCACAGAGACGTGAAAAATAAAAATKGATTGATTTATTAATTCAATTTTCTCCTCCACAAGTGGCTGGTTTTAGGGCACTGGATCTCCTTTCATTGAATGAGAAAAAATCACTGTTCATGATTATGTAATGTGCCACTAACAGAGGTAAAAAAGGGGTTGCTGAAGTGGTGAGATAGGTGTATTATTCAGAGGTCTAACATTTATTACTGCCCTCCAACCTTTTAAATTCTTGGCTTTCTATAGTATGCTCCAGTGCAGGCAATTAAACAAATGTTAGATAATTACGAAAGAATGTTTTAATGGTAGCATATGTGTCTGTAACAACAGGCTACCTCCTAATTTTATTTACTTGCTTCAGTGGCATTCACTGTGTGAAACAAAATGAATGCCATTGAAGCAACCAGTGTTTAGTCAAAATTGAGTGTGTACCTGAGGTTAGTCGTCTGTGGATCATATCATGTTCCAAAAATTTTACTTGTAGAGGATCAAAAAGCCCACAAAGCCCACAGACAAATGCTTGGTCTTGGGAGATGCTGCCTTAAAGTTCAGCTCTCTGTATTAATGTGACCAGGATTTCCCCCAGTTAAGAAAGTGACTAATACAGTCAATTAGCAAATTGCTAAAAATGAAGAGTATCACCTGTGGGAGACAAAGGAGGCAAAGGGAATCCTGTCCTCTGGAGATGCACAAATACCCTGGAAAAGTGCCTGAGAACTTTGTCTCAGGAGGAGTTGATAAAAGTTCTAAAGAGCAGAGCAGGGCTCTAAAGGTTTTGTAGCCTAGTAATGATATATTTTGAATTAAAGAAAAGCAAAACAAATATCGGTCCTTTTACAAATTTTGGGTTTTGATGTTGGAAAGCAGTGAGACCAATTAAAATCTGTTCCCTTGCTAATATCAGAGATGGCAATTACTAACCTAAGAATATGAATATGACTGAAAACAGTCGGTTCCTACAGCCATGAGCTTCATACTGTATTCCCTTGGTGCTGTTGTAATTCCAGAAARTGTCACTTTAGAATAAACATGAAAAAATATAAAACGTAGAAATTGAATTTGCCAGGACAGATGTTTCATGTGGTGGTGATATGGAGTATCTGTTAGAGCTGAAAAATAGCATCTGAATGAACTACTTTTAAATTCAWACCAAGAACCTCTCTGTATTGTTGTATTTTTTAATTAGATGAAAATAAATGAATTGAAAAGATGAAAGGAACTCATGTAACATCTCACTTCAAAGGGCAGCTCCACTCTTGAGGAGTGTTAAAAAAAAAAAAGAAAAAAAAAAAGAAAAGCAGCTTATTCAAGAAATATGCATTCTCTGTGGATTTGGTTTCTCTTTTACCTGCTTTAGAAACTCGGGAATGACTTCTGTTCATTTGACCTGAATGGAGTCATTACCCCGGTGTAAGGGAGAGTGGCAGCTGGCTGACAGTGATGTTCCCCCTGTGCTCCTTCGTTGCACTTTGCATTGACTCAGCAATGCTCTCAAATGAGCAGGATTATTTTTGACCTTGTGATGGGATTTTTATCAAAGTTTTAGTGCTCTGGCCTGTGTTCTGGATAGGAACTGCRCATATGGAAATGTTCCTTAGCTGTCTCCCAAGGTGAGAACTGGAACACCACCTACCAAGTGTATACATATCAGTGTGTGCAGCCTGGGAAACAGACAGGAGGAACTGCAGCTCCATGCCCAGTCAGAAAGTTATGATATTGTAGGAATAACTCATACATGATGGGACAACTGGCATGAGCAGGGCATTGTAATTCATAGTTGAAGGCTCTTTCATAAAGACAGGCAGGGAAGAAGAGGAGGAGGAGTCACACTCTAAGTTAAAGAGAGCCTTGAATGGACAGAAGTACAGTGATCACGGGAGCCTGATCTAATTCCTCTGGCTCAGGATCATAGGGGTCATCTCTGAGGAGGGTCTTACAGGAGGTGTCTGCTATTGACCTCCAAACCAAGGCAGTAAGGCCAACAAAGCAGTATTTGGGTCACCTAAGCAAGCTTCAAATCACCGAGAATCCTGTTCTTATGGGTAACTTTAACACCCTAAACATTTATTGGAAGAACAAACAATAGCTAACATATAATTTATCAAGTTGTGGAAATGTGTGGAGAGCCACTTCCTTATACATATGTTAGCTGTGCCTGCTGGGAAAGACATTTGTCCTGGACGCAAACCAAGAAAAACTGCTTTCATTTATATCTCAGTTAGCAATGGTTTTGGGATCACAGTATTAGGGAGTTTGGGATCTTGCTGAGCATGCTGAAGGTGACTAGTAAGACAAATGGTTTAGATTTCAGAAGGGAAACCCTATCACCATATTCCAGTATTTAAAGGGTGGCTACAAAGAAGATGGAAACTCCCTTTTTATTTAAGGAATCACATGGGAAAAATGAGGGGTAATGGGTACAAGTTACTCCTGAGGAGATTCTGACTGGACATTCCCAATGAAAACAATGAGCCATTGGAATAATCTCCTCAGGGAAGTGGTGGATTCCCCAACATTGCACACTTTTAAGATTTAGCTGCACAAAATATGTCATCGTGTCTATGCTTTTGTAAAAAAGGTTGGACCAGATGATTCTTGATGTTCCCTCTAACATGGTATTCTATGAATCTGGGATTCTGTGCACAGATGGGATGTCTCTACATCTGAATTTACTTAATCTGCATAAATGAATTGAAAAAAATCCCAAAACANAAAAAAAAAACCAAAAAAAAAAAAAAACACCCTCAAACAACTCAGTCACTCATCTGCCTGCTAAAGAAGTCAGCATTCCCAATCTGGAAGCAGATGCTTCCACCCAAAACACCTAAAAGGCAGCCCTTGTATACTTTTTTTATGCAGAATAGCTTATATTATGAAAGATATTTCACCACCTCAGCATTGGTTGATTGGTCTTGAGGGAATTTCTGAAGTGTTAAGTCAGTGCTGTACAACTCCCGGGTAATATTTTTGCCTTCCAACAAATTTCCTCTAAGTCCTATTTTCAAAATGAAGGGGTTTTTTTAGCCTTTCAGCATTTTAGTTCCAACCACATCTGTCTAGGCCARAATTCTTGTCATCATATTTCTGTGTAAAGGTGCCCTGGCTGAGGGYAGGATGAATTGATACTGCCCAAGATGTCAGAATTTCCTTCTGTGTTTCAGTTGCCCTGAAGTGTGGGATGGTGACATTAGAAAATAGCATTTATATGCAGAAGTGTAACAGAGAAGTGTCGTAACAACCATTTGAATAAAGATTCAAAGACTAGCCCATCTCCATCGCTAGGAAGATCCTAAAGGCAGGACTGCTCCCTGTAAAGCAATACTTTTCTCTTGTGACTCAAAAATTTTTTCTTCCAAAAGCAGAGTTTTTGTGTGACTTGGAAAGGGAGAGCACTCATCRGCTTCATAACTTCTGGACAGATGTTAGGCACGCTGCTCTGTTCTTTGTTATGCCASAAGTTGCTTAGTCAGTTTGTCAGATAGCAATTGGATGTGAAATGCTATTAGCGCTTCACAAACACAATCAGCTAAGCAACTGAGCTCATCCCAGACATGATTAAGTGAGATCAATTATAATAAGAACTAGATAAGAGAGGTAAGCTTCTTGTTCCTTGGGTTGGTATTCCACAGTAYTAGCCTTTGTAAGTATCCTTTATACATCATCAGCTGCAAAATCTTGATTACTACAGGAAGTGGCTTCCAGACCAGAATTCAAATGAACTTCATCCTGAACTGATTATACTGACACTCCAACTGCCACTGAGTGTGGGGAAACAGTTTATTTCAAGTATCAATTGTACCAAACAGAAAAATAGCCACTGAAACCAGYGTTTTGCAATTCAAGGAGCATGTTTCCTCTCAATCTTAAATACAGTTAAATATTCTGAGGGAGAGCTCTTTGTGTCCCAAGAAGGGAACAACTGCCCTTCATAGCATCATGTTTTGCCATGGTACTACTGCTATAGCACTTAAGGCTTAATGTGCTAAATATCAGAATTGATACAGTATTCCTGAAAATTTTGACATGAAGCTGAACACCAGATATTCACCAAATCTGAAGGAGATAGGAGAGTCAAGTGCACTGGAAGTAGTGTAGATATACATATTATAGAAATAACTACATATTCATGCTTTGTTAATCAGAACAGGGAAGCTGGTAATGTAGGAATAGAGGGGGCCCTATGAACAAACAAAATAGTAGAGAGGAATGTTGCAAAATAGCCCATGTCTAAATTGTAGAAAGAGAGACTTGCCCATATCTTTGAGCAGATATGTTTAGCATTATTTTAATTTCTTTTGTGGCTTCTGGTTCTTGTCATGGAGCTGCCAGGAGATATTTTTTTGTGATATAGAAAGATTAAATGCAGGATGCATATCATGCCACAACAATTGGCCTGTTCTGGAGCATAAGGTTTGACAAAAAGCCCACAGCTCTGTTTTTTTCTTTTTTTTTTTTTAATTTGAGAGAAGACTCCTAAGCTCTGAATTATTTTCATAAAAAATATGTAAGATCATAGAAGAGTGAAGTGACATGGTCCATGCATATCTCCTATTGTGTAGCATTGGATGTACTGCAGTTGTCTGCTTAGTTAATAATCTGATAAACAGAAATACAATTGTTGCCTCCCCTTTTGCTATGGGTAGGACTCAGATGTCTTTGAGGATCTAGGTTGGCACCTTTGTTGCCCTTTCAAGTGCTTTTCTACAATTTTATCACTGTGATAGTGATAAAATTGTTGAGGTTTGTGCAGTCTCCTTGATGGGCTCAGTGGCAGTGTCTCTGCTCTGGTCCAGTTCCCAGTGTTTTGTTTGCTTTGCTGGCCACTGTGAGTAACTGAGCAGAGCAGGTCAGTTCCCCCTCATGGGTCCTCTCTGCAATCTCTCCTTGGCAGACATGTGGGACYGCTGTGACCTTTTCTGCAACCAGTGCAAAGGGTTTCTCTACTAGGTTCCAAAACAACTGTTAGCYTCTGCCTTATCTTTTCTTCCTCATACCCCCACATTTTTATGGCTTTTTTGGCAGAGTAATGCTTCCCTCAGGTACTGGTCCACAGGTCTCTGTGATAATATTCCTGGTGTTAGGTCTCTTTCAAATCACAAATGGCCATTTTACATTTCATCACTGACAACCAGCAAGATTTCTTCTTTAAAGTTCAAGATCAATTATTAATAATTAGTAGAGAAGATTCAGACATTTCTAGGATGGATTCTTTGGCCTATGCTATATTAAAGTATGTGAACATAAGTGCTCTCTTTTGGACCATTCATCCTTGTAGCGGTGCACCACTTCTCTCTTATCACATGGTTTATAATTATTTTCTGCCTCTATCTTCTTTTGTTGCAGCTGAACATATTATATGTATATACATATAATATAGCATATTATATGTATATATATATATATGTTTTTTATCTGCTGATGTCACTTGCAGTGTTAAAATATTTGATAACTATACAAAAGTGAAATAGGAAGTAAGAAAAGTTATTATAGAAGTGAGAGCTATTATGCTATTCTATTGATGTTTATTTTATTAAAGAAAAAGCATTTGATATATGACATTTTTAAACTTTGAGCCTTTTCACAAGACATAGTTAATTGTGGCACCAAAAGCTTTTGACATGCATTATGAAAAATTATGAATCCAGGAAAAAAATTGTAATCCCCCATTTTTTGGTCTAAAACATGTATTTAAAGTATTTTTGCCCAAGAGTGTTTGTCTTATGTTCCACCTTGTCCACTAATTCTTCAATGTAGATGTCATCTGATCTTTCCAAGAAAGATCCAAGGAACATCAGGTCCCTCTCGAGATCTTATCCTCATGGCTGGAGTTTCATTTTAAACTCGAACCATGAGATTTGGAGTGGGTGCATCTCCAGCATTAACTGTTATAGTTTTGGGCATAGCTCCTTCCTGAGAGACTTGCTGTGACCCCAGGTTCGGCCCTGCAAAGTATTGAGTTCTGTACAGTTCTGACTTCATCAGTTACATTATTCTGCATTCTTCTTTGTGGTGAAGCAAAATGAATGATTTCTCCTTAAAACTTCTTGTGGACTGTGGTGCCCACAAAGCCTAAATGAAACATTTTGATGCTTTCCTGGTGTCTCTTCAGTCCCTTGAATACTTTTGTGCATCAGTTCCTGAGTGCATTCTCACCTTGGAGCTTCACTTTCTCCTCTTGGACTGTGGGAATGGCTGGAGTACTTAATAAAATCCAGTGGTTTTGCTTCTATTTGGTGTTTCCTTTAAAAGATGATGGTAGGGGATGCACCCCTCCCCCATCCATGTATAATGCTCTTGTTGCAGGTTAGATAAAAATTAATTTCCAGGAGAAGCACACAGAGGGAGATTTGTTAGTGATCTCTTTGTCAGATTCCTCTTTGCACCAGATTCCTGAAGCCTTCTAACTCAACTGTGTAGTTACATTGGAGGGTGGGGGGATGGACACAAGTCTCGACCTGTCTTCTCACCTATTCCCGAAATTCTCAGAAGGTAAATTAGGGTTTTGACATTAGCTCATGACACATAACTGTCAACCATTACTTAAATGTAGGTTAGTACATAGTTACTCTGTGTAGGAGAAAATTATATACTTCTATGTGCAAGCAACTGTTTATGTGAACCTCTATTGCTTTGAAGAAAACATTTTTCTGCCACAGGACACTACAAGATTGGCAGATGAATCCCTAAGGGAGGAGTTCCCACTCTGCAAGTTAGAATAACTGAATATAAAAATAGCAACTCTTAAAATAGATTTAAAATCAATATCATAGCTGCATGTTGTATTTACTGCGCTCATTTATTCCATTCTTTAGGTTTGAAGATGGTACAGTCTCTTTTCTTGATATCATTGCTCTGAAGCATGGATTTGATGTTCTGGAAAAGCTCACAGGTCAGTTAATATAAYACTAATACTGAAGACTGCCTTTCCGGATTTATGCTCAGGGCATAGGTCTGATCATATTTCTTATGGCTCTAGCTTAATTTTCCTTTCTAGTTTTACTATCTATGTTCATCATTGTGAAGATGAGACTTCAATGTAACTGGCTTATTCACATCTCCAACACTCCCTGTTGGATTATTCTGGCCTGGTTTGAAAGAAAAAAAAGGGTCCAGACTGTTCTGAATATGCAAGATTTGTTTTGAGCACATCTCATCTGCCTCCCACTGACAAAGATGCAATAGGAAAGTATCACTAGAAAGTAGCTGAGTGACTCACACTGTTTGAGTCAACCTTTGAAGCCCCTGGAGCTAATGCTGAAGTCCCAAAGAAAACTTCAAGCCAGAACCTGCATGTGAAGGGTGATACTCATGTGCTGTGAGAAGGCACATTCCCTCCAGGACAGACTGCTGCTTGTCTGGCTCAGCACCCCAAAAGCACAATCTCTCTGGTTTTGTTGCCCTGGGTCAGGGACTCTCCTGAACAGGCCAGGAGAATGACACCTGGCCAGGGAAGCTTGCGCCATAGGCTGTGCAGATGTACCATGGCATGTTTCCACATGTAGAATGTGCCAGGCTAACAAAGGATGTTCCTGAAATGGGTTTCTTGATCAGGTATGTGTATTACTTAATGTGTAATGTCTGAACCTCCCTTCTCCAGTGCACTCTTCGATTTCCTATATAAAGTCATAAAGTGCGTAATGATGTAAAAGCTGCCTGAGTCCAGAGAGACATTGGCTAGGTACTTTTCAGGTTAGTGTGATTTCAGCTAGTGTCTGTGGAGGTTTATTGTCATGATTTATCTAATGGATTCTGGTTTCTTCTTCCTCCCAGTGCAAGGCTTCTGTGAGGAGTATTCTGTTAGAAGCTTCAGGTCTAGTTYATGTGGAAATCAATAGCAGTTTTCATCCACATCAATAGTCTGACTAAACCCAACAAGTAAGAATATTTTATTTTATGTTGCTCAACATGGAGACCAGGGATCAGTAACCAGCTTTTAGTATATGTGCTTGTAGTACAGAATGCTTCTCAAAAATGTGCAATCTTAAAAAAACACATTCACTTGTATAGACGGCTTTGGTTTAATGTGTAGGAGCATTGCCTGCCATGAGTGTGAGATTTTATGATAGCACCTCCTCTGTTGCATTTCTCATCCATCTTAACCTGTTATTGGTGCCTATTTTAGCTAAACAATTGAAAAATCTCTTAATACTAGACTGAGAGGAAACACTCAGCCCTGAATCTGAATAAAGTGGGTATCAGTGGATGACACGATAGAAGAGAGGCAAAAAAAAATAGCGTTGAGATCTTTCAGTTGTCAAAAATATGAACTGGCTCAAATTTTCATACTAACAATTCTTTCATAAAGAATGAAAATCAAAAATTTAGGAATATTTATATTTTAAAAATTTTAAAACGTTTTTTCCAACAGTGCTAAAATGTAGAAAGATAGGAAAACATCAACTGAAAGAGYAAACAAGAAGAAACCTATATTGGAGAGGAGAAAATTGAAAAATTAAATAAAAAAGGGTTTTGACAAATACTGTAATTTTAAAATTTCAGCACTGCTGGTATAGTCTAGGTACTTTAGTAGTCTCTAGTCAAATTCTGGAGTGCCCCATTGAAAAGCAGAAGTGCCAGCACTGCTGTCAAATACATAAGAGATTATATAAAGATATAAGAGATTGGAGAAATCCATAGTGGAAGAAAAAATGGAATTCTGTAAAGGATTTTAGTCACCACATGATCCAAGAATTTTCTGCTAAGTTGGGCTGATCCTAGACCATTTTCCATGACCAAAGATGAATTGAGCTTTTGTTCCAGATAAGTAGGAACTTGCAACATGTTCATGTTAAAACCTTTGTGATTATGCTTATATGTATGTGCATGTAAGCATAATCACAAATATTTCCATGTGATGTGTCTTTGTTGATTAGAATTTAATCATACAGAAGGGAAATGAAACAAGCCACTCAAAGGCAATAGTAGAACGTGGCCCAACTATGGTCATGTTTGGATTTTTTCCATTATGAAATGCATTTTTATGTGTCAGCTTTTCAAAGCTGATGTGAAGGACGGCTCAACCATATCAGGTTTCTTGGCTCTTTTGTGCTGGCTGTGAGACAAAGGTTTTGGGGGCCCTGCTCTTCAATTTGTGTAGGCATTGAATGTTCCTGGCACAACTGATGCAACAAGAAATTCAGGGATTTGCAGTTGCCATTTCCTCTCACCATCCTTTTCTCCCCTGAATATYATTGACAACATGGTGTTTTACAGATTATTTAATTTCTGTCAAAGGCACAGTGTTCCTTTTGAACAGAGATTATTAGCACTTGCATGTATACAACAAAGCCGTTGCATGCTGTAGAAGCACTTCGTAATCCAGAAGGACTGCAGATTTGTTTTAAGCCTCTTTAAGCATATTTCTTCCACTTCAACTGTCAGAGTTTTCAGTGGCAAAATGCACTGAGAGATGTGAATCACTTTTGAATCTCACTTTGCTGTAGCTACTGGAGCACTTTGCTTTGCACTCCCCAAACACAAAAAATGATTCTCATTCTGGATTGGAAACAGCCTAGAGTAGAAACAAACAAAATAAACAAAGTGTTGTTGTTATTAATCGTGTCCTAATGTGTAATAAAAGCACTGCTGAAGTTCTTTGGGGATGTGCTCTAGCTGGATTATTCTGGTGTAATTACTAAAGATAGGGAAGAAAATCACTAATGGAATGTAACTCAGAGTTTCAGTGTTAGTCAGTGTTGTGAAGCATACAGATCAGTTTCTGACTCTGATATCATCTGAATACATCCTTGACCTGTCTCAACTTCCATTTAGAACAATTTCCTGCCAGAATTGCATAATGATGGGCATGTGTATTTAAACCATTCCCAGAGGTCTTATGTCTATGTGATTTTTAAACTTATGGTTTATGGTATGTATTTTTATTAGTAAATTTTCATCTGCTTTAAAAATGAAACTAAGACACATAATTTGTCTCTTATTGTTATAAGGTTTACTTTGATTATAATGTCTGTTCAGGAAACATTAATTCACTTCAGAAGAAAATATAAYGTGTGTGGGAAGACATTTTAAAATGCAGTCTAAGTCTCCTGAGGATGATGAATTGAAAGTTGCTTCCAATTCACCAGATGCTTGATTGGTTGATACAGAGTAAAAGTTATTTTGGCTTTCATAATGAGAATTGTCCCACAAAACAGCCAAAGCAAAATGTAGTGAGGGATGTTAAATGGTGATGGCAACTTAGTTTTTTAACTTGGTCTTTGGAACTTTTGTTGTGTTTTGCTCTGCTCCATCAAGGACTGSTTGCAGTCAGTGATGGGATATTTGGCAGCCTGCATTTAATGGCACTGCACAGATAATAGTACTCCTTATCCTGCACAGATTCTCAGGTGTGTTGCGTTTAAACACTTAAGGTTATATAAGCCATCCAGTTTAGGGGCCAGAAAAAAACAATGTTCTTCTAAGTAAAATTGTTTTCTGGGATTTCTTTTGTGTWGAGTTTATGGCTTCATTCTGCTCTTGTCTGGTCACATTACCTAACTTGGACCACGTTGCTTGTGTATTTTACTGCTTTCATCCTTAGTGCTGCTTTCATTCATAGTTTTAATGGATTTGGCGGTTCACTAATGTGAATACCAACTGTACAGTCTAACTATTTTGCAAGCATGTGTATCTTTTTTTCTACATAAGGGRTTATAATAAGAAAGGTGAGTTTCCTGCCTTACATCAGATGGTTGCTGTAAAACTAAGCCATGGCCTACTGATGAGTCAGAACCTTTACAGAGGAGTTACCTGCACTTGTTCCCTTTTAGATTTGCAACATGAGATTGTGTTTCACTGTGAGGACTTTCACTTCTGTTTCATCTGTGTGGACATTGCTGAAAGCTTCCATTGAAGTCAATGGGGCCATGAAAAGTCTAATATGGGAGATAGGCGAGGAATTGGGATACTTGAGTTCCTTTCCTTGGGCACAAACTTTACTTGACATTTATTAAATCACATAAATACTAATCTTAAGGGGAGCAGGGAGTTCGGTAACCAAATATGTTTTCAGATCTGCATTTAAACTCTGGCTGGCATTTACCTTATCTTGCTGTCAACAAATGATGTCTGAGCTACCATTTTGATTCCCACTGAAATCAGTGAAACAGATAGTGACTTCACCAGCCTGGTCCCTCCAAATTCTTTGAAATTTACAATGAGAGGAGTTAAAACCAGCAATATCAGCTCTTTTCTTTGTCTATTAAAGGAGCTTAGATTATTAGCTTAGTGTAGTATAGGGTATTTCTTTAATTTTATATAACTTTTCTGTTAATGATCTCTTTGGGACTAGAAAGTTGAAGTACCAGATTAGTTAAGGTGGAAATAGTATTTTGGGATTTTTTTGCTTCTCTTAGATCTGCAGCTTCTTTTGAGCAGGGCAGGTTCTACATTTCCTGTGGCTGAAATAAACCAGTAAAGCATAACAGGAAATGTTCTGGAAGAACCCTGAGGGGAGGCTTTCTATTTGTGAAACCTTTATCTGTCCATTACTCTAGGAGTGATTTCTGATTTCCAACATATATTTCATGCTTCAAATCCAGGTTTATTCAGGTAGATGCTGCTTTCTCTGAGGGGGAAAGGCTCACAGTCTGACAGCAAACTATCCTGCAAAGGCAAAAAAAATTCTGTCTCCAGGGTGCAAATGTGCCTGTTATGGTAAAAAAAGATGTTTTATATGAAGAATGTGCATGTACATCTGATTTCAGAAGTCTGTGGTGGTTTTAATATTCAAAGGACTGGTAATAGCAGATTAGGAGGAAAGAAAGCTCAGTTGGTTCTTTTGTATCAGAAGATGCCATTGTTGGGGCTGGGGTTAATTTATTAGAAAGAACAGGCTTAGGTGAGCATGCATTTACTAATGGCTATGGATAAAATTAAAACAATTACAGAGGCAGTATTACAARATGAGCAAGGAGGTGCGGCATCTTGTGCAACTGCCTGGAAGTACAGCCAAACACACACAATGTGTTTGGAAGGCAAGTTTGGATTAATAGATGGGGGCTACTTTTTATACCATAGATACAAAATCTGTTCCCAGTTCTGCCTAAGGTAGCCTGGTGAAATCCATCACTTCCAGGAAATAAAGCAGGAGAAATTGCTGTACCCCCCATTGAGAGACAATAAGACCAAGTCTTCAATAAAAGCCACAGGAATATTAGCAGCAGTCAAGTGTAATGAAACAGATCTACTCATTGCAGTGCAATGATGCAGCATTGCCTACATATGGCCAAAGGATATCTTGGATAAGAACAACTTTCTGTCTGTAATAACTTTTTCCCAAGATCATTTTCTGTGATCAGACACAGTTAGRACTTGTCAGATACAGTTAGGACCTGAAGGACTTGTCATTAAAAARTTGTCATTATCACTGCTAAGAGATAAAGTCTTACGAAACCAACTTTTTCAAAGGAGAACAGAAGTGGCAGCTTTTAGACTTGGGTGCAGATCTTCCAAAGACTTTTTGATGCCTCAAGTGTTAGATTAGGTGMGGGACCTTGTTATTCTTAGAATACCCTTCTGAAATGGGGAAAAAAAAGTCTTGTTCAGCTGTATTCTTAAAACATGCATACAAAATATTCAAGAATTGTCTCTGTATAGTTCCAACTAAAACCTGGAAGGGAATGACAAATTAAATTACAAATAAATTAATTCCATTTAATTTTAAACAGGGTAATGTATTGCTAATTAATTTTTGCCACATCTTGATATACTAACAAGGAAATAAAATGTTACCTAGTGGGTGCTAATTTCCTTTACTGATAAGGTGAACGATTTCCTTACTAACATGCACCTGGAAAATGAACCTTGGCATGGTTGTGAAATAATTCAGTTTTATGAAAAATTAGAGCACATTGGGACTAGAGAAGGATCAGTGTTTTGGTGTTTGTGGAAACAATCTGGCTGGTGTTAGCMGCGCTCACTTCAGCCATCCCTCAGAGATCTCAGGGTCCCACTCTGGTGTGTGCTGGCTACCATGGCAAGGATTACCTTATTTCATTTAGAACATTTTTAATTTCCCAGCTAACTGGATCCAGCTGTTTCAGCCCTTCATGCAACACAGAGATTTTATGCTAAATCCAAAGGGGCTAAATTAAAGCAAAATGAAATTTGCATATCATGTAAAACTCCACTTGTTCAGCAGATCCAGATTATATGGTGCTAATCACAAACACTAGACAGAGTAAATCCTCTTGAAGTCACCCTGGGGTTAAGTCAAATGCTTTACACTCTTTGACACATACCCATGAAATATGTAATCAAGTCTGTTTGACGTCCTCTCCTAATTATGTGTGTGTATTTTAAGCAGATGCTTTTCCAGCTGATCTGTGCCTTTTGAGATCTTTTTTTTTCATTATTAATCAGAAAATCATGCTGTATGTTAGCGGCAAGTGCCAATTATGAGAAACTAATCTTAGTTTCTTTGCTTAGAAGCTCTGATTTTGCAAATAAGACCATTGCCAAATAACATATAGATGTAAAGAAAATATGAGAACCTCTGAATGTTTTCCATCAGGGACATAATTATTCTACCATGCATTGCACTATTTCAGCCTAAAACTAMATTTTTTTTCATATAATGTTTTTTTAGTTTGAGGCAAAAAAATTTAATAAAGAACTTCTCCGTTGGAAGTAGGAAGGACTGCTTGTTTTCACAAAAGTTAGGATTTAAATGATAAAAATATTTTTTCCAGAAGACTCTATACTCATGATTTCTGTCAAGAATGTTAATGTATAAGCTTAGCCTTTCTTGARTCTCCTTACTCAGTGAGAGAATATCAGGAGACAAATTCAGTATTTAACTAMGTTGAGAGTCACTGAGTTTTAAGTAAATGCCATTTTTATTGTGACTATGTAAARGTAGTCTTCAGAAAGGACTAGTGACCTAGTTGGTCCTACCCTGCTCTTCAGCTGAAGTATGCAAACTTCCACTTGCATTTCACTGGAGTTTTAAATTGTGTTTTTCCCTTCAGTGTGTTTAGCAGAGACATCTACTGGCAAATTGTTAACTGGCATTCTCCTCCTCAGGCCCTACAATGCCATTTCTTACATCTCTGAAGGAGACTTGCTAATATGGAAATRATTACTTTGAAGCTTTTAGATGTGTTGCAGCATTTGATTTATTGTTTGGGAATAAGCGTTAAGTAGTGTATCAACAGATACAAAATCAATAACAGCAAAATAAAATTTTCCTATTTTCTCACTAATGTTACTTCCTGTTGAACAGGCAGGCTACCTTTAGCAGAACTAATGTGCATATCAGAGAAAAGGAGTTTATGATCCATTATAGATGAACAGGACATTGCAAATCACGTAATAATTGTCATCAGTCTCCGTTGATTTTGATTCAGGCAATATAAAGTGGAAAGAAGGAAACCACAGGGTAAAATTGGGAGAGCTGTTTTGCCTACAGGGACTGGTTTCATGTCTAATGCTTGCTCTACACTCGCAGTTTATTTTTTCAATAAAGATCTGCCTCAGCTGTCGCCTTTGCCCAGTTGTTAATGGCTCTCAATAGAGCCRTTCTAGGTAAGGGTTCAGCTCTTGCGCGCTACCTGCTCTAGTTGTGGTTTAAACACCTCGGGTGTCAGGGTGGAACAAGACTCACACAAAACAGAGCTACCAGCAAGTCCCCCTTGGGCTTAGGCCCTCAAGGAACCCCTGGGAATGCACCTGGYAGCTTCTGCAGTCCAGCCTTGTTACCCCCGCAGGAGACATTCACATACCTTGGGGCAGGTGTAGCCTTGCAGAGGTGCAAAAGCAGAACTGAAGAGACACAGATGATTGATTACATGGCCCCAACAAAAGGTCTTTAATATTTCAAARTTAGACTTTGCCTTTTTGGGTAACCTGTGGATTCAAGACACTAAGTAGCATCTCATCTATCCAGTTGGAGTGGGTACATTTTCTCACAATCACTACTGGTAAAATGTATTTAAAGGTCTTATTTGAGGTGCTCAAATAAGTGAATTTTTTCAGATTAGCTTCATTCAAGTAAAATGTCCCTATTCTCTRAACCTACTCATCCTACTGAATCTACTTTGGGCATTTGTGTGCTACATTCCTACAAATATTCCTTTTATATTACTCCAAGTTTATATACGTTTGTAATGCCATTGCAGCTCTGTTATGTTTTCAGGGCTCTGTGTGTACCTGCCTAATTCCAGATTTGAGATCCACRCATCTGCTTGTCCATAGCACACCCCCTTTTTCCCCATTTTCATCCACATGCTAWTTTCCATGAAAGGAAGATTTTACTGGGCAAAGAATCTCCATTTGTAAGCTGCTTTAATTGCAATTGTTACAATTCTGTAATAGCTGGGAAAATATTTTGGTTGTTTTTCTCTCCTTTCTCCTTTCCTTAGTTGTTTCCCCAAGCAGGCTAGGTTGAGTATTGTCACAGGAGCTGGTTGAACTATCTTTATGTTAGGAGGACTTTGCTACCATAACTACACTGGCAAAACCTTTWAGGAAAAAAAGCTATTTGCTTCTGAGTGTCCAGCAGCACAACTCAGTATTTCAGTCATGATGTTCAAGCATTTCAACAGGCTGCTTAGGGAAGTTTTGGAATCACTGTCCCTGGAAGTRTTCAAAAAAGGCTTAGGTGTGGTGCTTAGGAACATGGTTTGGTGATGGATTTGGCAGTGATGGGTTGATGGTTGTAGTCAATCTTGAAGACTTTTCCAACCTTAATGGTTCTTGTGGAGGGATAGAATGTAAGAGAATAGTRCAGAAGGTAGTCTCACACCTGAGGAGTTGCAGCTATATTAATTACCAAAGATTAGGAACAGGCCTGCCCTTAACAGGCCACAGCTGAGTCCGATAAGAAGATGAGTGCTACAAAGAGTGGGTTAGCTGGATGAGGAGAGAGATGGAGTTTGTTGGCTGGGCTGTGAGGAGCTGCATATGAGCAATCACTGAGAAGGTATGGGAGCTTTGCAATAAGATGATAACAAGGTTCTATGATTCTATGATATAAGCTGCCATTGGTTATTGATCTCAGTGGAGATATGGTAGTTGATGCCACCTACTTCATAATCTTGGGCAAAGAACATGGAGATGTTGCTTGAAAAGCTGTCATTTACAGGTGGGTTTGACAGAGATCTTTAGAGTTCAGACCTATAACAGTTGAACTAGTTTCACTCCTTGTGCATGGCTAGTTCACACCTTAAAATAACTTCATCGCAGAAATTAGACAGCAAGGCTAGGGATCAGAATTGTTGAGCTGGTTTTATTTAAAATAAGTTTTCATAACTTTTGGCAGCTCTCTACAGTGGTATAATCTTTCTTCTATACTAAAGAAAAATGGGATCAAATTGATTCTAGGTGAATGAGTAGACAACAGGGTAGGTTGGGTGCTCACAYATTTGTATTTGAGGCTGTTTTCGGAGAGAGGTGGAAGTCTGCCTTGACAGAGCTTGTCTTTCAATGTAGTTCACATAATCACAAAAATTTCTTTTCCTTCTTATGGCTTTATGTTAAGCTGTGAAACTCAGCTTCTAATTAGTAGAGGGTTGGGGCCCAAGGGTGAGTAATTTACTTTCTGAAGTATACCAAAAATTGTTATATAGAAAACTGAAAACAACAGGCCAGTGCCTTCTCAGGGTGCTTCCAGGCACCCTTTTTTAAATTTCTTGCATTTATTTTTCCCTTTTTCCCTCTTGGCATTAGTGGAGGTTTTGTTGGTGCTGGTTTTGTAGGTTTTGGAAATGGTATTACGTCTGTAAATGGAGAGGTCTTCAACTATTTTTTTCAACCTAGTTTCAATTGGAATAAGAATCATTAGTTTTTTTTGTTGTTGTTGTTGTAATTTCTTTCTTCTCCATTATCTTTATTGTCTGCTGTGAGAATATCTACTTTTTTATTTTTCAGATAAATAAGGTCTTCTAGAGAGACATGAAACTCAGATTTCAAATTACTCAGATTACTGAGGCTCTGGTTTGCACAATCTGCTATTTCACTGCCATCACTGCTGATTAAGTGATTAAGAGATTTCTGTTTCCAAACACCCCCCCTCCCCCCAAATCTTGGCCAGATTTGATGTCTAGAGGTTGACTAGTCAGTGCACCTACTGTGAGCTCAGACAGGTGGCAGCCCAACCTACAAACTGAAGTTTCATCCACCTCTGTCTCCACAAATAAAAATCACAAAACCTTTCAGCCAAATGCTTGAATTCACAATCATTGTTAGGGCTGGGGTGCCAGAGTTTGCCACTTCTGTCTTGTTTTCTGTAACCAGAGTGCTGCGTAGGCTGAAAGAGGCTGTGAGGCAGAGGTTTGAATTTTATGTCAGAAGAAGSTAAAAAACATGAGTAAGGTCCAAAGGCAGCAGAGACATAAAGCCCCTGGTAATTATATATTAACATAGTGTGGGTGGAACAGAAGTTCCATGGAGTATCTTGGAGAATGATGTAGAAGATACTTAGGTGCCACCCTATAAATCAGATGTTTCTTAYAATCTAAAATGTGTAATGCAGTCCTGATTGCCTCACCACACAAGTACATCCACAGAAGTGGAGAGTGCTCAGCAATAAGCAGCAGCACAAATGAGTGCTCACATGAACAGAGACTAAATTAATAAATGGCATCCTTTAGGGACGTGCTTCTGCTTATAAAAAAAAAAAAGAGAAGGAAGCCTGTATGGACTTAAAACCCTATTTAGCAGAACACAARTCTCCATGTTTTTTCCCCCACATATCTTTGGTTTCATAGCATTTGCCATGTTTGAAGCATTCCCATAATGCCTCCTGTTCCTGCTGTTCYGCAGGGCATTTGGTATTCTTAGAAGAAAGTCACCAGCAGAATTAGGCCAGTGTTCAAGAAGCAGGGGGTAGAATCAGGAAAAGAAACTATGAGGACAATCCAATTGTTCCAATGCCACTTGATTCAATAAGAACAATAACATTAAAAGGATTTGGGGTCTGCAAGCTGCTGTTGTTTGAATAATTTACCATGTGTGCAAAAGATCAATGAGAGGGCCTTGAGCTAGCCAAAAGGCACTGTTGATCTGGGCAGTTAAACTGCTGGATACATCCAGTTATTAAGGAAAACAATGAAGTTCAAACTCTAGAATATATTAATGCATGTAGATGTTTGGATTGTGCAAGTTTAATTGTGAGAAACATAATGCAAAGATAATGATTACTCAGTTAAATGGGTTGGCATGTTTCTATTAATTGCTTTCATTAAATCACTAAGCCACTTATCTGTCTTTGGCATTAATACACACTACATGACCAGTGGACATTACATTGGTAGCAAGTCTGGAAGGAATTCTTTACCCTTTTCAAGAAGTATCAGCTAAGCAAACTAGATAGTCCTGTACATCCATCACATACTGACAATGCAAAAGGTTGAATCAGCCTCACTGTGACTTGAGCAACCCCATTAAGGGGTGCATGATTTGACCCAACATTACGAGATTTTGAGAAGAAACCATAACTTTGTCTTATGTTCTGAGACTTTTGCTCCTATCAAATAGCAGTTCTATATAGGTAATTTTGTTTGTCTGTATTGTATGGGGTTTGCAATTGTATTTTATCTTTTACATTGCAACAAGCTAAAATATAACTAGTGATTTTCAAAGCACTGGCTTTGACTGGCCTCCAAATTATTTCACTGTCCAACATGAAAGATCTCAAGTCATGCTGTGTCTTTAGCATAAGGTATTGTGAGAAGGGTATGTGGCTGGCTTCCTGATTTGTGGTTGGAGAGAGATGGAGAGGAGTGTCTCTTGTCTGCTAATTGGGGGATAAAAGCATCAGGCCAATGGCTGCATCCAGCACAGAAAGTTATCAAACTGAAAAAAGGATATGATCATTATTTGTCTTATGTTTCTCCCTCATGTGTATAAATGTGTATAATGTGTATAAATGAAATAAAACCACAAGTCTCCCCCTTTATTCCTGTATGACTATGGGAGACACTACTGTGAGGTGATGTCTTACAAGGACCTACATTTGCCRTGTGCTGTCCAGTGGTAGGGCTGAGACTGAGGTTCTGGATCACCACTTGAAAATGTGCCCATGATGTTGTGCAGTTCCTTCCTCTTCACCCTGAGCACAGGCACAACTGGTTCAGCAGAGCAGCTGTGCTTGGGGTGGGAGGCTGTGTGTTCTGAGTCTCCATTCTACCACAACTTGTCTTCCTGTTTTTTCAAAGTGCAGAAGATGAGGTTTCCTGCTAGTTGGTGGAAGCACAGGCAGTAGGAGTTTCAGGGCAGTATAACAGAACAAAGACTCTGAAGGGCTGCCAAAGGGCTAGGAAGTACATCAGACATTCCAATTAGAAAATAGATGTTAGAAAGGGTAAGAGTAGAGGCAGCATTTTTGTTTAGTTTTATTTGTTCTATTTTCTGTTGAATTTTTTCATCAAATTCCAGAGGAAAAAAAAACTTGCTGTGATGCTCATAAAATCTAAAAGCAGTGGGGGACACAATTAACAGATTGCTGCAATTTGTGAGGTGAAACAAGAAATAAATTTGGCTCATGGGTTTTAGTACCCACTGATGTTTTTGTGTCATCCTTTCTTGTGCTTATGATGTTTGATAATGGCTAGACAGAACGAGATAAAGTGTGGTAAATTTTTTGCTGGTGTGGGAGCTGCTAGAAGTTTCTGGGAGAGAAGAGCATATGTAATACCACAGTAACAAAGGGCAAACTACATCAAGGGCAAAAAACTCCATTAGACAAAACATGTGGTCTTTAGTATAACGCATTGTAGGTAGAACAGCTGCTGGAGAGAGTGAGAAATATCAGGATGGCTCTGAATAACGCCCAGAAATGAGATCTATTTCTATTTTGCTGGAGTCTTATTTACAACATAAAGTCAGATCACCAACTGATGTAAGGTGATTTATGGCCTAAACATATTAATGGAATTAGTACAGCTGAGCACCATTAGGAATCTGTCCACTGAAGTCTCCACCCACCCTTAAAAAACAAGACTGAATTCCCATTGTTGCATTAAGCTTGCCTAAGCACCCTGCACCATCCAARTGGCAAGCAGTGACTAAGCAATGTCGTATTTTAATGAATATTCAAACATAGATATATTATTTCATTTCTGTTGGCTTTTTAATTTTCTAATGCCTTTTCAAGGTCTGTGCATCTGGAAAGGGGAGGGAGATGTTTGCTCTTAGCGGAAAAAAAAAGGCACATTGCCATTTCATTTCTTTGTAGGGGTTTGTAATGCGATTACCAAAATGTGAATAACAATCAAATAATGCAGAGGCTTATTCCCTATGGATAGCAAAAATAAATTTCAGTCAAACATTTCCGGCAGAAATCTCAAATTTGTCATGCAAAGTACTTCTCTGCATTCAAACATAATGTATTTATGTGACTCAGAAACATCAAACATTAGGATAAATAGCCAGATTATAAGTMCAGTCCGCTTATGAAATGATTGGAATAGAAGTGCAATTAATGAAACTGGCAGAACGGCTGTGAAGCAGTGTTAATGCCTTGAGATTTAAAGAAAGCATCCAGAGCTGCTTTACAGCACGAGGTGGAAGAGACACTTAGAGATTGCTTGCCATTCTCCCTGCTAACAATCTTTGACTACCTTTTTGTGTTTGTGACTTAGAATCACATCAGAAGGAAGTTAGGAGCAATTTTTGCAAGATTTTCCTGGGCTGAAATTTTAAAGGGAACTGAGGCCTTAGAGGCCAAGCGGAAGAAAATTAAAAGATTGGCAACATCACCAATTCTTTCCTTATACCTAAAAGCCAGTGTAACACTACATACTTTAAAAAAAAACCAAAATTAAAAACAAAACAAACAAAAAAAAAATCCCAAACAAAACCAGGAAAAACCAATAGACAAACCAGGAGTAGGGAAGAATGGCGAGTTCATATATCTGACAAAAGGGCTGCTTTCAGCTCCTTATCCCAACTTTCCCAAAACCATTTACCTTGCAGAAGTGTTCTCTTAAGTTTCTGCAGAATTTCTTTCACCCAGATGAACTGTTGAGTTTGTCTCCTCACTTGCTTTCTCTGCATCCTTGAAAAGGARTGGATATAGTCTGAGATACCTGGATTGGATCTACTGATGTTTGAGAGAGGGTAGGTAGGAGTGGCATAAAGCATATAAAATGGCAGGTTTTAATAATTGTATGGGTCCTGTGTTTCTGAGGAAGAAGGATGCGTGTTTGGGAAAAACAACAGGAATAAGCATTGCCTGCTCTTCATCAGTCTGTTTGGATGTGGTTTTTTACTGGACAGATATTTTGGAGATGTGCATCAGGGGATTGATTTTTCAGCAGATTTTGTTACTTTTCTGTGTCTAGCAGCTAGTGGTGGTGGAATAAGCATTTAAATTTTGTAGGGACATCAGAGAGAATGTTCAAGCAGAGGTTGCTGAGGGCAGCACTAGGCTCTGTTACCACTGTCTGATGGCAGAGGCTGACATAACTTCTAAGTAGTGAAACGTACTGAGATTCATCTTCCTATTGCTGGAACCTCTGACACTGCCTTTAGGGAGAATTTGTTGTGGCTGTTCTTACTGTTGGGTTTCTTTTCCTCTGGTCTTATTAATTATTAGTATATCAATGTAACTTGATTAGCAGTAGCAGAAATTTTTGAATTTACCATACTATACTATTGCATGTAAATTAYAACAGCCTCCCCTAAATAATGTTAAATTAATTGTGTATTCAAATCTTAATTAAGCCTGCTCAACMCCAAGGTTTCATGATACTTTGAATAGGTTACTGCTTATTTGAGTAAATGAATTTATAACTAACAAGCCAAATAACAAACCTCAGGATGTGTTTCATGAGCTGATGCAGGTGGAATGCAAGTCTGGATGACCTCTATTTAGTACTGAATTTAAAGCATATGAAAGTAAAAAAAGAAAGGAACAAATGAGATTAGGACTCCTTTATTTTGAGGCTGTGTAGGATTTATTACAACTTATATAGCCTTGGAGCTAGCATAGTTTATATCCACTATCTATAGCCTGCAGATCTTTGTGAGAAGATTTAACCAGAAAATAGAGATGTTACTCTATAGTTCATCATAGGGGAGGATTCCTCTGAAAAGGAAGAAATTTTATTAGTCTCAGATTTTTTTTTCCTGGATTTAATGGGACCTACAAATGTTTTCCTCCAGAAATCCCTTTAYAAACCTTCCCCTTTAAGTCAGCAATAATGAATTTAGGTGTCCAAGCAACCTCTGTGCACTGAAGCTATGCTTCCACTAAATGTGGARAATTCTCAAGGGCCACATGAAATGTTGTGACCTGGTGTATTATACTGGTGATTCCCTTCTCCCAGAAGTTCATATGAAGTCCTTWTGTGCTCACATATGAGCTTTGTTTCTATTTGATGAACCTTACAGCCTACAGAAAAGTTGACGGTAGTCAGGAAGGAAAAGTTGACAGTAGTCTTCCTTATCCCTCAAGCAGTGCCCATGATGGTTTGTGACAAGGCACATTCCCAAGAAATTGTAGACCATCACTTCAACTGTTAAATCCTGAAACTGATTTCCTTCTGTTTGTGTATTGTGGCCAACTAAGAGTCTACCAAATCTCAGAAAGGTAACTCTAGAAAGAGCTGAGTCTTCTGTAAAGCTCCTTGATGACTGATACAGCCTTTGCTTGCAGATGTATTGCMCAGCAATGTATTTATTAACCAAATTATTTTCAGACATTTAATTTTTATGAAATTCAAACCCTTCTTGGAAATGTACTATTTCTGAGCTTTTGGGTTTGTTTTTCTTTTCAAAGAAATCTCATTGATTTTGTACCTRGAAAATGTGGATTGTGTACCTAGAAAATAAAAATGTTTTAATTTGTTATAGATTTTCTTGTATTTTTAAAGATGCTATTTTTTATACATCTTGTTAAATGCCGTCAAATAATAATGAGATGTGGAGTTATTTAACTTTAGAAGTTTTCAGAAGTCAGAACTAACCAACATGGTGAGTTTTTCAGTTACATCACTCAGAAGGTACTTGGTGGAAAGATACCTCTAGGACAATGAGTTTTACATCTTCAGCAACTCCAGCAACTACTTCCTTAAAACCTGTTTATAAGATACAAGAAGATGTTTGTTCATGGGCATTAACTTTGTGGTGATTTTTGAAAATTTTCACTTTACAGGAATTTCATCACTTTATATTTGCAATTCAAACCAGAACTACTTTTTAATATATTAGAGTTTCATATATAACAGGAATTTCATTTCTTGAACAGTTGTGTAGAAACTCTACTTTCCCTTCAAAGAGACTGAATTTTATAATGCAATGAAGAGAGTCATAATCAAGTCTGGCTGCTCACAGATTATTAAAACTGTTAGTCACTGTGTCTGTAWAAGAGAAGAATGAATATATCACTGAAAAACTAAACTAGCAGCATAAATAGGCAGGCCTTTTTGCTTGAATGAGTCCATATGTCTCTTCTAGGCCCACAGAGGGACTAAATGTTTTACTCAATGGAATGAAGAAAAAGATCTCTCCCAGTTCAAGGTTGAATGCTTTCTGGCAAGTGTTTCCTGTATGTGGAATTTCCTCTTTTTCAGTTTGTGCCCATTGCCTTTTGTCCTGTCACTGGGCACCACTGAGAAGAGCCTGGCTTCATCTTTTTTACAACCTTCCCTTTGGATATTTATGCATTTTAAGAAGATACCCACCTGAAATATCTACTGTCCAGACTGAACAGTTCCATCTCCCTCAGCTTCTCCTCATGTTAGAGATGGTGTAGTCCCTTATTCATATTTGTAATCCTTCACTAGACTCACTCCAYTACATCTTGGACTTTGGAGTTGCCCCACCTCTAACAGATAGGAATAGAATACATGCCCCCATTTCCAGCTTAAGACAGGAGCTCAGGACTGGACACAGCACAGCAGAGGTGACCTCACCAGCACTGAGGGGAGGGATAACCTCAATTAATGCAGCCCAGGRTACCATGAACCTCCTTTGCCACAAGGTGATCAACTTGTTGTCCACTGGGACACACAGACCCTTTTCTAACAAAGCTGCTTTCCAGCCAGTCAGGCCCTCACCAGTTCTGGTGCCTGGGTTTGTTCCTAACCAAATGCAGGACTTTGCATTTCTCTTTGTTGTGCTTCMTTAATTTCTCTTTATAATTCTCCAGCTTGTTTAGATTCCTCTGGTTGGCAGTGCAATCATTAGTTGTATCATCTGAAAATTTGTTGAGTGTGCATGCTGCTCCATTGTCCAAGCCATTAATAAGTTTTTTTGATGGGAAAGGAGTCAGTATCAACACCTGGGGTGGACTTTGTGCCATTGATCACTACTCTCTAAGCTTGGAAGTTAAGCCATTTTTCAGTTCCACTTCATTGTCCACTTATCTAACCTATACTTCATYAGATTGTCTGTGATGACTTTATGGGAGAGAGTGTCAAAAGTTAATAAAGTCAAGATAAACAGCATCTGCTGTTCTTCCCTCATTTGCCACACTGGTCATCTCATTGAAGAAGGGTATGATGTTGGTTAAGCATGTTTCACTCTTTGTAAATCTTTGATGACTATTCCTKATCATCTTCTTGTCCTTCATGTATGAAAATGATTTCTGGACTCATTTGYTTTATCACCTTCCCTGAGACTGAGGTGAGGCTGACCRCCTGTAATTCCTTGAATCTTCCTTCTTGCCCTTCTTGAGAATAGGAATGACATTTTCTTTCCTGCAGTCCCAGTCTTCAGGAAATTCTCTCAATCACCATGATCTTTCAAAGATTATCAGGATTGGCCTTGCAAGCAATAACAACCAGCTCCATTGGCACTTGTGGAAGCATCCCATCAGGGCCCATGAAGTTGTTTATGCCCAGTTTATTTTAAGGGTTCCATAAGATGATCCTATTCCACTGATGCTAAGTTGTTCTTGGACTAGGCTTTTCCTCTGAGCTGAGGGCCTGGGATTCCCAAAGGCAAGGCTCACCAGTAAAAAATGAGGCATGGAAGATGTTGAGACATTTACCCTTTTCTGTGTCCTTCCTCGATGGGGCTTCTGCTTGTAGAAATCCTTYGTGTAACCAGTTACCCATACCAAATTCCTGATTGCATCCGTGCATGTTTGAACCATGGCTCTGTGTTCCTCCTGGTCACCTGGTCCTGTTTTCACCTTTCTACTTCTTGKGCTTTAGTTTAGTGGGGAGCTCCTTGTTCATCCATGAAAGTCTGCTGCCTTAACTATGTTTCCTGCTTGCTGGGATGGACCACTTTCTGAGCTTGAAGAAGGTGATCCTTGAAACCTGATTTTTGTACCTGAGGTTGAATTTTTCTTGTAAGGTTAAACCCAAATTTTTGCAGTCACTAATCATAACTGTGCTGGGGAGCATTTCTGAAAAGCTGGTCAAGGACATCAGCAACTGGGTAACAACAGGCATTTGGGTATGTAGACTATGTATCTGCTTCAGGAATAATTTAAATCACCACCAAAATTTCTCATTTATTTCCATGAGAACAAAATCAGGAGGTGGATTATTCTTGTGGTTCATGAGATCRTTGTACCATTCAGAGAAGAATCAATCTATGCTATACCTATGGGAATGACAGCAAGGGAAGAAGATGGAGCCTCTAAGCTCTTTATGGGTGTAGTAAAAAATGATCATTGAAACTAATCTTAAATATTCACAGTTTAGCCCTTCCTGAAAAAGCTATCAAGGATTTAATAGAAAATAAAAGCTTTTCTATTACATTTGTAACCGTGCCCTAGCAATTAGAAGAGAAAAATTAACTGGATATAGAATCCCATATGAAAGCCTGAAATTACTCCAATCTCTAAAAAGGAAAAATTTTCTCTTAAACTATCTAGACTTTCACAGTAACTGCAAGGTAGCCATATAGATGTGACTTTACTAGGTTTTTYTGTAAGTAGTCTCTTACAGGCATATAGCTATTAATGATGTTTAATYAATTACTGCCAGGATTGAGGTCTTAATGAAGTTTTTATTTTCAAGCAATTTAAGAGGYTAGTGCTGATGCAGTAATTTCTTAAGCAGAATATCTTCATTTTAGAGCAAACTTATTGAAACTTTATCTGCAATACACACCTGTTTTTCATCAAACTTAAAATTTCTTATGTACATCTAGATATATATGCTTATGTCCCTTTCCCAAATTCTTTTTTTAAGAAAGTGTCTTGCTAACAGAAGTCCAGCACGTCTTCACAAAACAAGTGCTTTCATCTCTGTTATTGGATTTTAGTGTTTCCCTCAGCAAAAAAAATACTTATAGGGATATGTTTTATGTATTTGTTCTTAGCAAGAAGTGGTTTAGATCAATGGTAATTTTGAATTGTAATGGTACCAAAGAGAAGCATAGCTATAACATTTTAGTAGCCAATGGCTTTTCTGTGTTCTACTAACRTTAGGAAGTGGACTTCAGGGTTTTTTTTTTTTTGATGGAACAGCAGTTCCTAGCAAGTTCAGCAATATATATTTTGTTCTSTCTCTGTATCATCTGTGTGGCATTCCAGGTGTGCTTGCCACTTTGGCACATTTCGTGAGCTACGCATAAACTAAAAGAACATTCGGTAATTTAAAAAATATTATGAAATCATTTGTCTCTGGACTTTTAATCAGAATTCTTTGTCATCTCCAAAAAGATCATACTTTAATAAAGCTTTGAGCTGAAAACTCAAATATCTAGTTTCATGTTAATAAATACAATTGTCATTTACGTAGTGTCATATTTCAGCAGTTGCAAATAGAAATTTTGAAGAGGAATAATAAAATGGGGGAAAGTTGTTGAAGTTTACAAAGCAGAGGGCATTTTCTGCAAGGTTCTGAATCCAGGAATTCCTATAGCTTGTATATTTCTGCCTCTCAGTGGGAGCTGAGTAATGAAGTCATTCACCCAAAACTGCAAGATGGGATCAACTCTTTCCAAGGGAGAGCCCCCTCTGGGGGCTACAATGGCGTCAGAAGGCAGCTCTTCAGACATTTCACACATGAGGTGCTTTCCCTCAGAGGTGCCCACCACATGACATGGCATTCATGTTGAGCTGTGGATGGGGGTAGTTGAGCCTAATTGATCAGTAGCTGTTGACCTGGCCTGCTCCATAAATAGGCAGGACACCATTTGGTACTTAATTGTGGAATAGCATCAAACAGCTCCCTTGAACTGCAGATCTGAGGCACAGCTCAAAGAATAATTCCATTTGCCTGYGACAAGCTGGGGACTGGCTGACAGAAGGAGTAGTATTAGTGAGGGTGGAGACTGCCAGCATCAATAATGATTATATGTGCTGCTTCTGCCTGTGATGAGCTGCCAGCTTGTAAATGCTGAACAATTGAGTGACCTTGGACAAACYGGTCCCAATAATGATACAGCATTTGTTTTAATATGAAAATGACTAGAAGGAAAAGATCACAGTGTGTCTCTCTTTCATGCAATCCCTCATCTCCAAAATGGATGCATCTCATGTGAGTTTAATAATTCGTTTCATATGCAAAGCCTCTTTCTCTGGTATTAAGAAGATCTTCATTTCAAAGCTTAGGAAATTTAAAGACGACTGAAGGCTGCAGTCAAGAAAGGAAGATAGTTCTTATACCTGCAGTGGCTGTCACCTGCTTAGAGATAATAAAATACTTTCTGAAAATTAAACCTGTGCTTTGTCTCAGCTTAGGTACCTGCAAGTTTTCTGTATTTGGGAATAGTGTCAGCCTGTCCCCTTGGGGAGATGAAGCCTGGCCATGGCTGTCCTGAGGCACTGCATGTTGCTGCCCCTGGCCCATGTACAGGAAGAGGAGGAGGAAGATGTGTGGGATGAAAGTGGCTGCCTTGGCACAGCGTGCCCCCCAGTGCTGGCATGCCAGAGAGCTCAGTGTGGCCCCATGCCACCGCTGGGCTCTGCCCCATCTTTCTCCTGGCACCTCCTCTGAAGACCTGGCAGSCCCTCAGCAGGCTGGGAGTTGGTGTTCTCCAAAAGGATCTCCATGGCTGTCTTTGGCAACTTCTGCCAAATACTGCCTCCTGAGAGAGGGAGCTGCTCTCCTGGGAGCTGGGCACCCCAGGGCTCTGTGCTTCTGCAATACCTCCAGGACCAGGGTGACTGTCCTGCAGTGTCATGGTGATCTCTGGGCATCTCCAAGCCCTGGCAGCAGATCCCAGGCCCTGCTCCTAGCACAGATGTCCTGTGGCAACAGGTTCTGGYGAAATTCATTATTTTCTTTAATAATTTAGAAGAGCTGGAGGTGAGTAAAAGGGAGAGCATGGGAATAAAAAGGGTGTAAAATAGAGTCTGAGAATCTTATAAATTGGAATTTTTAAATTGAGGGTAGTGATACCAATTCATTAATTGAATAACATTGTAGGCATTTAAAAGTAATAGATTTTTATGGCTGTGTTAAGTGGTTTTAAAGATATATTTTGCTCTCCTTTTCATAAATTAGTCTTGATAATATCTTCATGGAAGCAGAAATTCTCAAAATCTGTCTCTTGGCATTTTGCCATTTTGTGGCAGTAATAGATCATTCTCTTCTGATGGGAAGAGTTTTCAATAAATGCCAGCTTGACAAGCAGCTGTGTGAAACAGGCTGATCCAGCCTCTGTCTTTGGGTCAAATACTCACTGTCTCTGCTGCAAACGAAATACAAAAACTAAAGAGATGAAGTCCAATGGGGTGCATTCAGTTGCCATGGAAGAATTTCAAAACACTTTGAAGGATGGATCTGCATCTCAGCATCACAGAGGATATGGAAAAATGTTCTTGCTGGTTACTGCAGGAGAGCTTTACAGCTGTGGAGGATCCTGTCAGCTTTAATAGGCTCTGAATACATTACTGACTAACCTGGCTTACATGCAGCTGACGTTAAAGTGCCTGATGCCCCTGACACCCTCCTTCATCTCTTCCCTGCCTATAGATGAAGAGACAAAACCTGCAGGAAAGTAATACCAGCATAGCCAAAATAGCTGAGCAGTACAGTGATGTGTTTATYTTATCTGAATATTTTCAGATAAAATTACAAACAAATCACACAGAATATTATCCATAAAGAGCTGTGGAAATGAGGGGAAAAAAAGAACTGTATGAGATGTGGAAAAMAAATTAATCCTTTGTAACAGAGCTCATCATATGTTACTAGAAAGTGTGGTATGACTTAAGTCAAAGCTTGGCAGTTTCAGAAGAAAATAAAGACTACAGTTGCTGTCTCTGGCTRTTGAACAAAGTAAGCCTTCAAGGTTTAGCTTTTAGTCAGAAATAATCAACATGCTGTCTTGCTACCAACACTTCTTGTTATCTGCTCTGATAAAGAAGGATCTAAGCTTTTATATCAGATCACATACTGAACTTGACAGCATCATTCTGATAAAGAAAGAAAAGAGGGAAGAGCTGTAATGAGTGCGTTTGGCAGGACTCACATTGTCAAGTCCTCAAAAAGAAAGGTTTTCATTTTTTTGATTGATTGATTGGTCTGACCTCACAGGTGAGTCAAGTCTCTGCAGGACCATAAAACTAATTTTTCTGACCCTTCAATTTATAGTACTTTCCTTTTTCCTTTTCTGTTCTGTGTCTAAGACAGGTGAAATGATTCAACACAGCTTCTACTGATCCTAAAAGTTCTGTGATTCATCATAACTTCAGGATGTTAATCTATTTATTTCTTGCATGATCACATATAGAGAAGGAAAGAAGTGCTTGAGCCATCATTTCTTTACTTATCAATTTATTTATTTGTTCTCCAGCTCTACAAGGGGTGTTGTAATCCTCTGAAACTTCTATCTTCAGATGGCATGTGAGGGAGTAGAASTCTCTGGGACATTAGAGAGTCTCTCTTTAGATCAAAATGTAGGCTTTTCTATCACTTCTCAGCACTGTGAAATTTTTGATATCAGAATAACTAGGAAAACAATTAAGAAAAATGGACAGAACACAATATTGTTACAAAGGCTGGAGAGCAAGAGATATGTCATATAAGSTTCCTCATACTCTGGAGAGCGTGGTTGTCAAAGTACGTGAGAACACAAGAAAAAGGAAAATTGCTGACTGGTGTAAAAAAACCTCCCAGGCCAGTTCCAAACTGCTGAAGTTTCAGCAGCTTGCTGAAGGAGGACTTGCAGTGTAGCTGTCACTACTGCTTTGTCTCTCCTGGGMGTTCAAGGTCACTGCTTCCCATTGCCAGCTCATCCTGCTTCTTCTGACCCCCCTTCATAGTTTGTATTGATGCCTTCTCCTTTGAGAAGGCTCTTTGGTGAGAGTTACAACAGRTATTATAATGAAACAGGAAAGGGTTGACAAGTCATATCACAGTCCAAGCTAATATCATCTGATAAATGCTTCATCTGATCCTGGTGTCACTTTTGGTCACCCTAGARTAGAACAACACACTATGGTTGATGTCCTTGCAGTTGCCTTTTGGTCTCACCAATTKAGTAAAATTTCACTGTTGAAAATTTACTGCTCAGTAAATTCAAACCATTTATAAGAAACATTGAAGATGTTCTTGAACTCTTAAAAATTATTGAGGAGTTTCATGGAAGAATGCTCCTGAGTACTAGTAAGAGATGTTGCAGATGGCAACCCACAAAATTGTGGGACTGTTATTGTTCTTGTGAAAGGAAACAGGGGCTGACTGTTTGCATATTGTTTCCCCTTTATCTTACCATATCCAAGAAGGCAGAAGGGTTTGGGAGAGGTMAATGAATATACCAGCTCTGCATGAAATGCCGGCCACTCTAATGTTTGATATGTACAGCCTTTGAATGCATTACCATGCATTTAAATTCACACCTCTTCGTTATATAAGTTTTCCTTTTGGGTTTACAGTCAAATGTTTGAACAGTTTGATTATTCACTTCTAATTGGTCTAAAGTTTGCTGTTTGAATTAGGTGCCTTCTCTCTCCTGCAAAGTACCTCAGCAGGGTGATGGAATTCTTGTAGGACTGTCACCTGGGTATGTAAGGCCACCAGAGGTGTGGTGAGGCCAGAAAGGTTGAGTCAATAAAATATTAGAGAGTTTGGGTCAAGAGAAGTATTGGAAGCTTGGGCAACTTGAGACAGCCATTCTGGTTAGTTCATTTCAGATAAGAATATCTGTTGCACTTAATAAATGAAATACACTAAATAATAATAATCTTTAATAGATGTAAGTTATTTCAACTGCAAGCCAGGGCATCTGACTGGTCAGCTAGAGACTCCAAAACAAGACAGCGTTATCTACAAGGGTGTCTTGTGTGCCACTGCATCCATTCAAGTAATCTCATGTATTGAGTTAAGCATCTGTTGAAAAGGGGAAAAAAAAAAGAGATGGACATATTTCATCAAGTTTTGTAATTCAAGGCTAAGGTATGAAAACAGATTCTTTGCTGTGAGCATGGCATTTGCATATCTTGTGTTGTGCAGCACCTCTGTGTGGCCAAAGGTCATGGAGATAAGTGTGTGCCAACTGTATTTGCCAACAGTAGCAACAGTYAGTGCCTGTTAGGCATAATGGCCATATACATTGTGAGTCATTTCTGAGGGCTTTCTTTTCATGATGCTTTAAATAAGAAGTTCTTTTCATGGTCATACTTTTCATTTACAATAGCAAGACTGCACTTGGTGGGGCAAGAATGAAAAGGAAAGTTATGAGGCTTATCTGTGTCTTTATTTCCYTAAATTGATTCTCTCCTGAATATTTCCATTTACAAATAAAGACATTGTAGGTATMTTTGTAAAACATAATGAGTAAAAGAAAGAGAGAGCTGTTGTTTCTGTTGTTTTCCTTCATTTGCCCTGATAGTCTTCTTTAACATGTTAAAATATGAAGCTCATAGAGTGGTCTGAAGAGCAGTAGCTACTATTACCACTTTGGTGGATCTAAGGAAAAGCATTCCAAAAACTGAGCTCCAAAGAAACCAGGGAAGTAAAWGATATTGTTTTATTTTTATGTGTGGTGACAAACTAGAGTGTTAAGCCCCTCAAKGGAAGACATAGGTGAATCTGGGCCCTTCCACCTCTCATGAGTGTTGTAGTTTCATCCCTACCTTGTAGGAAGGGAACCTTTGCTATTTTGCCTTTTCCTTGTTACCTAAAAATGGAATCTTGTGAACAGTGCCTTGAACTGGACCTTCATTTCTAAAGCCTTGCTGTTGTAAAAAATACTTGAAACTGAAATGATGAGGAAAATGGCTTTTTTCAAACTATTTGTTTATAGCTTAACTGCAAAGCCCTTCATTTGACAGAGCTGCAGCAGCCCCTACTCCTTTTCCCTTCCTTCTGCAGAGCTCATAATGTAATGTGTTGCCATGGGAAGAGGCCAGGGCTTTCTCAGTGCATGCTGCCTTGCTTCTTTTCCCTGTCAGTGGCTCCCTCTGTGTTGGCAGCACTCATCCTTCRCCAGTGCCTTGCTCCCATCAGTGTTTTCTTTAAACCTTGCCCAAGTCTGTGTTCAGAGGCAGTTCCCAAGGTCACCGTGGAGCTTGATTTACAGTAAGTGGTGCACGTAGGAATTGCTCATGTCTTCAATACTTCAACTCTTCTAAACTGAATCTGAAGTACAGATTTTGACTGATTTATGGCTTTAGAGCTTATTGAAGCTGATATAAGGCCAAGAAGTGGTTATTTTTTTTTCAGAAGCACACTACCTACAGTCTTTATAAGGAAGCAAAAACTGCAATAAATTACTTTATAATATCAACATTTTCTACCTTAGATTTCTCTTCTAGTCTTCTGTTTAGTAGATCTGCTCATTGAGCTTACAATTGAGTAAAATACCTATTCCATGCTTGCAAAATTAGAAATGTTCAGTCTTAATCCAGCACACTTCCTTATTGCTCATCAGCCCCTTGACAGAAACCACACAATCTTCTAGGTGCAGTGAGTTTCAGAAGCTCAGAGGAATGAACAGTGTAATAAAAACCTCCCAAAAGTTAATTTATGTCAGCCAACACTGCAGGATTCTGCTTATAAGAAAACCCTGGTGCTGTTTTACAGGAGTGATTGCTGAGCATCCCCCAGAAATGGATGTACTGTAAGAAGTACTGGCATCTCACTGATACTGCAYGAACTCTTGAGAAGTGAGGCTGGAACTATAACATCGTTGCTGAAACCTGTGTGTTTGAGAGTGTGTAACACCGCCAAAGTAGCCACTTTTTGCTCTCAGTTTTTCCTTTCACTATCTCAGCGATGAACTTCACGAGGTTAGAGCCTGCCACGTGCAGTCAGAAAAGACAGCCACAGGAGGGAAGGTGTGTTGGTGGGTCACCTTTTGGTCCTCAAAAGAATAGCAACTGATGTAAAGCAGACTTCATGCTGTGACTTCAGGGCAGATTACATGTTAACTATAGGTCTGTCTTGTGATGTTAGTGTAGATAATTGTTAAAACAACATTAGCCTGGTTAAAAAGCCTGGGAGAAGGCCTGGTGTGATTCAGTTTAGCATGAGGTTTCAGAATTCAGAGCACTTGTTAATATTGACTGCATGCTTCCCAATGATAAAGACATCAAATCAGAGAAACTTCAAGGCAGTTTTTATAATTCATTGTAGTTGCTTTATTACCATTGTTTCATTAATGATACCCTTCCTTCCATGGTAATTATTATTATTATTATTATTTTATTACAGTACCAGCAGAGACCTATTCTGAGAAAGCAAAACAAATAGCAAAGCGTCCTTTAAGGCTATTAAAAATTATTACTATCAATAAATCCAAAATTTCATTAAGAAAAATATTCTATCGGTTTTATAAAAAAGGATAGAAATTATTGTACTAACTTCCTGTATTTCTGAATGTTACAAATAGAGAATTCAGTGTTTTCTTTTTTTCTTGTTCCATCACTATTCAGCATCATGCTTTAAGATTTGTCCTCTGGAAACTYTTCTTTCAGTATATTGTGATTCTTRGTTTAATTAAATGAACTTGTGGTATTTTCTGTTTCACTGTGATGGGCAAGTTCTGTGGAGCCTTAGAAAGGGCAGAATAAAAAGGCTGCACAAGRGCAGAGATGGAGCATCCCAAAACGTCATACACTGGCAGGAAAAGCCTTGGTTCAGAGSTTGTCAGAGAAAAAGAGGAAAGGTGTCCAACCAAAATTACAAGTAAGGTAAAAGMTGTACAGCAAATCAATATGCTGCAGTGAACATCAAAGTATTTCACTAACTGAGAGATTCCAATATCTTATGTTAAATGTTTTGCTACTACAAAACCTATAGGAAGGTAGAGTCAAACCAAGGGGTGCTGAGGTGTGAGTTCTGGGCACAGCATTGGCTATTCTTCTTCACCTAATGCAGGCAGGGTGAGCTTTGAAGCAGAACTGATCTATATCCTAGCAAGGCTTTAGATTGGGGTCTGTCATCTTAGGAAGGAAAAAAAGGAAGCTATCAGGGTTTTCAGAATATTTCAAAGGGTCCTCTTGATGCTGAGGGAAAAACTTCCTCCACAACTCCCTCCCCCCCACCCCCCAACATTTAGATTTCTCTTTATATTCARTCCATTTTTGGTGCAAGTTGTTTGTATCCATTGGACTGCAGCTCCCCTCAARGGAAAATGAAAACAAACAACCCACAAAACTGTGAGGATGTTAGAAAATCATGATACTATCAAGTAGCGCTGGTGGCTGAGTCTTATAGGAAAGTTATTTTTTGGAAGAATTCAACTTAACTGCAGATCTGATGATAGTATCAGTTTAGCTGAGCAAATGACAAAAGTTCTCCTCCAGCTATGTTACAGTGATTAGAGAGTTGCTCCTGACTTGAATAAGTAAGTTAAAAATTAATAAATAAGTGTTCATGCAAAATCAGGATCAAATTAGTCTTATTGACTTGAAAACTTAAGACTTACTGCCTCATCTTACCTTTTCTAAATTCCCATTATATAGCTGTGAGACAAAGAAAGAGCTTTATGCTCTGCCTTGTATTAGYAGACTAATTGTGGAGAGTTAAAAATTCCAGGGAACAAGCAGCAGTTAAGCTTCCACATGCTGACTTCAAGGAATCGTGTACAGCAGGCTCCATTAAACAAAGGACAGATACATTTCATAATAAAGCAGAAAACAGGCCTGGATGTAACATTCAGGTTTCTAACAGCTGCCAGGAGAATTCATGTGCTTTTGTAGTACAAGCTTCTCTTGCATCTCGTCCTTAAGATGACAGAATCATAAGCAGAAGTTGTTCTGCTGGATTGAGAAAAACCTTGRGAGATAAAGCCTTTAGAGGTAAAATGTGAGTATCACATAAATACATACTTTTAGGGATGATCCTGCTGTTCTCACAGAAATCTCTGTGGGCTCATGTCATCCAGCACTCTGGAGGTACAGTTGGAATGCTGCTTCCATGACGTGTGCAAGGCACTGTGCATTTTTGAGAGACTCCCAAGTCATCTTTTCTGTTGCTGGTTTTATGATTTGAAAAGTAATCTTGAAATTATTACCTCTGCTGAGAGTATGGCATGGCCACAAGGAAGGAAAGAAAGGATGGACAGAAATACCCTCAAACAGTAAATTAAATGTATCTTACATTTTTAAGCTTATTTGAATTCTTAGATAGCTATTAGTCTAAGAAGCAGTTCACCGGAATTTAATTTTACCTGTAATTAAAAACATTTATACTAAAATTGGGTCAGACAGCTGGCATGTACAACTTCCCTGCTTTCATGCAACTCCCAAAAATTTTTTTAAAAGGCAAAGTATTCCTCATTATGATGTTTGGAAATTAGGAGCTGCTTCTTTCAGAATGCGCTGCTCATTTTATTTAGAACAGAGACTTCGAACTCCCCTCACTGTGTGAAAACAGAGCTTGAATTAGCTGCTCTAAAGAAGTGGGAGATGGGGCATCAAAGAGCCTTCTGTTCATTAAGATAAAYACTGAATTTGTGTTTCATGTTTGGTTTCAGTATAACATTCTGAATAGAGGATTAAGCAGTTGCTTCCCACAGTCTTAAACTATTGAGATGGTGTGGGAGAAGGAGGAGAATAAAGGGATTTAAGCTATTATGCAAAGAATTAGTGTTGAGAGAGTAAAAGGTCCCCCTATTACCCATTGAATTCTGCATGGATTTAGTTGTGTTGAGAGTGTAACACAGCTCTCTATGCTGGACACACAGAAAGTACATAATTAGGTTTCAGGAGTCCAGCTAAAGTTTCAGTCTGGACRCTGATCTTGTGATATGGATCCTTGCCAGTTGATTATGTACTTTCAAACCATATTATGTAGTTTTCAGGAAAAAAAAACATTGTTTCATAACTGAAATTTTCTTTTTATGTAAGTCTTTTTATTACCTCTTAACTTTAGAAAAAAGCTTGCATTATTTTTTTAGATGTACCAATGACAACTGGTGACACRGATTTTACCCTTCTTGCTCTCAAATGCAGTCACCTTACCTGCACAAACAGTCATGGTCCACCCCATTTTGAGTTCCGCAAAATAATTTTTATTACACTTGTTTTATAGATCAAGGTGATTGAACTGATCATGTGAGTCAGAGTGAAAGAGGGGTTTGCAATCTGTCCATGCCTTATGCCATTTCTGTGGGTGTGGATGATAGATATTTTTATGAATTGGCTGGTAAACCATTTACAGTGGTTTATTTTGAATTAAATGAATGAGATTTTGGTAACAGTTATGACCGATATTGCAGTTCTCTTATATCAGAGGAGCTCTTTTCTGTTGACACCAAAGAAATGTTAATGTATTAATTGTAATTTTGAAATTCCATGAGTGGCTTTTCTACYCCTAGTTCTGTTTTAAAAACTGTTTAGTTTTTTAGCTTTGTTTGGTTGCTGTTAGCCAACCCACAAGGACATTTTCATRTYTTGGGATTTTTTAAAATACATATATTTTGTTTACTTCATTGTAGGTGATGAGAAATTACATGCCTTTTTCATATTTTTTTCCTCTAGGCATCTGTTACTCCTCACTCTGGGAAACAGGCAGTAGCTAGAGTTGGTCTTTCTTAGGGCAACTATTCTCATAATTTAGGGGGAAAAACTCACCARGAGTAGGTATATTTAATGGTTTTTTTATAAATGTAGAAGCTTGTTGAGTTGTGTCTGTATAAGTTGGACTGTTCTRTTCCCCCCATCTTGTAATGGTTCTACCCTGGTTCCCCCTTCCCTCCCTTGTGCTGCCAGTTATCCCAACTCCTCCCCAGTTGCCTTGGAGACTAATGTATCCTTTCTCAAATCCCTCCCTGGTGCCCTGTCCATCACTCGGCGCGCCCACCCTTCTCTCTCKAACTCTCTAGAAACTTCCAGCTAGAGCGTCGAGTGATTGGCTCAGGSGCCGGGGCCCCACCCTCAAGTTATCCCCATTGKGGTTTTCCCTAAGTCAGTCTTTTGTATCCCACTCCCTTCTGAAACCCTATTCGTCCAAGGACTGACTCCTCCCTTGTTTCCCTCCMTCCTTATRAGCTGTTGCAACCTCCCTAACTCCCTCTTCAGCTGWCGGTTCCCCTGGGACCCAGTAAAKCTGCATTCACCACGGCTGGAGAGCGCTCTCTTATTTCTGCTGACTGTAGCCATAAGCCAAGCCACGTYCTACCACAAGGTARYGCYGCTGTCATAGCACAYGGCRTTTGCCTTAGGTGCTGTCCTGAACCATGGAGATYGGGATAGTGCTCCCCTACTGCTAGCGGTGCTGGATAGCTAGCYGGGACATCCAAGAAGGACAATCCTTCTCCAGCCTGACTGCTTCAGAAGCTCTACCAAGAGGTGACTGATCAAGTTGATTATGTTTTCTTCTCTTCATTTTCTTTTCTTGTATTGTGTTTTTAACATTTCAGGGTTGCACTTTGGGGGTAGGGAGTTGGAGCATCTTAAGAATATTTCATTTCCATGTTTGCACCATTTTGTTTAAAACAGGAGTGCTAAAGAATAGTAGTGGTTAGAATACATTGTTTAATGTGGTTTAAAGCTGAAATGCTCAAATTCACCAAAAATTACCAAATTCATCCTCGAGAGGTTTTTTACTGGGAAGAATAAATAGGTGACGGACCTCAATCAGAGACATCCAGTTCTATGCAGAAAAGAACACCAAAAAAAATTAAGAGATCAATCTTAATGTATGCTTCTTGGAGGAAGGGAAGGAAGGACTCCAGATGTTTGACAGGATTGCCAGGTTCCATGGCTTCATTAGCACATTGACTCACTGGTCCTGCATGGTGATCTCCCTTATTTGGGATGCAGTAGAAGGTGGCTACATCATGGTTTCACTCCCTGCTGATTGGTTTGCTGAGATTTCAGCTCATTATTTCTCTAGCTCTTGACTATGTATTAGGTGAAGCTGACGAGATCTTTCTCTTATCCAAACATACATGTGAGCTTGGATTTACTGGAGTGATAGAAAATTTGTCCCTCTTAATCCTCAATTTCTGTAGCTTTTTCACACTGAGTTAGAACAATAACTGTGAATTTGTTTTATATCTCTCTTCTTCCCTATCTCCAGTATTTAGCTTCTCATAATAAGAGAGACAAAAAATGTATTTGAATGCAGATCACAGAGATTTCTGAGTGCAGCCTGAAAACTTTAAGCACCAGATCTTTCATTCTAGAGGCTCCTTTCCAGTCTGTGCTTTAATCTTAATCTATTTATTCAAAATCTTCAAAATCTTTTATAGGTGTTGACATATGCTTATTTGTCTACAGSTCTTTCAGGAAGAGCTAACATTAGAATATTGGGGCTGCTGAAATCCTGGTTCTTTTGGAAAGGAGACAATATGCCATTATATGTGTGCCATTATGTAATGCAAAACCAGGTCCATGCTAACTCAGAATCATTCTTTACTGAATATTTATTGGACATCTGTATATCTCAGACTTATCTGATTAGATAAAATTCCACTGGAAAAAAAATCTTCCTCTATTTTGCACAGAATAGGCAGCTAACAAGACAAAGGTTATGCAAATACAAGGTATTATCAGCAGGCAAGACAAGCAGTGGATTCYCTACACCATGATAACAATTGTGAATACTTTGAATGCACATAGTTTTTACCCTCTTGTAAGTGTGACATAACTTCTCCTTCTCTTCCATATGAYTTAACTGCCCCACAGTCTCTGTGGAGAGGCATACGCATACATGCAATTCCTGTGGAAAAGCTGACACTATAAATTTATCTGTGGGTTATCCAGTGCAGTGGCACTCTGAATTTTCCGTACTTGAACAATATTAGTTTCCATAACAATAGCCAGTCTGAGGTATTATTTGAGATGGCAGGTCTGAGATGGTGTTGGCCTATCAGAATGCTGTGGTATGCAAACATACATSAGCAGTATGAGGTGTACCAACATCTCCACAGGTTTGCTAGAATACTTTGGCAAGGAGATTYGTACACAAAAGCAAGTAGCAGCTAGCTCCGTCAATCTCTTCTGCTCAAAAATTTTGCCACAAAATTCCTAATGAGTGCAGGTTGTGGTCTGTGAGCATTCTCTGTGCTGAATGTGCTTCTACACACTTTACACACATAAATACTGTGGATGGCATTAGATAGATGTCATCTAAAGTAATTTAGACATGGGATTAATTCTAATCTAAGTTACAGAGTGCAGAAATTGTTCCTTATTTTAAAATAATTTTTAGGAGCAACTAGATGCAATTCAGCTTAATGAAATAATGCACCTGTAGGAAGTAAAAACCCTAAACTGAGAAGAAGYCAGGGTACTTGAGTCCTTCCTAGCAAGTTCTTGAGGTGAAATATCRATGATTTTTCTGAACTGTAAGTCTTACAAAAGGCTTATGATGTGTTACTGCTGTTATTCTCAAACAGAGATTTGTTCTGGCTTTTATTTTCCCTTCCTTCTTTCTCCTAGAAGGGAGATGAAGTAAGCCCTGTATTTATATAATACACAGTACAGATAATTTTGTTGAACAAAATAAAAATAAATCMCAGCTATTTTCTGAATAGATCCCTTTTTCTGTCAGAATAAATTTCAGATTGTTGGCAGTTTTTCCACAAGGTTTTCTGTGACATCAGACCTAATTACCACCTATTCTGCTACTTAAAAATATGGGACCCTGGCAACACAGCTCCCCTTCTCCAATCACAGGGCAGGAAAGCAACTGCAGGCTATTGCATTTGGATTTGTCAGAATAAATAATTAAAAGGCTCATCAGCTTTTCGCTAATGAACAAGGAAATGTGATTAAGAAACTTTAAAGGAAAATAGCTGAAAACAATATAGAAATGATAGCAGGGATGATTGCTGTGAATGAGTGACTGAAATTTCTGAATAAGTGATTTCTTCAACCAGGCACAAGGACAGTAGTTTAATCTTCTATTAAAAGATTCCTGTCAGTTTGGAAAAGCTCTGAATCAGGAGATTAGACACATCTCAAAAGCTGACAAGGCAGTCACTTCTCTTAAGACAGCTACTTTCTGGCAAATGCTCAGAAATAACTTCTTGTGTGTGTGTGTGGTTTTGGTTTCCTTTTTTGCTGTTTCAAGACTCTTAACTTCTACCTGGCAATGGCTAGGACATTTCTGACTAGTCAATCTTTTTTCTCAGAGACTAAAAATACAAATCATCTTTCAGACCAAAATGTTCTAGAGATGCTTACCAAGTTTGCTGTGGCTAACATCTARAAATTGCACTGATTAGCTCCTGGCATGCTTCCTTGCAAGTATTTTGCATGTTAGTATGTCATTAAATATCTTATTCCTCTTTATTATTTTTCAGCACCAAAAAAATATGCTTCTACCTTATATCTAATATGTTACTATGCTTTTAATGTATTCTCTTACAGCTTATCTAAAGGARATAGGACATCATAGAGAAACTCAAAAAAAAAAAGGAAAGTAACAGATGCTTCTGCAGTTCTTCTGGGTGTCAGGAGAAATATATCTTGTTTTTTCCTTCATATACATTCGTAAATGATGCAGAATTTTTATGAATAAAGGCACAGAAGTCAACAAGATTACAAATYTTCGGGTGTGTAACTTTCCAGATACTCAGATATAAATATAATATGCACAGAAGTGTGAGATTCATAGTTACAAAGATTAATAAAAAAGGTAAAATAAAATGTGAAATATGCTCATAAGCCTCAAATGGAATACTCAGCATTACAGAAAATGCTCTGGGTCTAAAACCCAGATAGAAAAATACTCTGCTACCTCAAGAGGTCTTTGCTGATTCTTTACCTGTTTTTATTCTTTCCACATGATGTAGACCCACCATAATGCAGTGCACAGTGTGAATAATGGAAGCTGCTTCAATAGGGACATCTAGCAAAGACATAACCTCTCCTCAAAGAGCAGAGATGTTGAAGAGATCTTCATCTGTCAGGAATTCTCTGCGGTTCTCTTTTCCAGACTGAGGAGTGTAGCAAAAAAAAAATTTACTCTTTATGCTTTTCCCAGGCCGAGTTCTGTGAAAGCTTGTTTGTAAAGTTTCTCTTGAGCCCCTAGATTGCATGGGTGCAGTCAATGCAGAATTCAAAGTGCCCTTTTTCTTCTATAGAAGGAAGTCTTGGAAGAATAGTTCTTCATTATTCAAGTAAATTCCTTGTAAAATGACTTTTTTATTTTGTCATTACATTTAGAATTTTATTATTTTTATCTCAGACATAAGAGTTTGCTTTCTGTGATAGAGAATTTGTCTGTGTTCCCATGGTCTCCAGAATTAGATCTGGAGAAAAACTTGTTTTTTCAATTAATTTGTACCAGAACATTTTCGTTTTATCTATAGACTGGAAGTATAAATCTTTTAATTCCTGTAAACCATATCAGTGAAACTTTAGCTTTCTACAGTAGATTAACTATAGATAAATCCTTGGTGCAACACTACTTCTGGAGCTTCTTCATGAGGAAAGAAATACTTGAAAATTGTATATGTATTTAAAGAAACATGGAACTATCAATTTTGTGCTAATTGCCTCACACCATGCCATTCTGAAAAATCATCCTTTTTTTTATATTGCTATAAAAGTAATGCACCTGACGTGTATGTGTACTTTTCTTTYGTAGGTGGAATGGAGAAAATAAAGCAGCATACCTTTGCATTAGCTCACTACACCTACACTGTGCTGTCTAACTTGAAATATGCCAGTGGGGCTCCTGTAGTCCGTATTTACAGTGACACAGATTTCAGCAATCCTGATGCCCAAGGTCCAATCATTAATTTTAATGTGCTCGATGAAAATGGACAAGTGCTCGGCTTTTCACAGGTATGTTTTTCTCTTGTCTTGAGTTTACAGTTGTACTGTAATTTAAGCATGTTCACAATGAAATCTTTATCCTAGAATAAGTCTTTTATTCACCGTAGTCCTTTCTGAGGTTTTGGGTTTGTTTCTTCAGAGCTCTGCACCACATACACACACCATTTTTAAAGCAGTAGAGAAGAATCCAATCAATAGAGCTAGCACAATACAAAATACGTACTAGCCAGAGGCAATATCTTACAGATTTATTACTCCACGAATAGGAAGTTCGGAAGTAGGCTGTTTTAACAGGATACATTGACTAGGCAGTTTGATATTTTGCTGCCTTCCTTCTCTAGAGTACTCAAAATTGGGAATTGAAGAGCAAGTCTGGAAAAGCTGATAAAGAGACTGCCTTGGAGCTTTGACGTACAAGTGAAATTAGATCTCAGAATGTTGCAGTCACCAATGAAAGAGGAGTTCTTTTCTCCCTTCAGTTGTAACAATTACATTCTTGTAATATTCTTGAGCAACCATGGAATAAAGTTGAATGATCAGTGTAAAGAATGAGATTCAAGCTCAAGAAATTCTTAAATGCTGTCTTTCTCAGCAGCTTTTTGTAGCCTTAATCCATCAGGTATACCAAGTATCTTTAAGATGAAGCTTCATTAGGCTTTTCTCCCTTCAGCAGAGATGAACCATAATTGTGTGCATGGCTGTGCACCGTGTAGCCAGTGGGTCACACAGGAGACAGTTGCGCACTTGCTCATCAGCAGAAGGCMGAGAAACCACAGTGCTCTTGTTTTGCTTGCTTCTTCTTTTTTTCCCTTGGCTTCCTGAGAGAATAAAATAATGAGGAGAACGTGGAGATTTCTCTACAAGAATACAGGAAGAGATCAATTTCTCGCTCGGGAGAACAGAAGTGAGGCACTTGTTTTGTAGCTGCAAGTGTGGAGTTTCACATTTTTGTAAGTCATTTACCTGATGAACATGGGATGGCCAAATGTAGAGTACTCAATAAGTTCTTCTTCACATCCATCTTTTTTAGCCAATGCTATCAAATTGCAGCAAATGTTCACCCCATTTCCTTTCAAAGCAGTCTACATTTTTGGAATTAATTAGTCATTTATGTAGCCTTCAATATGTGTGACAATGTTCAGAAAAGACTGGAGATATTAACACAACTGAGTTTATAAAACTCCCCGAAAACTTCAATGTTGCTTCTGTTGTTTGATTAAAATGAAAAGCTTTATTCTGATTTCTGATTTTCACAACTTCTCAGTAAAATTGGCTGATCCGTGTTTCACTTTTTAAAACTCAACTGTACCCTCAAATTAAAAATTCTTTCATAGTCTTATGAATCCATTGTGCCTGTTTGCTACAGTGGCTGCTCATGAAAAGCTTCTTTATTGATCTGTATCATCTGGATTGTGCTGTTCACCAGATTCTGAAGATTTCTAGCATATGTGSAATGAAGAGCTATAAAATTTTCAAATGCGTCCTAGTCTCATCTGCAGTGCCTGTTAGAGTACTTTGTTTAATTAAAATAGTGTGCAATTTAATGACTTTTAGAAATTAACGAGCACTATTCTTTACAAAGCTGTGACATGTGAGATATATATATATTTGGCTTCTYTATGGAATGAAATTCTTTCATAGACACCTTATAGATAAAGTTATGGGTGAGAAAAAGCCTTTGCTGCTTCTTGTTTATGATTACAAAGAAAATACATACAACAGAAAGAAAACTTCATCAAACTGACTATGTAATTTCTTTATACCTGTATGTCTAAATTTATATAGGTTTATTCAAATCAAAGTTAAATCCAATACTTTTGTTAATTGTTTGGAAGTGAAATAGTGGCCTTTGCTTTGGTGGTGTCTATGGTCTGCACATTCATGTAGATTCACAGGGCAGTCTCCACGTGCAATCCAGTGGAGTCAGCAGAACACAGTTTCAGAAGGCTCCCAGAAAACATTTTGGGGAATTTTTTATGAAAGGAAAATTGGATGGCATTTACCTACTACAAGTGGACATCAGTTAATGACTCAGGTTATCTTTGCATATTAGAAGATAAATGACCTWATGTCCTATTCCTTTATGGATGATATCCCAACTATAATTCATTACTTATAACTAGGCATCAAACCAAGTCTATTTGCCTCTCTGACAGTCAATTGTTATGTGCCCGTTGCCTATTGTAGGGCACAGTGTGACTGGGCATTAACATTTGGTAGCTTGAAAAGGACAATATGTCCAACTGATTCCAGAGAAAATATTATGAGGAGGCTTGGAGCAGTTTATTTGGAACACTTGAGATTGGCAAGAAAGACTTCATAAGTAGACACCGTCTTCAGAGGATACCAAGCTTACATTTAAGCCTCAAGATTTGCATAATTGGCATGATATTCAAAACTCTGAACTAAGCCCAAGATATTTAGCATGTGAAAGGCGTGTAGGGAAATACATGACATGTAATACCACTGCTGAAAAATGAAAACAGAGAAAAAATTATGTGTTTCCTCTGTGTAGCAATGGGGAAGAAAGTTATTCTTACCTGCTCATATGGTTGAAATCCATTTGTCAGTGTTATCAGCTTAATTACCAGAGCTAACAAGAGTGTGCCAGTAAACACAAACACTCTTGAATTACATACATAGGGTCAATTGCACCAAGAGGAAACAGCCACAATCTCAGGTTCATCTTTGAGTAAAACGTTCTTTGCAGCTCTGAAGAGSAAATGAAGGCATTTCATTAAATTGAAAAACAAATAACCACACCATGATTGCATTCTCAGAGATGGCAACAATTTCTACAACCTCCTGCCCCAATATAGATTATATAGAATATTTGGATGTTAAGAAGTGATAGGGTAGTAGTGAAATAATTGTGGAAGTTAGTTGAAYTGTTATTGCTTTTTCATTTAAATGTTTCTTTGTGACTGTTGAAGGACAATACTGTCGTAGAGTATTATACTTGKAATAAACTTGTGCTGTATACTATATGTATCATTGGTTTAATTGACAGTTTAATTACTAGTTTAGAGTTTTTTGCTCCAAATGGTAATTAAAACAATTAAATAAAAGGGACTTGTGGACCCCAAACAACAATAGTCAGTCAGAAGCTTTGGTTTTAATTTAGGTTTTTCATGAAACATTTCTTTATATAGGAATTAAACTWCTACCATTTTGAAATTTCCATAAACATCTCATCTTTGAGCACTAAAACTGCATTAAATCTCCTCCCTTGAGCTGCACCACATACTTTCCATGAAAATTATTTCCTTCAGTAAAGCTGTCTCATAGACTACTATTGGTAGTAATTTGTTCTTGAAATCACTTGGGAGGACACCTGTATTCTTTTCACGCAAGATGCCTGTGCTCTGCAATAGCACCTCTGTCATTTTGTTAAGTGTTTATTTGCACTGCAGCATCAAAAAGCCCCTGTTATGATCAGGGGTTGAATTATTATGAATATTTGACAGGTCCAGGACATAAAGATGGTCTTTTTGCCAAATGGCTTCTTCAAATATACTTGTCTAGTCAAGAATGGATAATTCCCCAGCATTAGAGTTTTTGCTGCTTAATGAAGTGTGGGCAGATGACAGACTGGTAATTTGGAACGGTGCAAAAATGCAGGGGTAGAGATGAAGGACCTCTGCTGGATAGAAGCAGAAGAGTCTACATTAAAGCAGCAAACTGTCAATCTTCTGCCTCCTTGAGAAGCTACCAGAAAAAGAGAAGCAATCAGCCCAAGACTTTAAAGAGGGCTTGTGATGTAGATAGATGGTGTTACAGATATATATCTGGTGCTGAGCTAATGCAGCAAACTCTTCACACAGAGAATCATCCACTCATTCATTAACAATGAATATCTGCAGCTTTCAGCATATACGAATATCATGTGTTCTGTCATCCCCAAGTCTTTTCCAGCCTCTTGAACACTGACAGCAATGACTCAGCTTCAGTTTGTATCTCTTTTTTTTCAGCAAAAACTTGCATAGGACTCTAAGAAGTCTAACCTGATTTGAATGTCAAAGAGATGGAACAGTCATAAGAGAACAACATAGATTTGAAACAACAGTCATACACACAAAAAAGTGGATTTCTTATAAACTGGGTCAAAGTGCATATGTTGTATGTTCTCTTCACACTTGCGGATGTGAACAAACATCACCATCTCTGCTCARCCTTTTATGCTAATATAATTTATGAAATCTTCTCTTTGTTTTGATCKAGAGATGAGATCTATGAAATTCTCTTTGTATATTCAGTAGATAATTTCAGAGTGATTTTATAATCCCTTCACATTTTATTGTATAAAGTCAGTTTGGAAGCCAGAAGAAGGTAAAGAGGTGGCACGGATGGCCAGATGGAAGTTTACCTGAAATATTTGTTGAATAGTATGCACTGGAGAGCTCTTACCCAGCCACAACTTTCAGTTCAGTGTTATGCTAGTAGTGAAAAATAGCCYTTCCCTTTCCACTCTGATCTTCTGAGACAATATTTTTTTCTACTCCTGTGCGTAATAGAGCCGGTAATGGGCTCTAAAAAATRAGCAAAGCATCATGGCTGTCTTTTGAAAAATGACCATCATTTCCCATTTCAGCTGTGGATTACCAGCCTCCATCCCTACTCTGCTTTTTCACACTGCCTCCTTAGCTTGGAGCCTGAACCTAAAGCACAAGTAACTTGCTGATAGGCTCACCTACAAAAGTTCCCTTAGTGTACATATATGCTTGCCACGTCCTCTAAAGATCCTGTCAGGAAGGGAATGAGCATCAGTCCATTAGCAGTCTCAGCCTTCTTGCCTACCACTTCACACTTGTGTGTGATAGACAAACTGCTATAACAGGAATAGCTGCCAGAGACAGAGAATGTAAACATTTTGGTTTGCCTAAGGAAGGCTCTTCTGTGGTGTTGCATATGAATGAGTTTTGCCTCTCAAGACTGAGAACCCTGCTCACATATATTATAATCAGTTTTGCCTAGGAGCATACATTAGCATGTCCTGTCTCACCCTCATCAATCCAGATAGAGTGAAGGGAGGTCTAGACTTTGAATTGACTTTCTTCACCCACTTCTCAATTAAAAGGAAAAAAATCAACATTTCTCAAGGGACAACTTCTAGTGTGCATCCCTTCAGTCTAAATCTATGAAACCGTTTGATGACTGCTTTCCTCCATCTCAGCCACCGTGGAATTAATGTAAAGTAAGGATTGACTTGATGACCCAAGGGGCTTTTTCCTTTTCTCCCTTGCTTTCTATCATTCTGAAGTGAAGACCAGGGTCTTCCATCGGAATGTGTGGCCTCAAATCACTTACATCCAACCACTCACTGTGACACCTTCCATACTCTGGTAGCCTCTTTCTGCTAGCAGTGTATGTTAGGAGTATAATCTTTAGTTCCAGATCACAGAATATTCTGAATTGGAAGGGACCTGCAAGGATCATCAAGTCCAACCCTAAATAAATGGCCCATACAGGGATAAAACCCACAACCTTGGTATTATTAGCACCTTGCTTGAAGAAGGCAGAATTAGAATGAGACTCCCTTAATAAACAAAGTTTCATTTTCCTTTTAATTCCATTTTTCCTTCTGTATCCAAAGCATTCTATGTTAGTGAATTTTCTCATAAGCAGCCTAGCAGCCGAGCTAAATTCAACCCTGTGGTTTGAGATGTAGAGCAAGAAAAATATATCTTAGAATTGCATGGTCATCTTTACTTAAACCTTTCTTATCAGAGACAATTTGTTCTGGGACTTCATTAAAGCAAGAAACAAATAACCCCACTATAATTATACTCTCAGAGATGGCAGCAATTTTTACATTTTACATGCAGTACTATATTCACTACTGCAAAATATTTCCTTGCATTTAAACTAAATTTCTCCCACTGCAGAATGACTCTATTATTACATGTATTGGGCAAAGAGACACCAGTTTGGTCAGAAAAGCAGAAATAAAGAGGATTTCAGACATCCAAGATGGGGGAAGAATTGGACAAGAGCATGAAGCAGTGTTGTGTGGGTGAGGTGTGACCAGGGTAGAGACAGAGCAGTATATGCAAGTAGAAATTATTCCATCTGCTTGTATGTGGACAGGTCTGCAAACAAAAGTAACACAGGACAAAGTGGCGTGAGGCGGGATGGGAAATGCACAAAAAAGTAGCTGCTCTAGGTAAATATCATGGTGATAGCCAGTTCTGGAAGTGCTTTCATACTGTAAGTACACTGCTTTGGTTTCACAACATTGTCTTTTAAAAGCGTCCTTTTCCTTTAGTAATATCTTGAGGAATTGTTCAGCTGGACTTAGTTTAGTAACCAGGACCTGGCAACAGCCAGGTGAAATGCCCTTCCTCTGATGTAGGCTTTCAGTGTCACCTTGAGGGATTCAATGCCATATCTTCCCAATTTACTCTCACCTCACAGGAGTGGAGAGAAAATATGTTAAATACTGTCAAATCTTCAGAAATCAAGTGGCGGATGCATTTGTATATACACACAGYTGGTTCAATACATATTCATATCACTGCTTATCGTTGCCTGATAAAAGGGACCAGGCARTACCTGAAGTGGGTTGATTTCTCAGAGTAATTTCTGTTTGTGTCTTAGACAATATGTTTAGTTTCGCTAGAAGATCATCTCCAGCCCACTGTACACATGGGGTGTACATACAGAATTAGAGCAATGGCAACATGTGAATTACAGGAGTGAAAAAAAGAAATTAGCTACAGCATGCACAGGAAGTTGATWCCAAGTCAATTGATCAGACTGACCAGAGCCTGGTACTACTTGTCAGTACTTGTCTGGAAATCCATATCACATCCCTAAAGGAGATAGCAGGCAATGAGGGGGGAAACCTCCTACTACATTTAACCTAGTTGAAATAAATCTTCATAGGAAGTTATTAAGCAAGACATTTTTGTTGCTCTTTATATTTAGTCTTTTTAGGGTTTTTTCCCCATCTGTTTCATTTTACTTCCATGTAAAACAGTCATTCAGTTTTGGAAGTGCAGCATTTTTTCATCTGGGCCACAGAAAATGGAAATCCAGCATTTTTTAATTGCAGCTAAGAAAGGCTTTGCAGCAATGGTCATATGACTCTGAGCTAGTTACACTAATGCTTTTAGAAGCATAACCACTCATTATATTAATTTTGATGACTCAGGGAAAGAAAAATGTTCTCTAACTTGCTTAATGGGATTTTTGGCCATCTTCCCAATAGCTACCTAAAAATTGCTGAGCTGATTACTCACTATTGATTTTAGCTATGGATTTAGCCATTGATTTCAGGAAGCCAGCAATGGCAGATGGACCTGCACAATAGAATGCAAACAAGATTATAAGGACAAAAAGATTGTTGTGAAGATTCCTGTTGAACATATACTGATTTCCTTGGTTCCAATTAGTTTCCAATTGTGTTGTGGATGTCTTGGACCAGAGAGATAGCAGCAATGCAGTAAACCACACGGGCATGTCAATAAATGGCACTTTGTTTCTTCAAGCTGGCAAGAAATCGTTACAATCTGGATCTTTGCTTTTGTGACATGGTACTGGGTGCTCAAAGACAGCCCTTGCAAAAAGGAGCTCACTATATAGGAGGCAGCTTCATTGATCTAGGTCTGAACATAATCATAATCRTTGATCACTGACTGAACATAAGGAGGTGCTGTACTTCAGAGGCTCAGTGTGAGAAATGCAAACCTCTAAAGGTCTCTTCTTGCTGAGGTAGTAGTGGCAGAGTACAGGCTGAGTTCTTTCTGTTTTATCTCATTGCAGGGGGACAAAGACATGTGAGTTAGTGTGCCTGAAATTGCCTACTATTAAACTGCACATCAGAGCTGATCAAGGTTAGAAAGCCTCACGAAAGACTAGACTGAAGGTGTTGTCTGACACACTGTTTCTCTGGAGTGTCCTTGCAGGTTGCTAAGGAAACGAAARGAGATAAAAGAAAGATGCTCGTAGTTGTTCAGATGAAAGAATCCAAGATGAATGAGGGAGGCTAAACATTTTCTGTTTGGTAACAGGGCCAAACTGTGGCTCTGAACTACAGACCTTGTCACATGAGAGAAATGTGGAAAAAACCCACATGGTACYAGGAAAAGAACTACACTTTAGAGAGCTTCCACAGGATTCCCTTGTCCTTGATCTTGGTAAAAGCAGATCAGCTGCCTTTGAATGCATGTAGTGTCTAGTTTCAGTCCACCATCTGAAGCCTTTCAAGACAAAAAGAGACTGGCCCCACCTTCTCTGTTACTCTGCTTCCTTGTTTGCATCTTCCTGCCCCCACATCCCTCTTCCCCACCACACCACCTGACTGTACAGGATCCTGTGACTRCAACTAAAGCAATACAGGAATTTGACCCCACAACCTCCCTATGTTCTATTATCCGTGTTTTCAGGGGTTAAATACAGACAAAATAGGATTTAAGAGCCTTAAAATAAATAGGAAATGGTGGAGAAGATTTTGACTGTGACATGAATYAAACCTATGTCACTGGACTTTCAGTAGCATGCATTGCACATTTTTATTCCTAGGCATTGTTTCCACGTATAAGTCTGYTACATTCCCCTTTATCCCTCTTGATATTAGTTATAGCTTAGTCTTCTGTGTAGTTTTCCTCTAGCTTCAACATTTCTGACTAGCAGCAATTTGACCGAAAGCCTTTAGCCTACAAAATAGCTGGGGATGCTCAATGGGATGGAGAGRTACAGATGTTTTTCTATGACTCACAAGAGGATGCTTTGTTGAAGTCAGTTATGAAGCCWCTGAGGGCTTGAGTTCCTTTGCTTTGATTTCTTCCTGAAATCTATCCTTTCCCTGATACCATTTTAGTGAACCAGGTTTTCATTGTCAATGAATGCAGTTTGAACTGGAGAGGAAAAAAAAACGAAAAAAGCCAGAAGAGAACGTGTCATTGGTTGGAGAGACCTATGGTCATTAAGGCACCAAATCAAAGAAAACCAAGATGTTTAGCTTACTCATCAGTCTGTTCCRTTTCAAATAGCTGGATTCAAATTCACTTGCATATTCAGCAGGAAAGAAAAAAAAACAGTTGAAAAAGTGKTAGGTCATCCATTAACAAGACTGTGTTTCATTGTTTCATTTCATTTTTATAGCCACCTTRTCCTCAAGAAATCTTCTAGCTTCTGGTTGTCAGAAATGTAAAATTATCRTTACTCCTTTATGCATGAAGAACCTGCAGTTCACGATGTGTATGGCATCTCCTAAGTAAGAATTCCTGCTGAGTGACAAGCCACATATTTTGAATTATGTCAATATTTCCAGCTTGCTTCTCTCTCATGCAATCTTACCTGCTATTTGACTGTCTTTAAAACTAGCTGAGAAAATTATCACATTGGCTGTAAAGTTCCTGATAAGACAGCATTTATACTGAAGAAGTATATTCAGRACACTGAACTTGACAATATTAATGCATTTCAGTATCTCTGTCTAATACTTCACTGCTTTCTACCAAAGGGATTTTGGTCAAAATGATGAATGGATGAAGACTAAGAAGAGATATACGTCCTCTCTTTGGTTAATTTAAACCATTGTCAACAACTAGAGAGGCAAAAAGGAGAGGATCAGATTACTCAATACTGAGAGAATCTGCCCACATAGAAATTATTTCTCTGAGATGGAAAAAAAAAGCCTTTTTTGTAGGAAACTATGCAGTTAAAACAGTTAATGATACTGTAACTCAACTRAAATTCCTCCTTCTCCCCCCTACCCCYCCACTAAATGGTTTGGAAACAAGTGCTGATTTTTTTTTTTCCTTCTGACCTACTTCTTATTAAATTGTATTTAACAAGATTAAGTATGCATTTGCATCAGCAACAGCGTTTCACAGTCAAATGCTGRATGACAGAAAGAGCTAGCTTACTTTCTCTCCAATTCCATGCCATGAATCAGTGAATTAATTTACCAGTAGATGTGGAGAACAGCATCTTGAAGCCTGTTTTATAACCAGCYATCAGTGGTGTGCAATGAAATTTTTGTAATGAGCAAATACATCAGACAGACAAACTGCTCTGGTACTTGGGCATTGGCATTGTAGAAAGCAGAATGAGAAGTCCTAATCCCARTTCCTGAAGGACAGGACAGTATTGAATTATATGATTTTTTTTTCAGAACACTTCATGATGTATTATAAAAAGTTCCTTTATTCGTGTGAATAATTCTTGTGATAACTTACACAAATAAGTACTTGCTTGAATAAGAGCTCCAGAATTGCATCGTATGGGAATGACTTCAGCAGGGGTTTTTAAAGCATTCATCATTCTTGGTGAAAGTCTCAGACTTAGTTGATTAGGAATAATGCAAAATTATGTGCTATTTGTAAATCTTTACTCTCATTTAGCATATACGTACCTACAGCAAGTATCGTTCTCAGACTTATTTCAGTGGAACCTGATGCCAGAGAAAAACATAACAGCTTTCACTGAGTGCCTCAGAAGCCCTGAAGTGAATTGTTAGCAGAAGTCAGTCATTTAGCAAACACAGAGAAGTCACCAGTGCATTGTGTGACAGGGAATGGGAAAGCAGAACAGACCAGAATCTCATTTCTTCTCAGAGCTTTCCAGCTGATGTGTATCAACTGTAATAGCAGATTTCCAAGAGGGGACTATTGTAGGGTAATGCATTAAAGTGAAAGCTCTCCACTTCAATATTTTTTATATTTAAAAAAAAATTGTATTTATCACATAGAGCACTATGAAAAAACCCCAGATGTGAGCATTTGATCAATCTGGGAACACTAAAGAAAAGCTCATTRATGGAAAAAAATTAACCATTTTAAAAAATTGGTTTAGGCAACCTTCCTTTATGTATCTTTGTTAAATTTGAAGACCGTGACTTGGAAGTGTGAAAATCACATTTTGCTTGTCAAAAATCAAGACAATGTGACATCAGAAATGTTGRGGTGTGAAGCAGTCTACAGGGCCAGGCCCACAGTCAAGAGCTTCAGAAAAAGTAATGAATGCCAAGGGGCTCTGAGAGACAGAAGGGACTCCAAGATAGCGTGATGGCTTGATTACCATGTCCTTACTGACTGAAATCAGGAAAATGCTGCAAGATTTCTGCATTTGTTTTGCAGTTTAATTGTACTCTTTAATCTCTTAAAAACCGAGGCACAATAATTCCAAGTATCAGATCCAGGGAATCACCAAAACTGACAATCCAAGTACATGAAGCTGTGTACTTACCATTATTACCATTCATACTTCTGTGCCTTCATTGATGAATTCATTCCTGGCTYCCAAAAGTCACCCTCTGCTGTTACAGACAGAGCTGCAAGTGACATTCTGTATTTCATAACCCTGAGCTCAATATCCATTATTGCTGCTTATGGCAATTTTAAAGATTTGTTTTATTTAAGGAAGCTTTTCTTCATCAAAATAACTGTAACAGATGTTCTATGTTCTATTTGTTTGCTATGTGATAGCACTGCAGAGAGAGATTAAATTAACTCCCCAAGTAGTGTATTTCTAGGGGGAAAATAAATGAGAAGAAATCAAAACATATGTCCAAGGGAAAACCAAGCATCTATTCAAGGGACAGATAATTTTGCATTGCTGACTTTACTGGTTCTTTACAYGATGCCATTGTTTCCAGTGAAAAGCGTGCAAYGCATTCCCAAGATCWGTGCACATTATYACATTGGTGATCATGAGCTTCAGTTAATACCAAAGCTATTCATAACTTACCTTTTTTCTCTTGAATCACAATTCCCAAATTCCTCTAATGATCATCTTTTTAGGTCTCAGTAATCCTGGTCCAGTGTACARATTGATATATACTACAACTAAAGTATTATTGTAGGTAAGGATTGGATTGCATGGCTAGAGWGAAATTACTGTTCATTAAAGAACAGTAATAATTTATTTGACAAAATTTTWAAAAAATTAAAAATCCTGTTTGGAATTCCTTGAAGATGTGTTGTGGAAACTGTATTACGCTACATACATTTTGATTGACAAGGCTGGCCCAGGAACATTCCTTTWAAAAAGTATGAATAGTAAAAAGATTCTATATTTTAAAGGTTTTTGTATACTGAGTAAATAAACCCAAACACTGTATGATTTCAGCAGTGAAGTATGWCATGATTTTTTGCCTTGCTTGTCATGATTAACAGAATGACAGATTCGCCCACAAGTCACTAGCACCATGACAAACCATGCTATGGCAGAATGACAACTTTTCTCATCTAAATTAAAAAAGACATCAAGAAAATGTCACTGTTCCCATATTGAAGTCTTCTGACTTCAAAACAAAGCTAGCGACACCACAACAGTCACTCTCAACAGATGTCTTTTACTAAAACTTCAATTTGAGAAAAATGCTTTAAACACAAGATATTCTCCRAGGCATTAATCATCAATAGGGATCTTGGGGCTGATTGTATTCTCTGCTTTCCAAGTCTGTATATATGGAGTTATTTTGATTATGTCTGTGTTGGAGAATCAGACAATTTTGAACTGAASTAGTGGCACAGAACACATTGAAATGTGAACTTGAGAACTTGTGAGCTATAGCAATGTAGAATTATTTTGTATACAGCACATTTTTGTGCAGAGACCCTTATGTCCCACACAAGAAAAAAAAGCATTAACTCTTAACTGCTTTTAGCAGAGCTAAATWCTATTTAGATTGAATTATTTCAGCATGGACTAATTTCTAACAGAAAGCTTGGGTTTTCTAGCCACTGATATAGTGACTTTAAAGGTGCTTGGTGCACACTGTTAAACTCAGAGATCTCAAAATGTGGAAGATTGACATATCAAGATAGAAAATAGACTGAATTATACCAGAAAGTGTTTGGTATATRTACTGGGCCATTGTTCTGTACAGAGGGAATTTATGTTAAAAGTAATAAAAGCCAGTAGAGATTTAACCAGCTACAAAAGCTGGGTTGAACATTTATACTGATACCTCAGACGAGGCATGAGCGCACAGTTAGGGAAGTGGTTAGTGTGAGTCAGTTGATACTCCCCTTCCTGCCCCTTTTAGCTGAGCTGTTGCTGTGCATCCAGCTGAGCCTGAGCTTCCTGCATGGAGGATTCTGTCCCTGATAYGGTGGAGTCTCCTGAGTCTGCAGCATGGTCATTGGCAGGGCGCTCAGCTCTCCTTTTGAATAAAAGGAGCAAAAGGGGTTAATGCAAGTTGTGCAAGGTTGTTTAGGGAGTCTGTGGTAGAGATAGGGGTCAGATTTCATTCATTTATTTGCCTGTCCTTTCTTGCAGTCCTGACCAGGAATGCTCATCATTTTTCATCAAAGAAATAGCTGGTGGTAGCTCAGCTAATCTTATCAGCTGCTGCTCTTGCTTTTTGAGATCAATATAAAGCATTTCCAGGTTCCATGGTTTCTTAGCTGTACTAAGAGGATCCCTGTAGTGTTTCTTAGGTGTGCTCTGAAACCTCGACAAGCTGTATCCCTTGCAGTGCTGTCCTCCCAGTGCAGGCATGGGTATGTCCCCTTCTGGGTACATATGGGCATGCTCTTCTGTTGTCTTTGCACATCATTTTCATTCCTTCCCATAATTTATTCATGCCACTTTGTCATCAAGTATTGTATTTCTGCCCATTCATTATTCAGTGGATAATAAAGAAATTGTGTAATACCAAACAGCATGAGGAAGAAATACACCAGGGACTTGGTAGATTGGGAGTTGTATGTACAAAAGTCAATGAGACATTCCAGTTCATTCCCTGTCCTGGCAAATATTACTGCTTACTGAGGGACTGRTCCTTCCAGCACTTGTGTGCCAAAATCCCATAGATGCCATCAGTTTCTGTAATGAGGACTTACAGTTTCAGATCCTTGGAGGACAAGGTTTTCTTTAGYTATCTGAAAAGGTGCTCCAGGCTTCTCTTCAGTCTCTTCAGAAGCTGTTGCAGGTGGTGGCTCTGTCAGGACGCCGACTAACACCTGGCTGCCAGTCTGTAATTAGGAGCACTGATGTGAATAAACCTGTTCACAGCTTTAAAATTCAGCAGATGTAGTGGCATTTCATAGGCTTAGGACCTGGTTGTCTCTGTTTTTTTGTGGAGTAGTTGCTCAATGCTAAGGTAAACATCTCTGCTCCTACCACTGCTTTCTTCTGGCTAAAGTGACAAAGTTGAAAAATGCAAAATCTGTATGGGAATGGTAAAAGCTGCAGTAAGTTGCTAATTGTTTAGAGAAATAATTTACTTCCATGGATTTCTACCTTTAAAACACTGTATCTTGTTGACCACAGCTTTAAAATGTCTATTTTTCATTCTTCTCCTATGTCTTCTGCTGGACTGGAAAGGTGGACAGCATGGCGAGTCTCCACAGCATACACGTTCGCACAGGCTGCTTCTGTAACACTGGAGCCTGCCAGATGCATCTGGACATAAGCAATGAGGACATCCAAAGGAACCTGCAGGTTAGTCTCTGAATGTGGTTAGAACTTAAAAGCTAAAGTGCATCACATCCCATGGTGTTGAGTCTCTGGAGTCTCTGTGACTTTACTAATGGAGTTAAATTTGACTTATTTTCTTTAAGCATTCAACTGCTTTGCCTTGTTAAGAAACTAAGCTGATTGAAACTCGGCTCATTGAAATGAGGGATTGAAAAAAAAAATCATTAATCATTTGATGAATGCAGAGAAGTATGTGTTGCTTGTTATTATTTCATTGGAGAATAGGAAATTGGGCCTTCTTTTTGGTTTTGGAATTGCACGATATCAAGACTTCCAGCAGAACATAATTTCCTGGACAATTTCTCTCATGTTTTTCTTCAAGTATCCTAATTAATTATTAGGATACTTAGGATACATACTAATGCTCAAGAATTGTAGACCTGTTGCTGTTGGGTGTTACAATTTAAAATACATAAGCAAATTGGACAGGAAACAATAAAGGCAAATMCACAGTGAATCTCAGAGAATGAAGAAAATTTATATGAAATCTACTTAGATTACTGGTGTGTTAGATTTTTAGAATATCAATGTAAATATTATTTTTAAGATTACTAATGTTTCCCATAAGCTGTCATTAAAAGATGTATAGCAGGATGTATTACACTGAAGTGGAGGAGGCTTCCTGTCTGCATATTTGTCAGTTTGAAATTACAGTAAATTAATTCAGAACAATCAAAAACTTTATTAATGCTGTCCTTTCAAAGGTAAAAAAAAATCTAATGGCTATAATGTTATTATAGCTCCCAGAGACATATAGATAATTTTGCAAGCACATTTATATGCAGGTTGGATAGCACTAGTTCTTAAAGGCGTCTGCAGTCCTTTAATACCTTCCTTGGGAAAATGGTGCTTTGACTTGCCACAGAAGCTCTCTCCTCTGTGAAAACAAAAAACTGTCTACCCTTTTGCTGAAGTGAAAAATGGCCARATAATCAGCTGCAATGCTCCTAGATCTCCTTATACAAGGAGGATTTTGCTAAGGAGTGACTCCTTTTAGGTCTGTCTCATTTAAATGGGGATAAGCCAAAGTTAAATTTATGGAGAGACACTTAATCACCAAAGGTTGTATAATGAGGTGGTAYAGTTACACAGTCGTTATTTGGGGACATTCCATTCCCATCAGTGCTTTGAGAAGGATCAAGATGAGTTATTGACAACATTATTGTGTAGAGGAAGGCATCTTTTATCATATTATTTGCACATATACTTCAGTTTTGTCTTTTCCCAGGGTGCTGGCTGTATTCTTCCTTCCCTGATGAAGTTGTACATGATAAAATGCCTGTGAGGGAGGACTTTCTGTCTTCAAGTGTCCCTGGAGAAGTGTGGTTAGTTTTCTTAGAATGTTATGTAGGAACTCGTTTACTTATTTGCACAGTAGGAAACTCCCTCCTCAGTCAATCAAGCAATACTTGGCAGAAGGGTTACAGAAGGGTATATTAACAGATGCAACCTAATTTTGAAAATATTGCTTCTGCTCTGTTGTCAAGGATAAAAACTACTTCACAGTGCATTAAAATATTTACTACTGTGTTGCATGCTTTGACATAGATGTAGGGTTTTTATTTCTCCTTGCATAAATGGCATCTGTGTTCACTGTCCTGTGACATTTCTTGTGTTAAAAAAAAGTCCTCATGTAAATAAACTATTCACATGTCCATTTTTAATGTGACAGAAATGTGTAAATAAATTAAATTCTGAGAAAAAAACTCCAACAGCTGCTGCACTTAGGGAATAGGATGCTGAGTTTGGACTAAATCTTAAGTCCATTGGTGAGCTGCCATTAAGTGGATGAACAAGGGGGGACTCTAGCTTGCTTCACTGGTGGTGAGTGGCAGCACTCAATGATGCATTTAAAGAATGAGAAACTTTTGCCCTTAAGGGAGAGTTTTCCATAGAGTCTTGTATGAGAGACCTATCAGATGGGTATCTACATGGAGGTCACTATAGGGCATTCAAAAAATTTTTCAACAAAATTTTTTCAAGTGGAAACTTGTGCTCTTCAGAGGAGGAAGAGTTGAAGGGAAGAATAATTCCCTTTATCTTGAAAGCAATGTGTTGACTGGATCAGCAAGACAGATTTTTTGGATATTCCTATGTCACTTAGGATGTCTGAGCTCTAGATTCAAGTCTCTGCTTTGCTGCTGTCCCAAATGAGTTAGTTCTCTGCTGTTTGGACTATCAAACACAAGCCATGATAATGCCACTGCTGGTATAAAATGGTGCTTTTCTGACTAGTGAATACCAAGAAAACTTCCCCCAAAAAATCAGCTATCTCATGGTTTGGTTTCTTATCTGAACATACATCACAGTTTGAATCCCAGTGAACTATGCAGGTGAGACTGGAATATCCCTGGAGATTGTCTGAGCTGACCGTCATGGGACACACAACCTTTAAGTGATTCTTGATATGTTTTTGGGAAGTATCTCTTCCCCTAGAATAGAGTAGGACAAGCAGCTCAAAATTATCTTCATAGTCTAAGTAAATCATAAGATAATTGAGGGTATTTTCTTCATTTTTTCTTTGTATTGATGAGTTAACCTTCTATTTTTTTCAACAGTTTCTCAGGTTAGAATTAAGAGACTCATTAATAAATAGGTCAAATTAGAGGGAAACAAAGCAAAGTATYRTGACAGCTCTCTGGTTTTCTTCCTATTTCAAACTAGGCTGGCCATGTCTGTGGAGATAACATAGACCTAGTTGATGGACGTCCCACTGGTTCTGTGAGAATATCCTTTGGCTACATGTCTTCTTTTGAAGATGCACAGACTTTTTTGAATTTCATCATAGCCACCAGACTCTCCAACTCRGATGCTGAGATTCCTCTTCAGTCTGTTACAAAGCTGATGACAGAGTCTATTCCAGATGACCACCTTTCTTTTAACAAGGAGGATAAATTGTCTCCAATATTGCAAATCTCTGASAGAGAACTCAGTAATATTCCATCTGAGGCAGAGATAACTGGCAGCTGGCAGCCACCAGAGCCTGAGGCAGAAAGCATGAGGGCAGCTGTTTCTGAGACTGCAGTGCCAACATGTAGAAAAGGTGGCAAGCCCATCACTGTCACCAAAATTTACCTCTACCCAATCAAATCCTGCTCTGCATTTGAGGTACGTGCTTTGAACCATTTGGAAGTACTTGTGCAGCTCAGCCTTGTGTTTTTCATCAGACCTGTGTGTATGAGACACTAGGAAGCAGTGTGTGGGTACCCATGTTTCCTTTTTTYCAGGTTCTGGGATCAAGTCTCACAYGTTAGGCTACCTTGAAGGATTTTGAATTGGGCTGAAGTTACAGGGGAGGGGTAAATGTGTCTTCTGCTCTCCCCTCCCCCACAACAGGCAAATCTGCACATAATGTCCTGTCTTGAAGAAAATAGTTGGATTTGCAAAACTTGACTAAAATGTAATCAAATAATTAGTATGCTTTTACAGAATGACATGTGATGGACTCGTAGGCATTGAAGGGTAGGCAGCAATTGAGAAGTAACTTGATTAACATGTTATAATTGAGAGGCGGCTGATTTACATTACAAAGAAATGTTATCATTAAAAATACATTTGCAACAGAAATATGACATTTAAGTGTTGCTGTGCTATTTGAAAGTTCACTCTTTGAAGATTTTAATTGCTTTTTTACCAAGTTAATAATATCATCACCTTAGCTGTGACTTTTTTTTTTTTAATAATGCATGATGAAATAGGTGTATGGCCCACACATGACCTAGAATATCACTCTGCTTAGTACCATACTGGGAAGTGATTTAATGAATGTCAATAATGGTATAACTTTCCCTACGAAAACTTACTGGTGTAGGTCAGTGTCTCACATCTGAGAGAAAATTGGGGTCAAATCCAGTGACGAATCTCCTGAATTTCAAATAGGGMTTCTCAGCTGATTTGATCATGTTTTGTTTTTTTTTTTTCATTCTCAGTGCAGAGAGGTTGGGCAATTAAACACTATTGAATGATCAACGAAACATCTGTATTTTTAAATTTGGGTTGGCTTATGATGTCTTTAATTCAGAGACACAATCCTGAGCATCAAATGAGACCTGAACAAACAATTTCCACCCCTTATTAACCTCCCGCTAGATCAAACTGTTTAGAAAATCAAATTGCCTATTAMATGTGAAAATTTTTTAACCCTTGGTGAAGTGTTGCAGTTTTCATAGCTATATTAGAGAAGCCCAGTATGGAAGCTGCTGAAATACGTTGGCGGTACTCATGCWCATTTGGGGTTAAGTTCTGGTTTTGACATGCAGGCTGGTGTTGTGAGATAGATGCCACAACATTCATCACTAGGGAGGCTTTGAAATTATTGTGCCCAGGAGCAGGTAAGACATACCTCAGCAGGAAAGAAAGCTTATGTTTCCCCASAAGCTGAGCCAGATTTCTCCTCTTCAAGCTCTGTGAGGGGAAACAGCTTTAGGTGATAAATTYGCAGGAACCTGGTACTCCCCAGCAGACAGGACTGCAGTTGTCTATGGAGGGGAAAATCCCCATGCCTCACATATAGTGCTTGTGCCAGGCATGTGTTAATGGGCCCAAAGTGAAAACAGGATTCATCTTACCTCAGCTTCCACCTCTACATCTCAACGCTGTTCTGTAAGCAGTGAGAGATGGATACCTGCTTATTCATTTTAGCATAAAATAGGCATCTGCAGTAGGAGAAATAAATTTTCCTAGATATTTCTGTTTCTTGTCGTTGACTGCAAGAGGAATCCAAGGCAACTTAGATTATACAGCTAAGACTAGCTGATCTGAATAATTTAAAAACAGATATAAAAACTGCAACTACATTATGAGGTTTAATTTTGCATGTCTATAATTTTTGAAGTCTGTTTTGATTTTTTTATGACAAAGCCTCAGCCACAATAAAGGCCTATAATCCAAGAACTGTCAGAGCCTGTATTGCCAAAGAGTAACAGAAAATTAAATAAATACTGGATTTAGTGTATGGTATTGGAAGGGACTGGAATTCAACTATAAAGAGCATTTAGCTCTTCTCCTCTACTTAAACAGTAATTTTTGTGCATTTCCACATGGTTTCCATGTGGTTTGTAGAAGCTACATGAGTGCATGCAAAAGAACAGTAGAAATTGACCTGACAACTGGGAAATTGTTGTTATCCACTGGGAAAGGGCTTTCCCTGCATTGGGAGAGCAGGCCAGGAGTTGAAGTCAAACGAGTATTTTGATCTTGATGGGGTTTTTATATTGAAGTAAATCCCTGCAAAAATATGTTTGCTTTTGTGACTTTTCCTGTCCCCCAGATGTTCTTCTTGTTTTTTCTTCCTAAAAGTCTGACTGGCACTTCTAGACCTGTCATACATTTATAACCAGCCTGTGAAAGATCTGCCAATCTCACTGTTTGCCTATAGAAGAGATAAAAATACTATCTTATAGACCATCATTTGTAAAATGAACTTTAAAGCTCAATTATTCCATTCTAAGTCACCAAGTGGCTTAGTCTCTTCCCAATGAGAAAGAGTAGAATAGAAAGCCGTGGCTGCCAGGACCCAGACCCTGCAGAGTGCACTAACTTCCAATATGTATCTGTATCTATGTTTTTGTRTGTCATTACTGCAGCTTCAGTCTGTATCACCTTGAAACAGGAAAACAATGTATGTCACATGCACTGGAGTGTGAAGCAAGACATGCTAGAGAAGAAACCTTACCACAATTAAATGGAATCAAATCCTGGAAATCATTCTGCTTTCTAAAATATTGATTATACCAGAATCTCTAGGCTTTATCATTAAAAGACTGAATCATAGCCAAAACTATTCTTTTTCCATTTGTTTAGTGGGGTTTTTTTTCATAGACTTCACACTTAACATTGTATYATCTCCTTACTTCAGGAAATGCATAAACTTCTGAAGTAGTTCTAAAGTAATCACGTAGCTTTAGTCTTTGATTKGAATCCAAGAATTTAAAATCATCTAAAATAGCTTTAGATGCTTTGTAGTTGCTGGAAATGTAGACCAGTATTTTCCCAATTAAWAATTCGATCTCTGTGTTTATCAGTTAACTCAGGTAACTCAGTTAGCTGATGTGAAAAGGTAGAAGTGGTTCAAAKGCTGAGCTGTAGTAAATTCATTCACCTTCCAATACTTTGATACTTGAGATCAGAAGCTCATGGATTTGTAGGTTCAAGTGGAGGCCTCCCACGGGTATGGGAGGTCAGACCTTCAGCATGTGCTGTAACTAGGGTTTATTGTAACTACATGATCACTTGAGTTTTCCTAAAATAATGTGTGCAGTRGAAAATTCCAGATAACTGTGAGCAGGACTCAGCCCATCTGCCACTGAAATCTGCCCACAGAGTTGCTGGTTGCAGGATAGATGATTAGTGGCAGGAGGACAAACTTGAGGAGGATGTGAGTGCGAACTCACAGCTGTTTGATCTCCTCTTTAGAGTCACATAATCTCCTCCTCTCCTAAACTCTGATTTCTCTGTTCTATTCTAAGTGGTTTAGTATAAGAGGTTCTTGACCTCCAGAGAAAATGAGAGTGCAGAGTGCTTTGGCAGCTGGGAGGATGAAACTTGGCATGAAGATTGTCAGCTCGCTGCAGGTCAGGTGGTTTCTGCAGAATTGTATGGAGTGTTCCTGGCCACTCTTGTCCCATGGATTTTGTACACATGGTGCAGGAAGCAGAGGGCAGAGTTTTCTAGCTCAGCTTCTCAAATGTGGGGTTTTTTTCCTACAATTATTTTATTAAATGGAGAAAAGCAGAGGAGTAACCTCTATCCCAGACCACTTTATTTTTTCCAACATAAAAATGTGTTTTAAACATGCATTTTTAAACAGGAACATCTCTCATGTTGATGACTTTTGCATAATTATATAATGCAATGTGCCCTGTGAAAGAGGTTAGGAATTTGAACTTACAACTAAATAATAACTTTATTATTCTTACAGTAGATTTCAGAGTATAAAAATTGCATCTCAACAGAGAAGACAAACTARCTTTTAATTTAAAATACAATGCACATTCCTAGTGATCAGTGGATAAGTTATATGTAAGACCACTAGCATTTTTAAACTTAGGTAATTGAAAGCCTTTTCAGTGATTCTTTTAATGTGTTCAAAAAAATGTGTATTGGCCTTCATTATGACATTACTGTGAACTATGGGAGAAATGCAGCACAAAATACTGTACAGAAAAATCTGAAATAAAGAAAAAACCAGCAACACCATAGTGTTTTTGCAGTGGATATTTTTATTTTRTGATAGGAACAGATGGACTAAAGCAAATGGGACAATACCAAGTACTGGCTGTATTATGCAGTGATCCTTATGACAGGTAGAGAAGACCATACATTGAATGATCCTGGGATGCATAATCACCTGCCATGCTTGGAATGAAGGTGTGTGCTGCTATCTGTCAGTAAAACCATGCACTCCCTGCTTTCCTTCTGTCCTCCTGCTTTTAATTTGTCCCAGTACCCAGAGATGGCCAGGCAACTTCAGGGAGTCACATTACAGRCTATATGATGCACTACTGCTCACTGCCACGTATGCTAACCTGCTCTATTTTACTTTAACAATCCCTTCAGCCCCTTTGAAATAAGGGCAGGATACACTCTGCACAGGCCTAAGYGCTGAGAGGAGAAATGAGTGTGTTCTTCCTTGCTCATCTCCAGTGTCAGTATTAGCAGCAAACCAGCTCTGGCTGTTCAGAGCCGTCTGGGACTCTCCATCCAAGGCAGGACACAGTTATTTTGTTGTTGCAACTTCTTTTACCAGGGTCCTAGCAACTTGTGCAGTACAGTGAGCTGAAGAGTGGAGAGGGAGTTGGGCACCTGACAGTGCTCAGAGAACATCCATGATAGGGCAGGGACTCACTGCAGGGCACAGTGTGTGACTCTCACCACAATGGCAAAARCCCAGAGGAAGAGGGAAAAATGAGTTGAGGACCTGTAGTCATGGGCTGCATCACATTTGTGGTTTGAGTGAAGCATGGTGTTAGTTGCCATTTTTTCAGACCTGTCAGAGGTATCTTGAGTGRAAGGTGTTGATTATTTCCAAATATCTGGTAGCTAGTAAGCTGGGTTTACCCTTTAATGCCTGTCAGCATGCAAGAACTTCCTGAAGCTCTGATTACAGAAAAGATTTATTTTGCTCATAAAGCCTCTTGCCTTCAGTGAAGGGTAAGAAAATGCTTAAGCTATTTCCGGAATAAGAYTGCAGTCCTGAAGTGGAACCAAAACAACTGAATGTTGTAATAGGGAACTGAGAAACTTTGTATTCTGCTTCTATTTTTCTGCTTTTTTAGTTTATTCTGCTCTCAATATCTATCAAATCCTGTAGAGATCTGTTGGATTCAAGGGAGAATGTACTACCAATTAATGATCTTCATTTTTGGAAGGGAGATTTGTTAGCAGGAAATTCTTGCAGCTCTCAGATGATCACCAGCTGTTCAAATGCATTTTGTAGTCTAATTATATAGGATAACCAAAAATACTGGTCTCTCCAAAGAATAATTTCCACTAAGCACAAAAGTRTGTTCTTCAGCTGATATTGCAGTCTTTGGGCTGATTCCTCTCCTAAAAAAGACAGGGCAAAKGTTCACATAGCTGAGGTGCTAACAGTTTGAGGTTCTTGGATAATGTGATTTCAAATGACACTGTCAGACCTAAAATTTCTATTTGTCACAGAATTTTCATCCACAGTTGCATAAAAAATGCCAAATAATATTATAAATCAAGGTGGTTGATAGAACATATTTCTTCTTCTAATTTTTATTTTTCTATTTTCTGTATTCAGTATAGTTGGTTGCACTGTRGTGAAATTGTTTTTATTTCAGCTTTGATGCTTTAAGTTTTCAGTTCTACCATGCCTGCCCTTAGCTTTCTACAGTCAGGCAGTCAGTGTCAAACTGCTGCTGCAGGCTTCTATAAAAACAGGAAAAGTTTATAAGAATGAGATATTTTAGGGTCTGTCARGTTTTGGGTTGATCACATGATAAATAAAAATGTGATTTTTAATTAATCTAGCTAATGCTTCCAGACATGCTGTTCTTCATGGCATCAGGCTGTGTCTGACATAGCTTTTACTCAATAGGGTTTTACTGAAATCTTTAGTTGGCTAATTCATGTGAGATGTGCTCAGCTTTTCTATAAGAATTCAACGAAGTTCCGCTGTAAACTTTTCTCCCTATTCAACTGTGACTAGAAAGCATATGTGAGCTGAAGAATATGTTGGTGGCCATCTTTATATTACAAGAATGGTATTAATATTTTAACATTCTGGAGAAGAAAGCAGATATTAATGTCACCCAAAGGCATTACTAAAATTGCTCTCTTTTTGGATTTCAAGATTACCATCTGTGTAGCATCAGAAACAGATGTTCTTTTCACCAGRAAAATGTATGTGAAAGAAAGGACAATATTCTTGTACGGGCTATTCAATGTAAAGGCTGTTACAGACATAAGGGAAGAATAGATAGCAAAGAAGACAATGTGTTTTGTTGTAAGGGAATTTAARGAAACTATTATTCTCCCAGAAAAACCAGAAGCTTCAGTGGCAGAGATTTTCTCGAAGGGATTAATTGATAAAGTGGTCCCATTTTATGAAAAAAWGTTTTTTCAGAATTTTGAATTTCAMAGTTTTCTTGCTTTCTGTTTGTTTGGTTTTGCCTTAATTCATAAAATTCCCGTAAAATTTCTCTGCTTTTTAAGTTAAATGAAAATTTCTGGAGGTATAGGTCCTAAAAATGGATGAGTATAAAATTGAAGACAGTTTTCAGAGTGTTTCAGCGATTGTTTATTCTTATAGCTCTGTTAAACTGTATGATAATATGTAACAACTTTCAGTAATTTGACTTTTTTTTGTCAGCTTTGTGYAGTGATATCTTTATCTTTGATGAATGGATTCTTTTCCCTCTCTTCTCTTTTCAGCATGAATCTATTAAYGCAGCAAACATTTTTTAAATCCTTGTACCCCCTCCTATTGCTTTCCCAGGTTACAGAATGGCCAGTAGGAAACCAGGGTTTGCTGTATGACCGCAACTGGATGGTTGTAAACCAGAATGGAGTCTGCATGACTCAGAAGCAGGAGCCAAGGTTGTGTCTTGTCAACCCCTCAATTGATATGAAGCAAAAAATTATGGTCATTCAGGCAGAAGGTTGGTAAACAATATCCTTTCCTTCCCTTCTTTATTGGYGTCAGGTTTCTAGGCAGGGACATCTGCATGCTCCCACCAAACTGCTGAATGCTGTGCATGCTTACTTGTGATTTCAGGGACAAGTTCTGTGCCAGCTGTGGGCAACAAAGCCCTGAAGGGCTTCCTWACTTGTTGTTGGGCAGGCAAAGAGTACACAGTGACTCCCTATGTGCAATCATAAGGTGAATGGTCCAGGATGGAGAAAGGAACAGACAGAAGTGGAAATTTACTGACTAGTGTCTCTCCATAGCATGAAGTCCCACAGCCTGAAGGGATTGTTAATGCTGCAAAGGTAAAGGAATAGAAGTCTTAACATTAAGCTTCTTGGACAAAAAGCTTCCCATTTTGGATCTCTCTTCCTTCTTCCATCTGTTGGATTAGATTAAAATCTATCATTAATTCATTTCAATTCTACATGGAGCACCTTGCATCTCAGATTTCTGTAGTTGACTTGCACAGACAACCTTCTCCCACAACTTTTAAATTATCAAGTGCTTCAGAACTAATTATTTCTAGAGATTTATTTCCTTACCATCTCTATTCCTTTCTGACCTGTTCCCTTCTGAGTCTGTTCATTTTTTTTCCCTGCTAGCACTCATTCAGACAAGTGCCTACCCATTAGTATGTTCACCTGTCAATAATACCTGTCAGTAAGACCTGTCATACTTCRGGGAGTCAGGAAGAAGTTTTCCCAGACAAAAATGACAGTCAAGGCACCCATTTCGCACTGAGATTTACAAWCTCTTGCCACAGTTAGTGCCAGGGTGAAATTTGCCTTTAAATTCTACAATTTGCTGTGTATCTTTTTTGGAGTTTTCACTGTYATTTGCCTTCCTTCCAATGAAAGTGAGAACCATTTCCACACAGAAGTGATTGTCCAAGTCCATTAATCATTTTTCTACCCAAAAGTAATTGATCAGTGTGCTCTAACCGGAATGTCATTGCCATTTATTAACAAGCCTGCTTTGGTATGCCAGTGTGTAAGAATGGAGTCATTTTATTCTTTGTATATTGACTCTAGCTACCAAAGTCCTAGCCCATGAGGTGATCTCGGGCCTCTTTTCAGGTAGTCCTGCTGGTTTTTAGTCTTATGATGGTCTTGCAACCTTTGGCATTTTTTAAAATTCTTSACAGTGAGATAATGGGAGTCTTTTTCTTGTGGAGTCTGTTCCAGAGCTTACTGTTCCTAAGATGGCACAATGATGGGAGCACATACAAACCAGCAGGATAAAGCTGAGCAGATAAATCTGTAGGAAGTTGTTCCAATATTTATTATGTTTTCTTTCTTCTTACCTGCAGTCTAAATCCATTATTTGTTTGTTAGTGTTAAATTTTTAATATTTTTCTTTTATCCCTTCACAAACATGGGGCAGTGTTATCTTCCACTTAAATAATTTCATCGCAGACAAATTTAATCTAATAAATTGACTCTTTCCTCACAAATCCCATGTTAATCCCTGCTGCTTTTGTCACCACACCTCTAGCCTGCCTGTAGTTGGTTGCAAAYGTAGGACCTGAAGCTGAATGCTGCCTGTGAGCAGTGATCCATGTGGTGGCAAGCAGTGGAACTCACTTGAGCCAGGCTGGTTGTTCTGAAGCTCAGAACCTTGGCTGCCTGTGCAGGTGTCCAATGCTGTTTCAGATCTGTAGCTCTTGGTGACTAACAGCCGCCTCTAGGTCTCCTCCTGCTCCGCTGCTTCATCCACGTGGAGGGCCACCTACCCAAACCACTGCTTCATCCACATGGAAGGCCACCTACCCAMACAGCCACATGCATCTTTCCGAGCTGGGCTTTGTTTCCTCCATCTCTCCTCCGCCTCCTCTCACAGTCCCTGTGCTGAGTTTCTCTGTTCTTTCCATTTCTGCCATGCCCTTGCTTCGGTGACTGTGCAGGCCCAGTGCTCCGGCTGACGGTGACAGCGCTGTCCGGCAGCTGCCTCTCCTCTGCAAGGAGCCGTACCCGCGGTGCTTTCCCTGCTGTCCGCGCTTTTCCCGCCGGGAGCACAGCTTGTGGCGCACACCTCTGACCAGGGCGTGCTTTGCTGGCTGGAGGCGCCTCTCTCCAAAAGAGAGAGCCTGAGGCAGCCGTGCCGCTGGAATAGGGGCTCGGGTAAGTGCCTGAAGCCGAGTGAGCCGGATCCCGCGTAGCTGGAGCACACAGTGATTTTTAAGAGCGTTTTGCTGTTACACTGTTAGATTATGGTGAATACTTTATCTGTGCCACTTTTAAAACATAATGAGTCTGTTCTCTCTTCCCCTCCAGGCACATGTGTTCCTCTCCTTCTAGAACTTTTCATTAGCTGAAAATTTGTTTATGGCTATTTTATTTCAATGTGGCTTAATATTCTCTGTCTTCTCTGTCCAAGAAAAATTTGACAGCATGATTCAGTGTGACTGTAACTACTTTAGCACCTTTTGCTGAATTCTCTATGTGCTGAGACACCCTTTCAGGGTTGTTCTTTAACCCTTACATGTTGGGTGTCTCTGTAGCCCCATCTGTAGATGGGCAGACCTTGCTGTCTGACCGACCCAGCTGTGCAATCCTGCCGCCCATCCACTGTGGGCAGCAAGGATGGCCGAGTGGGGCTTTACACAAGTCCAAAGCTGCCTGAAGGCTTCGGATCTTTGCCTGGCATGCCTGTAAAATTAGTTGGCTTGCRTGGCAGCTGGGGAGCTCCAGGTGTTTCCCGGATCTCTGACAAACGGGTAAGTGAGAGCAGAGGGAGAGGAAGGGCTTGTGCATACTCTCTCACTGGCTGTATTTTTTTCAGCAGAGGGAGTGAGATTTTAACTTTGAGAAACTGCATTTATTAATTTTGTCAGAATTATTTTCTTAGGCTATGCGGTTGTTAACATGCATTCCCTATTTTGTTTACTGTTCAGAGTGTAACAAAGCCATGCTATCACATAACCCATTTAGAGAAAATCAGTGTACCTAACTCTAAATCAGCCCTCATGGAGAGAAAGAATTTCATGTGTCTTGAATGAAGTTATTAGAGGTTTGGCTCCCAGTAACTGAAAGGTGGGCAGGAGCAAGTGCCTTCATTTCCAGAAACTCTATTACTGGAGTGAGAATCAAGGGAAATCTCAGTGTCCTCCTCCATCAAATACGTGGGAGCACAGATTACATTGCACTTGTTCCTGACCTACACAAATGTGTAGCCAAAGAGAATTCAGCTGAGAATACATTTCTGGAAAAGACTAATTTCTCTCTTTCCATTTTAGCTAACAATCAGCATTACTCTGGCAAGCTGGGCATTAGTTTGTCACTGCGCAGTGGGAGAAATTCTGAGTGTCGAGGAGGCGCCTTAAAATATTGGAGTAGAAAGATGCTAGCAAAACCGAGCAGCTAATTGCACTTTATGGAGTTTATTGTGCCTTCAAATAGTCATGTGTTACTGCCAATAAAAATAATGGGAATTAAGTGCATACACTGATGAAAGAATATACATGAATGGTTTATATTTCAGTCTATTGAAATAACAGATCTCTAATTTTCCTCATTGACTGAAAATAGGAGCTATAACGATAAGATTTTTTTTATATTAATACTGTGAGCACATCTGTGAATTTTATTATCAAGCAAATTACCATGGAGAATGACAGCTTTTSCACTTTAGTAACTGGCAGTATATACTTTATTTTTTTGCCTTAAAGACAGAATAAAATTGTAATTAACAATGTTTAACTGACCTAAACATCACTGTAAAATGTGTACTGTTCAATAAAAATGTGATACACTTGCTGCTGTATAAAAGCCTTTTTAAAGCCCTGAAATTCTATTTTAAGAAATTATGTGAGTATGCCTTTCTTAGAAAATATTTGAAAGATGTAACAGTTAAGAGTGCTGCAGGATKAAATATTTCAAACTCGTCTTTTCCAGAAGGAATGATTCTAATGCTTAATTGTTTCAAAGCCCAAAAGTTCTAGTTGATAAGACAATAACATTGGCTTTTTTTCAGGTTGTTACAGGGCAGTTCAAAGCATTTTTTACATGTATTATTTTCTTAAGTGAACCCAACTTTTCCCCTTCTGTCTTCACTTATGACATATACTAACATAATTAACCAAAGAAGAAGTAGACCACTTTCTGTTTTGTAAAACATGCATGAAACAGAGTTGATAGTGGTGTTACAATGAATCTGAACTACATTTTATCAAAATATGTAGTTATAATTCTGGGAAATGGTGGGGGGGAGAGGGATGTCAAGGTTTTGGTTAATATATGTTGCAGTGTAATGGAAAAGCTGGATTCATTGCAGCCACACAGTAAAACACTTTGTTCTTCATTTAAGATTATTGTTTTCAATTAACAGAAAGAAAAGTAGTACAGCTTTTCTTTTTGGTTCTAGCAAACTGCAGTGCTCTTTCCATCTCTTTGGCTCATTCTTTTCAAGATGAGAAAAATGTGGGAGAAGTTAAAATAGATCATTACCAGGGAATCCTCAGCTGGTTAAAACTTGGAGATGAATAGATGGGAATAATTGTCTCATTTGCAGTTTTCCATACATTTTGTCTTGTCTTTAAATTATCATAGTTTTTTCTCACAGTATATTTCTTTTTTTGAACAGACTGTGCCTCTTTTTTTCTTCCCCCCTCCTCCATCTTTCATATCACTCAATCCCTCTACTCCAGCATGACAGCGTTTAACATCATCTCCTGACTTGTCAGAGGAGCCGTCCTTTCAACAGAAACCGTGACTGAGGCCATAATTCTGTGCCAGTTTTGTTGCCTGAGATAAACAGAGAAGGAAATTACTCAAAGCTGAAATTGTGTATTTTTTAAATATGCTTTGAGTACCAAGGTCATCTGCAGCCTTTGTGCTTTGTTTTATCATTTGGAGCCACCTGCCGGCAGAGAATATAATTCTGGCAAAAAGAAAAAAGATGTTTTTATTTGCTGTTTGTGATGCTGCTGTGACTGTGGAAAGGAGCAAAAATAGGAACGTTTTTCATGATCCTATCATTCTTCATAATTTTTTAATTTGAATATGACTTTCTGTCTTCTCACCTAGGCATGGACCCAATATCTGTGCCACTAGAGGACAATACTGGAAAAGAGGCTGTGATCTGTGAGAGTAAAGTCTGTTCACACAGGTAAGGGAGAGCAGAGGTACTAAAGCTGAAAATCACTGTAGTGGCACTCAGGATGTGAACGTAGACAGAATGTACACATAGACAGAAGTCCTTGAAAAAATGGTGGAAAGCAATGAATGATTAGTGAACCAGGTGAGCGGTCCTATTTAAATAAGTAAGTTGGCATGCCCAGCATGTCTGATAGAAAACAGTAAAAAATTTTAAAACATGAAAAAAGGAGAGGAAGGACAGTACAGTAAACTGGCTTTGCCCTCACTTGAATGAGTGAGATCTTTTTATTTACTTGCTCCAAGCRTGAGAAAAGAAGGTGTCCCCAGTTACCTCCCAATGTCAGCTGGGGGTCTCAGCAGGACTTGAATTCAGTTCCCACATTTAATAGTGATGATGTTAGCAGCTTTGCCCATTTCATACCCCATGGATTTAAAATTACTAGAACCTTCTAAAGTTATAAACAGCTTTCCATATTTACAACCCTTTTTAATTTTGTTTTGACCAGCCATGTTATTCAGTGTCCCCTTAACAATATTGACTGCAGGTATGTAAGTTAAATAACATTAATTCTAATCAGGAGACATACCACTTCAGTGAATAAAACATTAGGAATAAAATTATTTCCTATCCATAGACTTAAGTGTTTATTCATCATATTTTCTAAGAACTTCCTGCAGTCTCATTAAGTTTTCTGAGTGGCAGTGTATGAAGTGCCTTCCTAAAGTACATTTGCAATATCTACTATGTTTCTTTTCAATGCCTYTCTTGGTAAGTCCAACTAAAAGAGGCACTTAAAGATTTATGTCTTCCTTTCACCAAGGTATACTAATTTTTTGTAGCCCTCTACATTTGCTTCTCTGAGTAACACATAAACAAACCAGCAGAAGACTTGGCAATTTCCCCATGGAGCCATGCAGAAAATTATCTTCTCCTTCTTTTCTACTAGCTATTCAGATGATAAAGAGGATCTTTTCCTCAGAAGTGTATTTTCCTCAGGTAGTGGAACCCACCCAAGAGTCATTTGTTTTAACCATCTGTCCCACTTCCCTTAGTGTTGACTCATCCCTAGCCTCCCCATGGTAAGCCCATCTATTACAGGCTATAAAACAGCCTGAGTTATCTTTCTCTCTGTGTGCATAAAATTTGTTGCCATACTGTTTATTGTAGCTTCTCTTTCATGTAACTGAGTGTGTCATTTTTATTATATCAAATTGGAAGTTTTCATGGGAAACTTTCTTAGAGTTCTGTAAAGGAAGGAAAGAACAGAACGAACAAGAAAGGGGTTATAAAAGAAAATTGCAAGGAGTGGACTGTGACTAGCAAATAAACAAGACAAGAAGTAAAGCAGGATGAGTGAACAACGTGGATGAGGCTCTGAAACTGCTCAGAGACCCAATAGCCAGTTATGCCAGTTTCCAGTGTTTCAGCAGAGGAGCCTCCAGGGCCAAAAATAATGAGAAAAACARTGCTTTGCAAGAGGACAGGAGGTGATTTGTGGTCAGGGGTCTTTTCTGCAACATGTCTAAGGTGAGCAGTGGGGCCAAAAGTCTTTGTTAAAAGGCTTTTATTCGAAAGAAATGCCTAGTGAATGTATTTTCTATTTATTAATTCTGTGCTCTGACGCTGTTATTTCAGCCAGTTCTGTTGGCTTACCCTGAATTTAGACTGAGATAACTGAGAAAAGTACATGATGTAGAATCTGCAAGCAGTCATGTGAGGAAGTTTAATTTCACAACAGCCGTGGAAGTTTAATGAGCCCAAATTTCCCTTCTGAAGCAATTCATCAGCGTTAGCCTTCATCCCAGCAGGGGCTGCTCGCATCAGAGGGACCTGGCTTTCTGGTACAATGTCTACCAGTGACATAAATGATGAAAGTAGAAGCGATGTTGATAGGATTGATGCTGAAGAAGACCCTAAATGCTCAAGGTTGCTGCTCTACTGAAATAAGCAAGGACACAACCTCCTCTTTGACAGGTTGCAATATCAGAGAGATCAGGGGAAGTGTAGCAGTAGTAGAAGACAAAGGTGTAGTTATGACCAAGGTGAACAGAGCCTGTTGTATTATATCCCATGGGATCAATATTCAGACTTCATCTGTCCTTGTTTCTTGTTCTGTAAATTACCCTGCTAGGGGGACCAGTTGTAATGCACTGAAGCTAAATGACATAATAGAAAGATGAGTGGGAAACTCAAGGCAAACAGCAAGTGAAATCAGAGAGAAATAGGCTCTCCTTTATAAATTGCCTGACATGTGCCAAATGAAATGTAATGCTGACAGATGTAAAGTTATACTCCACAAAAATAAACACAAGCAGAAACAAGTAGAATTGCGCTACAACAGAATGACTTTGACTAAGACCTTGAAAAGATGATGGTACTTGCTCAGAAAATGGTCTGACAATAAGGGAAAGCAATTTGAAAACACGTGGTTTGGAATACAAAAACTACACAGTGGCATTTGATGAAATATCAAGAATGGTGTGAGTCTCTAACTCAGCCACTGTGACTCAAAACAATAAGTGTATAAAGAGAGGGCAAAACTTTCTTCCTGATTTAGACAGTGTTAATTTACAACAGGGTGCCAGAGGCAATTGACTCAAGAGAGATTTTAAACACCCCTAGAACCTCTGTGAAGGTGGAAAAAAATATTGGAGGAATTTGTTTCGCCTGCACTGTTATCATGGAAGATTCATGTGTTCTCATTAACAGCCTTCTCCCTAACACAGGTCAGACTGTGAAATCTCATGTGGACACTCACCTTTTGTCCTCTTTCTTGACACGGTGCCTGCATCTCATACTCATGCCAGAATACCATTTCAGTTCTAGAGCATCACTGGCTAGATGCAGCTCTGGTTAACATCTGTCCACTCTGAGTGGGGAGAGGGATGCAGAGCTGCACCATAGTTCAAAATTCAGAGTAAGCGCTGAAGAGATACCAGATCCATGCAGGATTATAAAATCTCCTTGGTTTCACTTCTGCTGGCTTTGTACCTGTGAAATTCAGTTGAACACAATAGAGCAGTTCGTAAAGCCRAGCCAATTTCCTCTTAGTCCTGGGGTTTAGCACCTTTTGCTGTGAGTAGCTGTTTTCTTGTTTCACAAAGCACATGATTTCCATGCMGATCAACTTCTTTGACTGGATAGGACATAAGGGTGAGAATGCGAACACAACTACTTCACTTTCCTTCCTATAGGTATTTTTCCTAGATCAGCATAAGAAGTCACATTCTTCTTATATTTAAAGTTAGGTATCAGTCAAATCTTTTTATGTGGTCAGTAGAGAGTTGAACATTCCCACAGTGAGAGTCATCCCATCCTGAGTTCTAATATAGATGGAAACTACTTACTTCTTTCCATTATCTGTGAGTGAAACCCAGATAACTGATTTAAACGAGATGCCTGGGAGATTTAAATGACATTAGGTTTACTCAGGGCTGAGGAATCTAATGTCAAACAGCATCAGTGACCTTCTTGGATTGAGAAAGATGATTTCAAAGTCCCTCTAGGAAAGATTACATCCAGGTAAAGAAGGCAATTCTATTGCCAGCTTGCATAACTCACTAGACATTTTACAAGTAATGGAAATCATCTTTAGAGAGATGCTTGGCCTCTGTTAGTGGAGCCATGTTTCAATATGAAATGTTAGTACAAACATGATGTAAATTAGAGAGGTAACATCATTGTACTTGATGGGATCATTAAAAATTGCACACAGCAAAGCAGTCTTAAATTGAACTCAGATCATTCATCCCTGTTTTTGGCAAAAAGTACAGACTAGAGTGTGACTATTTTGTAATACTGTATTGTAATATTGTTATATGGACAACCACTTATTGTACTTCAGAGTCAGTGTCTTCAGTGTTACGATTAATCCTTTATTCCATAGTAATTTTCCATACTAAACTGAATTAGATCTTGTGAAAGTCAACTTCAAGAGGAAAGGAGTAAACTTCAGGAAATGGGGAGTTAGTCATGCAGAGCTTCATGTCAGACATTCATCAGACAGTATGGATTCTATACTTTGTATTGAAGGAAGTAGRATAAACATCTTCACAATTTGACTTCTGTTTTGCGAATTAATGTTTGGCCAGTCAAATTTAAACTTCCTCTCTTCTTGTAATAGGGTAAAAACGTATGACTGTGGAGAAAGAATTGCTGGCTGGCTTTGTACGTTTCTTGGTCGTCCATGTCGCTTGATAAGACAAAGTTCAGTCATGAAAAGCGAGTCACATCAGAAAAATACAAAAGGTATGTTGTCATCCTTGAAAATATTTGTTATTCCTTATGCAAAAATCAGGCTCATGGACTTCACACTGAGTGTATAGGTGATAAAGGCTGAAAGAGTTATCCAGTATAGACCTAGTAGTTATGTTATATGCAGACTGAATTTTTGATGCCCTTCTACTTGTTAAATTTGGTGAAAATGTACAGATGCACCAGTATGGGAGGGAAGTTATTATCATGACCATGATTTTGTCTGGAAACTCAGAGACTATTAAGAAAAATGAACAACCAAATAATTGTGAACAACCAAATAATTTATTCAGAGATTGAATTTCATTACAAAAATATTTGAAAGGATATTGCAAATGCATAGACATTGCTCTTGTAAACTATTTTACAAATTYGGTAAAATCTCACCTCTATCTCAATTTCTAACTGCATTGCATCGTAACCATTTGCAGGTTGGAGGGCGTCCTTGGAATATTTCCTTAGTGCCTGGAACCAAATGAATAAACTAGCAATGAGAATGAGTAAGAGGTCAAAGAAAGATGAGGTGAAATTACTGATTTTTATGATGATTTTAGAATGTTGGATTGTTTTGGGTTTTTTTTAGGTCTATCATCTGCTACAAACATCTCACTCTCTCTTGTGAATGAAGCACAATACCTCCTGATAAATGTAGCAAGCATTCTGCAGCTGAAAGAACACATTTCTGCAAGGTAAGATGCTTCTGTCTCCAAATGTCTCTCAGTGATCTTGGATTCCAGAATCTTGCCATAAGATGCCAATATAGGTGTTTCATGTGGAAATGTAGAGATAGTTACTTTTCAACATTCAAAAAATATATAGCTACTAAACTGCTGTAATTACTAATTATTTTATGATTTCTGAAAATTTGGATTAAATGCGTGACCATCATCTGTCTACCAGTGTTCTTTAACAAAAATTTAAATGAAATTTTTGTCAAATAATTTGGTGGAAAGATATTGAGAACCAGCCAACTTCTTTCTGTCAGAAGAACAAGGATGAAGAGGTTTTCTSAACATAAATTGTCTGGCAGGTAAAAATATAAAGTCTGGCTGAACTATTTCTCTCCCATGGGAATTATTAAGATTTAGAGTAAATACGCACAACAGAAATATTTTGAAAGTATTTTCAGGACTGGAATAATTTTATTTCTTRATTTAATTTGGTTTTACTTATACAAAAGTGGGAGATAGAAGCAGCAAATTAAACACTGAGTCAGTCCATRGTTCAAAGATAAACCCATTACCAAACAAATTTTCATATACTAACTACAGGAAATTTTTGTTTCTTGACTATAACTAGGAAAGGTTCAAATTCCKCAAAAAATCTTCCCTCAAGTCCTCCATTATGTCTGTGTATCCCACACCCYCAGCATTTGTATCTGAGGCCTCTTTTCCTGTCTCTTAAAACTTCTCTCTTGCCTCTTCGTGGAGTCATCTTCTCTTCTCTTAGTCACCCACCAAACACGTCCCCTGCATTGAAAATTCCTGCTTTGAGTAGAAGWGGATATATGTATCTTTATATCTGCAGGAGGATATGTGTATAGCTTCAGGATTTAAATGCACTGACTGAATGAAGCATCACCAAGACCACTGGAGCTTGCTTTGTCTGAGGATTTTCTTTCTTCAGGAGCAGACTGTTGGGCAATTTTTGAATATCATGGGAAATTATTGTAGAAAAGGTTTGAAGCAGTCCAGCTCTCAGTATTTTGACTACCCTTTCTCAGTGACAGTGTCTTCTTGTGAGGCTGGACTGGCTGGGTTACATCTCCTTGGGAGGGCACTTCTTGCAGACATCCTTACTCAGGATGGGCTTTTTCCATGATAAGACTCAGTGTGGAACTTTCCAGATATGGGATTTGAGTGCAAAGATGAAGAGTAAGAAGCAGCAAGTGAGGACAAAAGAGAACAGTGAGCTTCTGTAAAACATTCAACATCAGATGATACACTGATTTTACACCTAATATCTTCCAGCACAGCCAGGCTTGTAATCTCCTTTTCCTCAAAGGAAACTCCAGATGTGACCAGAGCTGTAATAGTGACTGAGAAGCATCTGGCTTCTCACTCTGCAGTGTGAGTTGGAAGCGTCTTCCCTTCCATGCATTTTGCTATGCAGTGCCTTCTCTGGGTGCTGGAGAAATAAATTCAGATATACAGCTTCCTCATTCTGCACTGTTACTAAAGCATGGAGTATGGACTTTCCAAATATTGGACTATCCAATGTACTTTTAAGAACTGCACTTATGGGTCTTTATTAAATATTGGAGGGTTTTTAGAAAGTTTTATTTAGCTTCTTGGCATTTGAGTTTGGTTTTGCTTAAATGAAACCTGCTGAATTTTACAAAACTATTTCGATTTTCAATTAAGTTTTTATAATTTCACTTTGTATCTTCCATAAGTAAAAACTAGTCTTCCAGTTTGCACTTGGCTCTTGAGAGGTGATCAAAAACARAAACAGCAATTCAATTAAAAATTAGAATCCAGTATACTGTTGGAGATCTACATGTACCTGCAGACATTTGTCTCTCTGCTGTTTCCATTATAGGTTACCTTCATGCAAATCCCTATGACCTGGTCTAATGCTCAAATATTCTTGTTAGGATTGTAACCCTGAGGATACAAATACTAGTTTTTGAGTTTGCCTGTTAAATATAGGCAATGCATTCTTCATTGCAGAGCCCACTGCTGTGAAAATCCAAAGCACCTAGGCTGACTTTGGCACATTACACTGATTTTCAAAACAGGTCTGTGTTAGGATTTGCAGGATGAAGGTACCTGCCGCTAAATAAACCAATGCATGTTTTGTGGAAGAAAAAATAATGGAAATTTACTCAGATACATGTTGCCAAGTAATTACAAGCATTTTTAAGGGCTGGGGGAGGTGCAAGAGAGGTGAGGTATTCTGGATGTGAGCCCGAGTAGGTTGAAGGCAGAGAGGTTGGTGTAGGGGCATTGCAGTCTTCAAATTCAGCAGCAAAGGGTAGATTAGCAGAAGCTTGAAGTTTTTTTCAGCAGCTGTCTCAGGACACTGCAGGCCCAGCTCTGAGGTTACTGGGCTTTTGATGCTCCCAGTGCAGGCTGGGGTGTCAGGCACTGAGATTTTGCAAAACACAGTCAAAACTAGAGGCTCCACTGCARCCAAACTCCAAGAGCCTACAGCAAAGCTGGGAAGCAGAGCAGCATAATTGAATGTGTTCACAGTTAACTGCTATTTTCCTTCTTGTTTGTATGAGCACTGGCATAATCTACGCTTCCTGTTGGCTCCCACCTCCTGCATTCATTGCAAATTGTGTCTCAGCCGTGGGATTAACTGTGGGATCCTGAGGGAAAACCTGTAGCCTTGCAGCTTCTCATCCCACCTTCTACCCCCAGGCTGCTGGAGCCCTTGTGAACACTGGGGCTTGGTGGAGCTGGGCTTCTGTGGTCTGACTGAAAGTCTGCACAGGCAGTTTATCCTCATGCAGTTTTGTCTGCTAGAGAAGATCATCCAGACTGTTTAAAATAAAACCAAGCTTTTTTTTTTCACCTAACAGGCCACCTCTGCCAAGACTGCTTGATGTGAASTTTTCCCTGTACTTTGATTTTGCATATTTTTTCTCTAACTAAAATACATTTTAAGCTGTATGTCCTTATTTTTTCTTTTTTTTTCTCTTTTGGGACAGAAATGCCTCTTTTCACTGCTTACCCAGGTTTCTGCCTCTGCTGTAGGATCCCTAAGTTGTCAGAGTACAGTTTATGGAGTAAAAATGGTTCATTTCATTAACAGCTAATGCAAAAAGAAGTTTCTTCTCCACTCACTGTGGCACTGAGAGAATCCTCTGGAAAATTTACAGTTTCTTTTTTTTGTTGTTTTTGCTACTGTTCAAGTTCTCCTTTAGAAGAAGAGTAAAGGATGGTGATTCAAAGATGCAGCAAGATTTCTGATATTTGTATGCAGTCTGCTCCTCTTTCTGTCTCATATACATTCTCCACACTGACACAAATCTACACTCTGGCAGCTCAAATGCTTSTAAAGAGGGGGAGATATCACCACACAGAGATTAATTTTTTTTTTAAAACACCTATCGTTTGGTGCAATCTGCTGCCTCCCAAAGGCAAATAATAATAATAAGAGGGATATATCTCTCATAAAATTATTTTACTGGCCTTTTTCACCTTCAGCAACTACTGGTTTTGTCCCTTCTGACATTGCAGCATGTGCAGAATAAAATTTTATTTGCCTTTGGTTCTAGAAGCTTCTATTTTTACAATATTTAACAAGTCAAATGATTACTAACTGAGAAGATCTTTTTACTTGTTACCATTAGCCTTACATATGATAACAATTTGGGAATTTTCTCATATGCATGGTTCACAATCGCCTATCTACATGTTTTCATACCTACAGTGCCAGGTTACACCTCTGAAGAAGCCACCTAGAGGGTTATATATTATGGTTGGGAGGTTACAAACTCTAGTTGAGTACCTTGTGCCATTTCCATAGCCTTTGTAATAAAACTTGGTCCAGGTTATTCTGGAGAAGCATTTGCTAATCACATGAGCCAGCAGAGTCTTACAGCACAAACATCTAGAGCAAAATTAGTTAATAATTTTAATTTTTCTTTTGCTTTGTCAACTCTGTGAGACAGATTGAAGGAGCCRTTGGAAATAGAGGAATTGATCCGACGTTTCCGTGCCAACATTGTCATCAGTGCACCAGAGTCCTTTGAAGAGGAGGAGTGGGCTGAGATTTCAATAGGTGCTCTGCAATTCCAGGTGTGACCTTTTCTCTCTTGTCCATGCCCCAGGGTATCACAAAGCATTTTGATTCCAATTTTTGGAGACAAACCAATTTTTACAAGGCTTTGATTCCTGAATCAAATATGGGCAGCACACTTTGTGCAGGTGAAATTTATGAAGTGTTATAAAAAAAAAAAGTGGTGTGTCCCATGATAAACATACTTCAATATATTTAAGAGGTTTTGCCATATTTCTCCACACTTCTATTGAATTTCATAATTCATAGCGTTTCTTATCTTTGTCTATCTGAATTGAATAATAATCAGGTTTTTTAGGCAAAGTTTATAGSACATATTTAGCCAGCACACCAGCAGAGAATACTTGTTGCTGTTTAGCACAGTAGTCCAAATATAACCTCACATCACTGCAAATTGAGCAACTGATGGCCAAAGACTGGACATGAATACAAGCGAACAGTCATGGTCTATTGCCCTCTGTTGTACACATCTTATCCTAGTCTTCACTCAAGGAATGTCTCTAATTCTGGCCTGGTAGGGTTTTTTGGTATGCTCATAGCTAACAACATAATGTCTTTTGTACTGTAAGGAAAATGCTGAAGAGTCAGACTTTGTAAATACATTCTTTCAAGAAAWGCTCTTAACAAAGAATCTATAAAAGCTACATGACACCTAAGGGAATGATGCACACATGTATTAAATGTTCTGCTGAATTTGTCTGGCCAAGAGATATGAAATATGTATTTGAAGATGCTTTGCCTAGGATGTGAAAGTGGCTTATTTGTTGTTTCTTAGAGATTATAATTTAAGTGTGAATGACAGGAGTACTGAAGTCAAATCTAGAAGATGTGATAAGCATCACKTTTTTTTCTAGTCAGCATGCTGTAAGAAAATTTTTCAGCAAGGGTGGAAAATATTGCTTATCTGCTCTCTTCTTATGTGTACTTTGATCAGTAAGTTGCAATATAAGTTACAGAAAATTGAGGGAAAATTGCTATAAGTAAGAAATGAGGAATAAAAAGAACAAAATCCATGGTGTATAGCTTGTTGGAGGCTGGAGTTACATTGGGGAGTTCAGCTGAGGATCCTGTTGGTAAGTTACTGTAAAAATACAAAATAAAAGGCATTCCTATTTCTGGCATTGATATACTTTAGGAATACAAGGCAAAAATAGAAAGGCTTATGTAACTTCCATTGTCTTTTCCCATCTCTGCTAGGTCCTTTTTCAGATGTAGTAACAGTAGAAATTATGTTAATGTTTCTTTATGCCACAAAAATGGTAGAAGCTGTTGAACAAAGTAAAGCAGGAAAAAATATTTCCTTCTCTGTCTTGTGCATTTAAATAAAAAAATAGAGCTGTGGAAAATAATTTTCTAAAAGAGCTGATGTTTGATGTTGATGATTACGCTGAAGAGTTACACAAGCAGTCTAGATGCATCTAAAAAACCTGAAATATCACTTCAGATCAGCCCATAAAATGTTTGAAGTGTACAGTTTAATTATTTGCCCTATTTGAAATTTATGGCACATTTTACAAAAGTAGAATGTGTATACTGAGATATACTGTAAGACATCATTTCTGTAATGTACAGCTTTGCTAAAGTTAGGGATACAGTGTTAAGTGAAAGTGCAATATGTCGTCCTTTCTCCATTTTAAAGCTCTAAAAAGACATTTGTTGCAGGGTTGGGTGTTTTTTCCCCCTAAAAACATACTTTAGTTCAAACAAGAATTARCTTTAAGAACAACTACATATGATGTTAACATCATGTGTAATAGATGATAGAGGATTAAGTATTTCTTCTGATTAAGTAAACTTGTATATTTAAATATTTTACATTCTGAGTATCTAAAAGTGCATGCATATAAGAAATATGTCGTGCATTTCCCAGTCCCAAGAAAATCCTCCTTGGGTTGAATCCTGAGGCATTGGCCTAATTTTGTATTCAGTTCTTTGGGCAAGCAGCCCTGCTCACCCACAGAAGAAGTGGAGCCATCAGGAAATACAAAGATGTAAATGTCTGGTATTTCTCAGATTCTGTGTCTGAGAAAGTTTTCCTTAAAAGAAGAAAAAAGTGAATTAAAAATTCAGTGAGACTTTTGCGAGAAGACTTACTATATTAGGTAAACAGACTTGACCTTTTACATAATGAAAGCTTGAAAAACCACAGGAAAGGTATGCAAAAGGTATGTGTTTAATATATTATGATAGTCAGAAGCTTGTACTGTTCCATGCTGTACTGCTTTGATAAACAGCCATGAACTTTCTTTAACTAAAATTTCAGGTTGTGGGTCCATGTAGCAGATGTCAAATAATCTGCATTGATCAACAGTCTGGGGAACGAAACAAAGAAATTCTGCAGTCCCTGTCTGCKGCCAGAGGTAGAAAGGTCAGTACAGTACTTCAAAAATAGCTGTAATGGAAGATGTAGTGACTTTATTGCATGGGTAGTGAAATATCTGCTGAGCGAATATTCACAGCTAAGTTGTTACCATTTGGATTTTTTCTGCAAAAAGAGGATGCACTTACAACCCAGATATGGCATGGTTTATTTGTATAAAATGCTAAGTACATTTTTTATTCAGAAATGGACTATTGATATGCATTATTTTAACTGTGCTTGCTTTTATTCAGTATGTACTTCTTTACAGTGTGTTTATTTTGGTCTTAAAAAAACACTGATGCACTGATGTATTTAAGAAAACAAATAGGCTGAAAAATCAGAAAGTGTTTGAAATTATACAGTTGGTGTGTAAGACTAAACTTTATTCTCACCCTGAGAAATTAGTAGGAAAAACAGGGCATATGTGAATATAGTCAAAGTGGAGAGTAATTGCTTAGGAAAGAGACCAGAAAGGAAGTGTGAAATACAGGTGTTTGAGGTCCTGCTTCCTTAGGTTGCATTGCTTGGAATTGAGAGCGCTCAGATGATGGCCAGACAGTTCGGCATCCCAAAGGCTCCACAAATCTCCTCATACGTATTTATTTAGCTGAAAATCCTTATTCAAAATTCATTGCTTCCTGTTGGTTAAGCTCCTGTTGTTAAAGTGTCTCAGGCAGTCAGGGCTTGGGAGCTTTGCCAGTACCCGCCGAACACCAGAGACAGGGCACAGCACCAGCACAGAGCAATAACAAATAGGCTGAAAATCATTCGACCAGACAATGCACAAACAAGTTACAAATACTGCATTCTATGTTTGGACCAAAAAAAAAACCCACCAAAATTGATTCGTCTCAGTGACTCATTAAGCAGACAAAGGGCTTTCTTTTCGTTGGCTGTTGTCCTCAGTGAATAGCTCCTCTGGCTCCGTGTTGGAGCCAGCCCGGTGCAGTGAGCAGGGCCGGCTGTCGAGGCACAGCTTCCCCCTGACCTGAGGTGACTTGGGCTTGCGCAGCAGGCTCTGCTCCAGGTCCCCACAGTACATGAGCCTTTGTGAGATGAGCTCCTGGCCCCAGTGGGTACCTGAGGAGAGGGGCCCTTTCCGAGTAATGGTGAGCCACAGCTGCTGCCTCTGGGACACTGGGGACAGGGATGCTCCCTACTGCCGCATGAGGTGTACTCTGTAGAGGACTTTTTCTGCCCATATGTGTTTTACTGGATTATGACTTGAAACCCCTGTAAAAAGCACTCTGTACTCAGCGAGAAAATGGCAGCAAAACCTTTCTCAGGATGCAGATTGTCAGGAGAAGCACAGCATCTTCTGCATGTTTCCTGCAGCAAAGATGAGCTCCTCTCTCATTCTGATTAACTCAACAATGAAGAGATTTTCATGATGCACTGCTAGAACCAAGTGGCTCATTCAAAGAGGACTAAGGCAAAGAGAGCAATCCAGCCTCTCGAGAGGGAGCTGGCGCCTGATAAAAGCCGCGCTGCGAGACGAGGCAGGCGCTGCTGATCACTGCGGGGGAGTGCTCTCTCTGCCTCAGCTGTGCCGATATTCACGCTGCAAAGACACGGGCATTCAGCCTTTTTTGTTTTTTCCCAGCCTTCAGCGCTGCTGGCAGATGGGATCTTGTGAGCATGCCCTGCTCTGCATSAGGGTGAGCTTAGCTGAAAATTGAAAGGGAGAGTTTGAACTGGTAGCTTTGCCTTTCTGGTCTGAGAAGACCTCCAAGCCCCTTCGTCCTGCAGGTCGCCTCTGTGGTGATGGGCACCAGCTGATCATCAGTGAGCAGCACCCAGGAAGGACTGTAGCATTTTTACTGTGCTTAGCAGACCTAACAGAGGACACTGATCCAAACCTTTCCCAGCTCACAGTGGGGAGAGAGAAAGAACATCGAGTTCATGTGACTGTGTTAAATCGCAGAGCTAATCCTTTGGTGACTCATTTCTCTACTATGTGCTTTTCTGCTAAGGATTCATCTAATAGACTTAATTTTCGTTGTTTTTTTTTTTTTAATCAGATGCAGATTCAGTGAAGGAAATCAGCAGTGTTTGCTCCCATCTGTCAATAATCTGATTCAAACTACAAAAAAAACTATTGCAGAAAAATAAGATTTAAGATAGTTTCCCAGGTTTTTGGAAAGCTGCTGTAAGAAGTTGATTGCCAAAACATTAAAGATATTGCAGATAGAAAAGAGACACAGATGTCAATATTTCCCATTTTAGATTGTTTTTTCCAAGAACACCAACCTGAAAAGATTACATTGAAATTTATCAAACAAGTAGCCCAAATAGCAGAACTGCCAATGAACTTCAATAATGAGCTAAATAATGTAAGGTTGGTAGGAGGTAGTTCAATATTTATTTCTAATATCCTACCTCTGGTAGGAGGTAGTTCAATATTTATTTCTAAAATCCTATTTTTCTCCATTCCTCTGAGACTCTGAGAACCTGGTGCCTCAAATTGAAAGATGGAGCCTTTGCATAGATGGATTGYAGCTGAAACTCAGGACCAGCTACTGTAACTAGCCACCCAAGCAATTTACATCTTTCCAGATAAATGCAAAGCATGTTGCTGAAGCCTTGCCAGCTGCTTTTGATGAAACCTTTTATATCATTGTTTGACACAAAATGTAAACACCTCCATAAAGTGAACTTGRGCTCTGCTTTCTGAAGAAACACTCATAAAGGATTCTTTCTGTAATTCTTGACTGGAAAGGAAAGATGAGCTCTCCTCCTGTGGCAGAGTGCTCTCTGTTACTGCAGGAGATCAGGAAAGACTAGATAATTCCATTAAGCAAATGGCCACATGCTGTTTCACATGCCTCACCACCTGACACAAAACACACACGGGTGGAAAAGGGAGAACACAGCATTCCTGCCTCTCTTTGGTGTTTTGCAGATGCCGTTTAGCACTAATGATAGTGGAAGCCCTGTGGGTAGATTTGCAGCAGTGCAATAAGCTGGGACTTGCTGGCAAGGTAGGAAAGGGAATTATTGCATTAGCAGTCTGCCCTGGTCTGAATGTATGGATAGTGGTACATCAAGGGAAATCCATTATGTTTGCACATGCCTTCATACACTAAAAAGCTTGTGGTTTTTTCTGGGATCTGTTGATCCTCCTTTATGTATCTCATTGTGCCTTTGGAGAGCTTCTTTTCTTGCAGAATTAGATGCCATGCCTTTGGATTGCTTAGTGAAATGCTAGCAAGGATAGCAAATTACCTCTCATATCTGATGCATCATTATCATTATTTTCATAGTAACACAGGGCTTTACACCATGCAATGCTTTTCATTCAAATATCTGGAACATTTGAGAACAGTGATTGTAATTAATAGGCCTCTGAAATAATATGGTTCTCTTTTCTCATCGGCGACTGAACTGGAAAATGTATTTAGTTAAGGGAGAGCAAAGGAATATCAGTTCTTAAGGAAGCATTCTACAGTCCAGATATTTTCAACAGAACAATATGGGGTTTTATTTATGCCAGCTTAAAATTTTGCCTTTTTCCAATATAAAAAATCAGCATGTCAGAAGTGAGTACTTCCTCTTTACTATTTTGTAAGGCTTTACATTCTAGTAAATCTAAAGCTAATAAAACATTATTACATTAAAAAAACCAATTTTAATAATTGCGTCTCCTAAATCTTTGGATGAGAGGGAGTTTATGTTATTGTATGAACAAATGAAAAGACCTGGACAGGTAAATTTATCTGCTGGGATATGGCAGCTGAGAGGCAAAATCCAGAACTCATCCATCCAAAGCTAAGTATTAGCATGCAGTATGATTTAAGTACTTGTTACACATTCTAGCAGGGTATTTCTCTACCAGGTTCCAGTCTGTATTAACTGATTCTTTAGGAGTCACAGCTTGAAGACATCCCACCTCAGGCCTTTGCCAGATGAAGCCCCTCAYGTTACTGTCTTGCAGAAGGGGATAGTGTACACAGGGTATTTGTCAGTGAATTTCTGAGTAGAGCATATAACTGTTAATCCAGTAAATGAACTTGAAACAACATGTAAGAATGACAGCATTTCATAGCTCCTCCTTTAAGTGAGTGTGATGACTATCATATGATTCACTGTTGGCAAGAATATGTATGTTTTTTCTCTTTCTCCCAGCAGTGAAGTGGTCTACTTTTTCCTAATCAAGAAGCTTTAAATTTTTTTSTTCCTGTAACATTTTACATTGATGGGAAGAGTCTTGACTGACAGATAAAGCCATGGTGCCCATGGTCCTGCACTCCCTGCACAGTTCTTGGTGTGTTCTGGGAAGATTATATGCAGAATAAAATGTCCTTGAAGTCAGGAAAAGGTARCAGGCAGAGATTATGAGGTTCACTGTAATAACTCTGTGAGCTGTAATCTCTGCATCTGAAAGCCTCATTTTTCATCAGAAATGTGAGGATTTCTATGTTTTATCTTTCTCTTGAAAGAGAGCTGCAGTGGCAGATGAAGCTTTTGTGGTTGCTTGGCAGGGGTGTGTGTGTGATTGCTGTTATCAGTACTTGCTGAGTCATTATTTGTAATTWTTGAAAAAAGCAGGGAAATTTACTTAAAATATGTTAAATCCACTTCTGACAATTACAGGGTAAATTTGGTTTTAATAACATTCACCAAAAAAAAAAAAGTGATCGGCGATCCCAAACAGGCATTAGTACTAAAATATGTATGATACACTGTCAGTGTATCATCACCTTGGAAACTCCTTAAGGCATTACTCACTGAAAAAAACACTGAGACTTGAGATGTCCAGTCAGAGAAAGAAAATACTAAGGACCAGTATTAAAAMAGCATTTGAGAACTCCTGAAGAAAAGATGCAGACATGTATTTTTTTTTAGTAATTCTGAATGTTTTAAGGTGCATTAAAAAAAAAAAACCAAACCTGCTAAATGATTTTCAATAACAAAAATTGGTAGATTAAGTTCTTCACTGTGAACAATCTGCCCAGATTTATTTTAGCCTCATTTTAAGATACATCAAGATGACAATACAGTAAATATAAATAAAATACTTCTCATGCATCAAATAAGCTCATTTACATGGATGAGTTAAGAAACTCCTTCCTGTGTGAAATGTGGTGTAACATGAACTAGTATTAATTTTACAATATTTGTTTTATAATGGCCTGATTTTTTAAAAAAACCAAAATCATGGCAACTGTCATTTTTGTGTTAGAGTATAGGAGTGAATCCAGCTTATCAACCACAAAGCTGAAAAATACATCATTTTTGCCAATAGAGAAACTTGTCAACGACTGACAGAAAAGCAAAAATGGAAAAATAAGACTATATACTTTAATATTTTACATTAAACGGTTGCTGACACCATTACAGCATCACGGTTGGTCCAACAGAATCACTGTGCTAGAAGGCTGGGATCTTACAGTGCTGAAGTCATTCCTCAGCAGTAACCTTAGAACATTGACCACAAGGATGTGCCCTGTGTCCACCAAGGATTAACACCAATACAGCCACTGGTACCCAAAAAGTGCCGGCAGTAGGGTAAGCCTGAGAGGTCCAGCTCATGCCCTCTAATGTCACATGCCAGTGGGATGAAGGAATAGCAGAGGTAGCCAAGAAGAGCTTAGGGCCCATTTTTCTAATTGATGTTTAGAATTACAAATGATGCAGAAAGACCCAAATTCAGGGTCTGAGGCCATGTTTGGATAGATCTCTGCTTTACAGCACCTCGCTTACTTGGGGGTAGGTCTCAAACTTACCTCTCTCAACACTAAGAGCTGTTCTCTGTTACATCATTGCTTCATCTTTATTTAATTACATGGTGCAAGAATAGGAGAGAACATAGTGCCTTCATATTTAATCTGTGAAATATGCCCCCTTAAAGTAATCTATTTTTTTTCTTTATTGCAATCCCTTTTGCCTACTATTTTTTTAACCTGCTCTAAATGTAATTCACTCAATTGCAGAATTATTGATCTGAACAATGGCAGTAAATGTAATCAGGAAATAGAAAAGGATAATAGAATTTTGTATTTAGTTTGCTTATTTATTTACTTGCACATTTTGGCTGTAGTGTACCAAATCAAAATACTTTTTTTTGAAACCTGCAAGAAGAGACAAGAAAATTAATATCAGGTTTCCAAGGCCCTCGGTTTAAAGAGCAAAGACTTTCTGAAGTCTAAAAATCTGTTATCAATATAACAAGATCTTCAGTGTTCCTTTTTTTCCTACTTTACATATTTTTTTATAAACTATTATCTAATTCTTTGGAAAATATTGTCRTGGGATGACACATCTTTTTCTTGCATGTCTCTAAATTATCCGCTGCTGGAAAACAAAACCACAGAACCACACCAGTCTCTTCCTATGACATTTCCAGATCACACCCACAACTGTAACACTCAACTACTTGAGATCAAGACCTCACATAAGAATGCAGGCACTCAGATCAAGTCTTTGGTGCCTATGAGGGTTGCATGGCCAGCGGGCAAAGTGGATATTCAGTTTTTCTTTCCTATATTACTCAGTATCCCAAAGAGATATTCTAAGTGTTTCTAATATTTATGCAGGATGGATTCACAGATAATGACACTTAACAAGTGAAAGCAACAATAAAATGAATTTTCTGAATATTTTCTGTAAAACATACTAGAATATTCATAAAAAACAAATGAAGGGAAACTCACAGAGGCTAGGCAGAAAAAAGTTCTGTTAACAAAGGGAATCATTCATGGTGGGAGATACAAGACTTCTTTACTGTTGGAATATACCGGTGTTCCCAGGCTGTGGAGCCCTTGTTTGTGACAATACATTAACTGCATTTGTCAAGGAGCCAGAGCAGACATTAAATAACAGGATTGTGAGGGAGTGTGAATTACATACATGATACTATGGAGCTCATGATGAAATACTGTGTTATTTATCCACTTACTTAAGTTATTCTTCTTGAATAGCATGGCATTAGCTTCTGTTTACCAGTCTATTATAATTAATGAGTTAAGAATGTTCTTAATTACATGGGCATAATACATACCTCCGTATTCTTAAAGCAATATATTTCTTCTAAACATATCTGGGTTGTGAGTTCCTCTATAGATTTGATTACTCTAACATGCTTTGTATCTTAATGAATATTTTGGGTTTTTTTCAGACAAACTTTGGCATATACCTGATGAACCAGCCCTTTTGCTCATCCTTTTCAGATACTTTATCAGTTGGGTCTCAAGTACTTCCAGTGCTGAAGGAGAATCCAGAAATTCAACCTCCAACATCCAGTGAAGAAAAATGTTCAGGRTAGATTCTTTGGTGGAGATGAAATTTTTATGCAACTACAGGGAAAAGTCAGTAGTCAGTTACACAAAAAAAGGAAAAAGCTTCCACTCATTTGCTTCTGGTAATTTTCTGTTTGGTGTAAATGTTATCAGATGGCAAAACTGTTGATAATTACAGCTCACCTACATGTTTTTGCTTGTGATTAGGTTGCAGCAGCCATAACTYTATTTTGCACAATTGCTTCAGGGTGCAACAGGTTTGATCAAGTCTTACTGGTGGATGACTCCYAAAACAAGCCCAACTTTGTTGTCAGAAAGCCACATCTCAATGAAGGAAAGTAAACACAACAATATACTACTTCCTTCTACTGCTTTGTCAAAACCCCAATTAGAAGAGGATGCAAGACATATTTTAGAAACAATGTGGGTGGGAAGAGAACCATGGAAGAGYGGTATGAGAGTAGCAGTGCATTCAGCTTTTCCGAAAGGAAACCGAAGGTGAGGTGTAGACAGTGTGAAAGCCATGGAAAAGGGGGAATTATTGGGAAGTCTGTCTCCCCCTTTGGTAGTAGTGTGTGAGAATGCCAACAGGGCACAAAGATAATGAGGATTCATTTGCAAGACACATCCTCTGTGAAGGAATTCCATCCATTTGTTCTCAACTTCTTTCTCTTCCATTTTTTACTTTTCTATCTGATTTATTTTATGTGATGTCTTCCCTGGGTTTTTTTATGTAATGGTGTTCATGCCTATGGAAGGGGRGTTGGAGCTAAATGGTCTTTAAGGTCCCTTCCAACCCAAGCCATTTCATGGCTCCRTGAGTTCCACACTCTTGTTTCCTTATACATTTGTGGATGCTGACACATTATTTCTAGAGTTTTCTCCAGTAATACAGTCATTTTCTATACAAACTTTGTTTATCCTCAGCAATCTCCAATGTCCACTTGAGGGAACTCTTGAGAGTTTGAATGCTCTCCATCACAAACAGGTCAAAGCATTCTTTTTTCTTACCCTTTGTTCATTTCATAATACCCCTCTTAAATGGCTGTTGGCAGCTCCTGAACAAGACTCGTGCTTTCTGATTTATGAGAGCAAATGTCTGAAACCTTAGTCTGAAGTACCAATTATTGTGAAAATTACAAAAAATAAATAAAGGAAGACATGGAGCAAAAAAGAAAATTCACATGGAAAGTCGATGTAAATCAAGACTGAATACATTGAGGCCAGGTGTTTTGTGACCCTCAACATGTGTCCAGMTAGCTATGGGATGATTTCATGGTTCCAGAAGTCCTTCTGGAAGGCAAAATTCTCCTAGACTGGCTGCTCTATTGCTGTCTGGGAAGTGAAATTTTGACCCCGCTTAAAGCACCGTCAAAACTCTCATCCAGTATGATTTAGAGGCAATTTTGGCTCCAGCTGTGTGAAAGTGCTTCTGGCTGAAGCARCCCTTGAGTTGTTTGAGCATATCCCCGGAGGGAGGCAGGCGGCTTTGTGAAAGAGTTGGTCAAACAGTCATTCTGAAAGGAGAGTGACTACCACAGAGCAGCAGAGAATGGGAAAAAGGAAGCTCATCACCCAGTGCACAAATCAGAATTCAAAAATGCTCTTTCTTCTTTTTCTCTTTCCTTTTTTTTTTTTTAATGTATGGTTTCTTTTTTCTTTTGTTCTTTTGAAGAACTGGTTTTACTCACTTCAGCTGGAACAGTCTCTCAGCAGAGCTTTGTAATGGAAATGAGAAGAAACATTATCTGTTTCTTACAATCTGCCATAAAATACATAGGAAGAGAGAGGTTTTTCATATGTATGTAAACTGAAAATCAGTTTTGAGAGTTGTACTTTCCACTTCAGAGCCCAAGGTCTGCTCCTTGATGCCTGCTTTGAAAAGCAGGGAGTTTATCTCTCTAAAAGTCAATTATCAGAGGTTGTAATTGGCAGGCTTTTTTGGAACCTTGAAAAGCAGTTTCCTGGTATCTAAATTTCTTAACTGCTTCACTTTCTGTTATGCAGAGCATTGCTTTGTTGGGTAGAAAGCCAGCATAGCTCTGGCAGATTTAATATGAAGAGACCTGTTGTATGCTGACCTTTGGTGATCTCTGATGCTCTGCTCTGTCCTCTTCACCTCACCACTGGGTCATTTGTTTAAAATGGCACAAAAGTTAGAAAAGGAAATTGAAAGCAACCTCAAAAGGTTCTGTTTCACTCATTATTGCATTTAGTACAAAATAAGTCACTTTAGTACACAGTGGCTTGACAAATACTGTTTGTGAATATCCATAATGCAATGTATGATAACTATGGATGAGAGGATTTGAACTTTAAAAATGTCATGCTTGGTCATTTTGACCTATTATTTACAGTCAATTACACATTCTCTCTGCTGTGGCTTGGTTATATCAAGAATAATTGGTTAGATCAAGAATAATTTTGCCATTTTACAGGGGGAAAAGAAAGATTTTCTCTGATGTATGAACACAGTCATTAGTATAGTCTTTGCATTTCCCAGAAGGAACATCCTTGTAGTACAGTGGTAGGATATGTCACAACACTTCAAATTGATGGAAGATACATAAGGAATCTTTCAGCTAAATAAAAGATAATATTTCCCTTCTAGTAAGTGGAGTGTTCCTGCCAGTACTGATATGTCTTTCCATCGGTGAAGACAAATTCTTCTCAGTGACAAAACTCTGTGGAAAATCTTGAAGTACAAAAAGTCATGCACAATAAGTTTGCAGAAAGAACAACCCTCCCATAATGTGAAAAAATAATTCAGAGGAAGAAATTTAGCATACTGCAACCCCAAGGACTGCAGATACAAAGGGGCATAAACACTTTGAAACCCTATGTTAAAAAAATATATGTTCCATAAGGGTTTATTTCCTAACTTTTCAAGTATATAGAAAATAAGACTACTTCATAGGTATGTAGGCTCTTTGATCTAAATGCTCCAATTACTGCCAAATTAAATCTTTTAATAATTAAATAATAGTTGCAGATATATGTTTACCTTATATGGATAATAAATGTACTTAATACATTATTTCCAGAGTGCTATATGTAGAAAGTCCTCTATATGTTTGAAAAACAAATGCTTATTTACTTGCAATGAATTATTCAGACACATTCCATTCTCTGTGAGACTTAGCCCCTTCTCAAATCTCAAGGTAAATGTGGTGATTGTTAGAAGCTCTAATAATAGCCAGGAGGCTGAAATCACAAAACAGAAATCAGCATTTTTAGAAGTTTCTGAGCTCTGTGTTTTTTGATATAACTAAGACATTTCAGATTAGTTTATGATTTATATACTTTCAATGGTATCCTTCCAAGTATACTAAAAATTTTAGGTCATTTTTCTGTCAGTATTACATCCAAATCAAAATAAAGGACTGCATAAAAATGTGATTATTCTTCATAAATTGTAGAGATTATGCTATGCAAATCTTTTTTCATCTGGTTTCCAACTTCCTTGGAAATTAAACCAATAAAATACATATTGTGTTTGATGTGTCTGCTGGTGATGGTTGCATTGTTGACCTTCCAGCTCATGAGGTACTCATTTCTGCTTGGAGGCATGGCTGGGCACATGAATGATGTGGGTCAGGACTGAAGGGTTGTCTCATCACTGCTGGGATTCACAGGTGAGGTGTTCCCCTCCATCTGTGTAGCCACATGCCAATCAGCTGCACACTCAGGCCCTGCACAAAATGAGCTCATTATCACTGGTTTCCTTTAAAATATGTACAGTCAGTCCTGTTGAATCCATCTGTTATTCAGAGATTGGAGCTTTCACCAAGGGTGAGATGGTGAGAGAAGAGGTGCTTTATTTCCCTCTCCTTTGCCTGGAGGAATCCAACACTGTTTTTCCTCACTGTCTAACCTGTCAGTCAGTAGGGAAGACTAAACTGGAGTTAGTGTGTGTGGGAATCTCAGGGAAGGCTTGTCCCTCCCTTTTCATGAGGTTTACATGGAAATGATCCATGACTCACGGGGCCAGTGAGAGACAGACATGAGCACAGTGAGGCAGCATCCACACGTGACTTCAAGCTACTTGTTCATGCATTTTTTGATTCACCGAGTGTGGGAGGGGAAGAGGAGCAGAACTCTGCAACACAACAGGTAGGTCACTCCCATGGACGTGAAATGTGGGTACAGCCCTGTCTCTGCATTATACAGCTGTCATGAGGCACCTGCTGGGGGAGAACATAGGCGTAGCCCACAGAGAGGGGATTAGAAGGCAAGGTGCGCCTTTCCACTGGGATTTTTGAGACGCTGCGTTTGCAGAGGCAGCCTTGTCTCCTTCCTCTGGCCACCAATATTGAAGTAAAAGGTGGAACTTCATCAAGACTAGAGAAGAACCTCCCAAATGTGTTTTGGAATAGGCCATTAGGGGAAATATGAGTTATAGTCATCAAAACATGAAATCAAAATGTACCTGCATTTCTGACTTCTTGGTTAGGTGTGCCAGTGGCAAGGCCGGAGTGAACAGGAAAAAATGTGGGAGAGAAAGAAAAGTTGTGATGTGAATGCTTTCATCACCCAGTTCGTGATTTTTTTTCCCATAAAATAAAGGATGTAGGTCCTTTAGGCCCATAAATCACATTCTGAGAACTCGAGTAAGTCGTTGACAGAGAGGTGCCTCTAAAGCAAGACACCATTTAAGAGGCTTCTCTTTCCTCCTTTTCATGCCGACCTTTTTGCTTTGCTGGTCACTTGGGGTGGTGGTTGTGGGTCCTTTCCATTGGAAAAGAAAATAGGCAGTTTTCCTGCATGAGGAGTGAAGTGACTCACTCAGCACTGTGGACAGGGAGAGACATTAGTTAAGTTTGAAATGGGGCTTCTTTGAGCATCACTGTCATGGGCAGAGTACATCAGAAACCTCCCTAATAATCCTTGAAATATGTGTTACAGAAAAAGTAGTTTTTCTGCTGGTGCTGTGAAGTCTTCCTCTAAGGATGAAATTCAAGAATTGTGCTGTTGGGGAACAGATCATTGCAAAGGCAGGATGGGGAAAGGAGAGAAACAAAAAAATTGCATGTTGTAGCATTTGCCACTCAGAATTGCTGAGGGGCGTCTTAAATACCCACCAAGCAAGACRAATGTGAGAAATCAGGGAATTTGATTTAGTACAGCAGTTTCATGGCAAATTTGAAAGGCTACAGATCTTAAATGTAAAGCCCCTTCTCTTGCATGGCTCATACGTAGCCTATAACATTTCTGTCTTTAACCAAATTTCTTCTGTGAGCCAATCTCTTCCAAACTTGCAATCGAAACTTCTCAACACACTTCAAATCTGGAACTCAACATCAGCTTCTCCTAGATAACCAGTATATACCATATTTGAGCCCTTTTCATGCTTTTTGCTGGCTTTCAGAGGCAAGGGTCCCATCTGGATTAAAGCACTCTGGCCAGGATTGTTAATGCAGAGATGATTCCTCAGACCAGAAGTGAAATCAGCTTTTGATTTCTAAAAGGGCTGTTTTCCATGAGGCTGTGTTTTAAAAGCCAGCAGTGATCTAATATCAAGTCTGTTGTTTCCTGGTACTTATGATTGATGAATCAGATAAAGCTGTTGAAAAGTTTGTGTGTTACTATTTCCTGAAGCTACAGAAAACTAGAAGACTACAGAAGGCCCTGCACTGCTGAACCCATTCTACAAATGGAGATGAGCCTCTGCAGTATCCATCATTCATGGATGTAATTCCTGTGAGTCATGTATTAAATATTTGTAATTTCACTGGTTTAGCCAAATGCTTTCAATTATTTCTTCTCCTTGGAGCCTTTGCATTTCCTTTCAAAGTTTCTCCCAACAAACCCTTTAATAGTGAAATTAAATCAAATTTTTCTTGGGTCCARTGTGTGCTTTTATTCTGCTTCAAGGAATAAGAGGAAACAGTCTCAAGTTCTGCCACAGGAGGTTTACGTTGCATATTAGGAAAAAATTTCTTCATGGAAAAGGTTGTCAAGAATTGGAGTAGGCTGTCCAAGGAAGTGGCTGAGTCACCATTCCCAGGGGTATTTAAAAGACACACAGATGTGGTTCTGAGGGGCATGGTTAGTGGTGGACTTGGCTGTGCTGGGTTAACTGTTGGAATCAATGATCTTAAGGGTGTTTTCCAGACTAAATGGTTCTATGATTGTAAAATGTACATTTTCTGTGTTTGACTTCCTATCCAAAGCTCGATGTAGTGATTTAATACACTTGAAAAGTGAAGGTTCTTGTCTGAGTTGCTTCATCTGTCACCCAGGATTTTGAAAAAGTGACAGTGTTCCTCAGAAATGTCTGGTCAGTTAGAAAAAAAGATGGAGAGAGAAAGTGAGAGAGTGGCACAGTGGCCCTGGGAAAATGTTGGAACGCTGCCACTGCTGCCTTGTGCTGTAGCACAGGGGTTGTATATTGTGGCCAGAGACTTTTAGATCAATTAAAACCCAACAGTCATTGCTAATTCAGTTTACCAGCCTTGGAGGACTTTTCATTCACTAGCTGTGTATGGTTTTTTTCTGAGGGAAGGACTTTGTCAAGTTATTATGCTATTTTATGTCTCCTACTGGTATCATGGAGACACTTGGTATTCATTCAGTCTCCCTTGCCTTTCCCCCTGGCACAGCATGGTAATTTGAAGCTATTTACGTGCAAAGTGAAGACCATGTTGAGGAAGAGAAAATCTGAGGTTTCATTGAGTGGGTAATCTGAAACAATTGGTTAAATCAGTCAAGCAAGACCGAGAGCTGTGTGAAGCAGGGACCTGCATGAAACATTGGGAAGAATGTAAGTGGATTCCTACCAGCCTTTTTTGTTAAGTGCATAGATAATAAAAGCCATCAATCATGTATTTAAGAAGCTATATATGATCTAAATGAGATTGTCAGGTATTAAATTAGCATTTTTATCTGCATATATATTAAATCAATGGTCTGCTTCAGATAAGAATTTTTGGATTGGCAGGGTCATTATAACCTGTGTTGTATTTCTTCTGATTGCATCTATCATCCCCAAAATATTGATGGGCAAAATATTTGTTTAAATTAGAATTTCTATCTAGTAAGAGGAATTGAACTTTGAAACTCCTGAACAAGACACAGCTTTCTGAACTGAGACTACAAATTAGCTGAATGGTGATATTACACAACGAGCCATTTGGAAAAATAGCCATGGCACTTATCAAAGAGAAGAAACAGTCAGGCATCACATTAAGGTTCAAAAGGAATGCTTGCTGGAAGAGAAACCCCATAAGAGACACACACCTCTCTCTCAAATTAGGACATTTACTTTAAGTAGGTGTTCTTATTTTTCTCAAGTCTCTGGTGATGATCTTTATGCCAGAAGGAACAGGTAGAGATTGAGAGGCAAAGTGGTATCAGATGGAAAGTGCCAGAACACAGCAAAATAATGGAATTTTTTAAAATGAAAACAGCATGCTTTGATTTCCTACAGCTTTCTCTGTAGGAAGAATATTAAGTTTAAAAAGAATATGAAAACAAGTATAAAAGTGAATAACAGAACTAAACAAAACTATCTAAGCCTTCTAGATAAAATAAATAAGCCTTCTAGATAAATAAAAGCAATTTCTTGGGTTTTTAACATCCAAACCACAGTTTKTCTTACCAGTTCTTGATTTTACAGCCCCCTGACTGCCGGATCTTGGATAGAAGTCACTGAAATAGTGTTGTTGTCAGCTTATTATTGACAGAGATACTCGTGCTGGATGTGGACATGGAGATAAAGTTGCTAATCAATGTAGTTATATGACAGAGCAAACCTTAAAATCAAGAGGGAAGGCCTCATGGAGAGCTACGCTCTTTCTCAGAAAGAGGAAAATTCTGACCTTAATACTGCAATAAAAAGCTGAAAAGCTTTCTAGCTATAGCAAGACTTATTGGTTCAGAAACATCATGATTTTTGACCTCTTGATGCTGGCATTATTGTGACATACACTCAGCCTTTCTTAACCTGGATTTTCTGTCAAGAAATAACTGTATCTGGAAGGAAGAGGATGTCTGAACATGAATGGCAGAGGAGATGAAGCCTTTTTAGAGCCTGTAAGTAGAACAAGACCCCTCGGTGCCCTTAGGGCAATAGGAGCCATGAGCCCAGTAATCCATCTGAAAATGCAACTACAGATACATGAATGGACTTGAGAATGGGGAAATGCTGCCTTAAAAGTGAACTCTCCCCTCTGTCTTTCAGCTATTTCTCATTTCTGTCTAAAAGCAAAGCTGGATTTGAAAAAGAAAAAAACATGAGATTAGAAAGCTGTGTATTTCAGTGTGAATCCTTTTTCATTATAAGCCAGTTGTTTTCTCATTTAATGAGCCAAAATATTGCCCTGTAGTAACAACTTAATAAATTTTTAAAAATTTGTATGATGGGCTTTAATTCATTCATGTGAAAATTTGTTTTTAGTGCTACTATCATTCATTAATTCTTGGTTACCCTCTTGGTAATGGAGCTGTCAACTTCTGAAGGTCCTCTAGTTCAAAACACTGCTCCAAGCTTCAGGGCTAGATCAGGTCTCTCAGGTTGTATCCAACTGAGTTTTGAGTCTCTCCAACAATGTTTCTGGGCAACCTCTTCCTTTGCTTTTCCACCTTCTGATGAAGAAGTCCTTCTTTAGACCAAAATTCAACTTCAGGCTGTTGTTTCTTATCCTTTCACTGTGCATCTTTTTGGAGACTGGTCTCCAATTCTGGTCCGTAGGTAATTGTACCCCTGTCCTTTGCTTTCTCTTCTGTAGTCTGAAGAAACCCATTCCCTCAGCATCACCTCATACATCCTGTGCTGCAATCCTCAGACCTTCCTCTCCAGTGAGAAGTATCATGCATGACTTCAAATATGCTGTGCTGAATGCTGGAAGATTTAAACCAGAGAACTCGAAAAAATCATTGCCTGACCTATAGGGCTGGATAGCATTCTCTCATCTGTTCTTTTGGTGAATGAGTGAGAAAGGCCACACAGTTCATGCAGGCATCATTTCCCTGGCAAGCTGGTCAAAAGAGCTACATTATTACCTGCTTAGAGATTTGGCTGTGATACATCCATTTTTGCTCCTCAGAGAATGCCTCTGCATTTAGTTTTAAATGAACCTTTACACTGAGTTCAGGGTATAAGTCTATTACTATTGACTTGCTGTCTGATTCTTCTTTTGACTCAATCAAGGAAAATTTGGGGGTTTATTTTCAAGGATTGGAGGGATGGGGTGTTTAGTACATTCTTTGCAAGACTGGAATGTGGTTGAAATCTTGGTCTGAATGAAGTCAGCAGCAGAACTAAACTCATCTTTGCTGAGTAAACTCACATTTCCTCTCTAGGTTGGTGGTAATCATATTTGCTTCCCTCAATATGTTCTAAATGGATCTCCACAATATTCAGAAAGTTGATATGCAACTGAGGCAGTTCCATTTCTGCATACCCAGTTTTGGATACTTAACAAATTTGATTTCCTAGAAGCATGAGCTGAATACTCAATAAAAATTGGGTTGACTGAGCAGTGCAACAGTCAAATATCCATTCAGCCCAAGGACTTCTGAAACTTTAGACAAAGATGTACCACTTCCTAATTTACTAAATGAATCACATCTGAAAGCAGCTAATCAGCTGTTTCACTGCCAGCAGGCAAGAGAAAGTTGACAGCTGTTCACAAATGTATCTTTGTGCTTCTCTCTTTAGCACATACAGTGCAAAAAGTGTGAATCAGGCAGAATAGGTCAGTGAGATTTTCAGGCAATCACAGGAACGAAATAAGGCCTGAACTGCTGAGCAGCCTCATTTTTCTTTCCCTGGCACCTGGCATGCTTATTTGTCCCAATATAACACATAAAAGCTATAATGACATGGGAGCAGAGAACCTTCCCTTGAGTACGTTCTGAAATCCCCATGCGTAGGTGATGAATAATCTACATGAATTCCAAGATGATGTTGAACCAGGATCAGCAGGATGTTTGAATTGTAAAGAAGTTGAGAAGATGTTAGAACCTAAATTCTTTGTCTGCAAAGAGGTGGTAGAGCTCAAAATGATTCCCAACTTTTTTACTTTTTAATTGTTTTTTCTGTTGTATTAGGCTAATGTTGCAAGCATAGCCGTTGAGGTTGTGAATCTGAAAATCCTTGCAGCCAAGTCTTCTATTACCAGGCAGAGGTTGTTAGTAAGTCAATCAACATTTCTTACTTTTATGAGTTCTTCTTCCCTTTGATGAGGTATCCTCATATGCATGTTATCTAGCTGATCTACAGAGGAGCTGTACAAAGTTGAGTCTTTCCAGCAGATCACCTGGAAGATTCCCAAGACTTCAATATGTGCAGTGATCTGCAATTGATCTCAAGGATGAACATCATCCTGGTGTCGTAGAGAGGAGCAGCAAAATGGAGGGAGAAGAGTCCTTGAGACGTTATCAAATGTTTCCTTCAGCCCTAGGCCAGCACCAAATATAGCAGTGGATCACCTGGCTGGTGACAACAGGATCAAAAAGGGTTCCCTGACTCCAGCATCCTTCATCCCCAGCCTGTTGCAGCAGAGGGCAGTGCTGAACAGAGCTGAGACAGGTCTCTTGGGCTGAGCAGGGATAGAGTCTTGGGACACTCCTCAGGGTGATTGTGGCATATCAGTGCCCTCAAGGCCTGAACTAGGGATAAGTGCTCTTGAAAACACACAGCTCTCTCTGTGTGACAATCAGGATCATTCTCCATTTGGCCCAGAAAGCAGCAGTAACTGCTTTGACTAAGGACCAAAGTGGTCAGTCTGCTTCTGCCTGGGCACCTCTGTCAGTCAGTTCCACTGATTTTCTTCCTGACTTTTACTTTCTGCCAGGTAACTGATGTGGGCCAAAGACCAAGGTGATTATTTTTCAACTAATAGCTGAACTTGGAGACCCCTGCTGCCCCTGAGCTGCCCCAGTCTGACACTGCACCCAGGCTATTACGGACACTGTGCTCACAGGCTTATGCTCATGCAACTTAATGTGCAAAGGGCAGCTCTTGATGAAAGGGTTTTGTCAGTCTGCTTAACTTGGTCTTATAATCACCACCATGCCACCAGAGGTCTGAAAGATTTCTGTTACCATGCTCTCTGTCCTTGTAATTTCTCAGATGAAGGCTGTGTATTACTTATGCTTTATGAGCAGAGSTTTAGCTATTTTTAAATTTCCAAAGTGGAATATAAAAAGGAAAATTCTTCTCAGACAGATGTTTACCACCACTGATTGATGCTCTTGCAAGGGYTAATGTCACCTGAAAGGCATCAATTAGCAGTGTTTCTGTTGCTTTCATCACAAAAGTCAGTAAAGCAGGAAATAGTATGAAACTTGAGAGTAAGACAAATGAGTCTCATTAAAACAGTGAGGTATGATTAAACAACAGGGTACAGCAGGGTGGGTGAAATATGAGGCCAGCACTGATCTGGCGACGACTCATCTAATTGTTATCAGTTTCCCAGCCCAAAGGAGTGGTAACTCAGAAGTTAAACATAGGTACTTAGGTATGTCATTGTAAGGCTAAAAATTAGGTTTGGAAGACTAACCACACTGATCCCTAAAAGTGAACTCAGAAGAATCCTTGAACTGATGAGTTCATAATTAGCCTGAGGGATGACAGCTCACAATCAGTCGCGTCCAGCCCTGGTGTAAGTTGGCGGCATCTCCCTGACTTCCATAGACGTGACTCTGATATCAGTGTGACTGGGAAAAGACAAAAGCACAGTGAACACTTCTACATTTTTAATTCCTGTAAACTTCAGAAACTCCTTTTGATTTCAAGAAAAGCAGGACAGGGTCATTCTCTTAATTATATAAAGTTCTCCCAAATGTAATGGAACCACCATGAGAAGCTCTGTTTATTGTTTTGCTAGGCCTGAAGCTGGAAGGACGTATTACTTTCCATCCAGTGAAATGAGAGTGGTACTCATTCTTCTCACAATCTCTTTGAAGCATCTGCACTCAAGGCGGAAGCTCAGGTCTGAAATTGAGGCAATTTAACAAACAGTGTCACTGACCTTGTGCCCAGTGCTGTATCCAGACAAATAATTGCACCACCGCTGCTGCTTATGTAACACACTCTTATGCAAGAGAAAGTAGCTGGGAGTCACTTTGTGTGTTCGGCCAGGGTGAGTGGCACAGCAGTCTCAACTGCATTGCACACGGCCAGGGCAGCTTGCTTTCACCTCAAGAGCAGGAGGCCTGATATTCCTTGGCCTGGCTGCCTGGATGCATTCATCCCTGCCCACCGTGGCCACCTTCCTTCTGCTCCAAGCCACACACAGGTTTGAAAATCCTGTCAGCTTTACCAAGCAAGTCATGTGTGGCTGCTCTGGGGCTCCCACCAAGAGGCATCTCCTACTCACAGACTGCAGTGTACCTCTGAGATTTTARCAGGACACAGCTGTACCATCCTACCCCTGCCTTATCAATTGCATTTTTCAGGCAGCTCCAATAGCTTGTGGCCTGGGTCCTTTTCTGTCCCTGTGAGCTTCTTCATGGTCCAAAGGCTGTCTTTCTGTGGTGAGCAGAGAATGATGTCTTGAACTGATACTTYAGTCCCCTGAGGCATTTCCCTCACYTATCCTCCAGACTCCACCTCAGCAAAATGTCAGGGCAGGGATTCACCCCTCTGCTCTGCTGTCCTTTCTCATTATCACACAGAAAGCAGTAGGAAGGGAATCACCATGGAGTGGCTGTGGGAGCAAGATGGAACAGGGATCTTTATACTAGGTGGAAAAGGAGGAAGAATTTGGATGGCAAAAGGACAAGCTGAAGGCAGGTCTCTCTATCATCTTGTTCCAATCTCTTTGGTAGCTGGTGAGTTCTGATCAAACTAAAATGTGTCACTTGCTCTTGTTGGTCTGCTCACACTCAAATGAGTAACTGCGATAACAGGTTCAGTAGAAAGAAAAGTGGATTTCTGTACAGTTCCTCTAGATGGCAAGCTTTATCTGTTCTGTTTATCTTATCTGTTCAAAAATGAGTGTGTTCAGGCTCCGCCGCACTGGAAAGAACTTTCTATGCTACTCGGACCATTCTGTCAGTTCTGAACTATCAGCTCCTAGGGTCCTAAGCAAGTTTCTGTAGGAAAACGAAATTGTGAATTATGCACCAATTTCTTGAGAAATGTGTTTACTTGTGGAATATTATTTGCAAAGTAGAAGAATGAAAATTTTTTTGAAAGATGGCCTATTTTGCAAACATTGTTACTTCACCTAGYGAGGAAGACGTGGATCAGTTTACTCCCAGAGGCTGTGCTGAATGTGAGAGAAGTCTCTCTCTCTCTCTGCCCCAATTTTTCTAGGAATTAGCACTTTCACTGCTGCTAAGTCAGTGAGGAATGAGTGTAAGAAATCAGAAATAGAATGAGGAAATCAATAAAATTGCCCTGAGAGCTGATCCCAATCTAGGTCCTGTGTAATTAGCAATTACACCAGTGGCCTTTCTGGCATAAAATTCCCATAAGATGGTCTTGTGTGCATCCAGTATTTCAATATTAGAGAAAAATGTTACTAAACAACAGCTRTTTTGCATCCTAGGTTGTCTTTTGAAGTGTGGTGGTAGTGTTGGGACACAGAATTGTATTATGGATTTGATGGTGTTGGATGATTTACTGGGAAGCAAGGTGACARGGAATCAAGCCCATATCTCTCTGGAAATCAGGGTACAGGACCGGCCCTAATGCTTGACACAACAGAAAGAGCTTCCAAAAACATTCTTGGTGTTTATGAAAGCCCCAATTGAGTGATGTATCACTGGTGTAATGGGTCTTTATATGATGTCTGTTGTCCTGCATTTTCTGAGGACAAATGAGACAATGTCCATAGAGGCCAGTGCTTGTGTCCAGTGCTCTGCTCTTTGCACTGTTTCTGTATTCCCCTTGCTGAGACCTCATCTCTGTTCCTTCTGTCTGAAACAGTTTGTAAATTCCTCTAGGGAGAAATCCTTTAATGCATTTTGCAAGTGATGGTATACATGACATTTTGTTCAGGTGTGATAAATGGAATATTTAATCTGTTTTCTTAGATGATTTGGCAATGGCCCTAATGATCTATTTGAATTTTAATTTCAATTTAAGTTTGTCCTGTCTTAGTTTCAGCCCATTACTTATTATTATATCCCTCAATCTCCATTTTTTTGCCTTTCATTCCTTCAGTCATGCATCTTGTTATGTCTCTGACTAGAGCATAAGGGTCTCAGACCATGGATCTTTATTTGTTTTATAAAATGTCTGATCACTCTTTAAGTACTGTAAAAGTACATAATGATCTAGCCATAGTGCTTACTCTGCCTTAGATGATTTGTCTCCCTTTTTCACCTCCACCTTTCAAATAATCTTGTCACAGAAATTACCTGTAGCTTACCCAAGCTCTCCTAATTTTCCTCAAGTCAGTTTTCCCAGCTTGGACAAGTCAGTCTTCCCAGCCCAGAAAATATTGCTGGCACCACTTGACCTCCATCTGGTCAGGGATTTGATAGAAATTAGAAAGCAAGCTTTGCATTCTAGAGGAGGGGTACCCAGAGCTCTGTGCAGTTTTGCTGATCAGACCCCAGCTGAGTCACCTGGAGAGRGTTACTCATCTCTCCTCCCCGACAGAAGCCTCCTTGGTCGCTGCCAACGTTGCAGCACCTGCTCCTGTCCCTGACAACACCTCTCCTCTTGCCTCCAGCTCCCTGCCTTTCCCTTCCCTGGGGACAGTGCCTGCCCTAGATAATGAAGTGGTTTGTGCCTGGTTCTTGCATAACCATTCCAGTCAGGGCACCAAGAGACCTGTTTTCTCCATTTCCTCTGCTTTGGGTCACCACTCACCTCTGAGCACTTTGTGATCAGACATCAACTGTCTTCCGAACTGGCAGGGGAAGTGGATTAATGCGATTCTTTCATCTTTTATGGAATCAGAGTTTTCCCTGATAATGAACAGGAGAATGTGCCATACCCTAACATGCCAGTGSAAAAAATGCAATATAATCTTGGCCACTACTATCCATGAACAGGATTGAATTCTGATATTGTCCACAACAATTATTTCTATATTGACAAGAAAGCTCTGACAATTTAATTTGTCCTGATCTGAGCCAATGCACTTTCTTTTCTCTTGATTTTACTCCTAATTTTACCACTGAAGGAGAGGAAAATGAGGCTAACTGGCCTTGCTTAGAAGCAAGGACACAGCAAGCATGACCCAGTGCACCTGGTGTGCCGAGGAGAATTTTTCTTCCTTCCTGAGGCAGTGGCACAATGCAGCCTTCCGGAAGGTCCACAGATGATCAGCCTTCTCTTTCCCTGTTGCATCTRATTTCATGCCTTTGCATATATTTAGCATATCCCTTTGAACTTTGGGGATGTTTAGYATATCCCTTTGAGAGAGGTGGTGGGAATCCCTGCCCTCTGGCTCTCAGCAGCTCAGCCTGACTAACAAAAGAGGCACTAACCCCTTCTCCCTGAGTGAGACACAGCAGTGCTCTGGGACAGGGCTCCACAGGTCCCTGCAAAGTGCTCTTGCACAAGATGGCCTTGGTCCTACCTCGTGGCAGGGAGAAAGAACCAACACATGAGCTGCTGCTTTCCTACAGCGGGCAATCCTTTCACCCCACTCAAAAGATGCCCCTGGCTGGCAGGGAGGTGCATGTAGGTGCAGGTAGGTGCATGTAAACCTCCTTCAAGGTCAGAGTGTCCCAAAGCATCCAGATAAATGCTGGAAAATCTTTAYCAGAGAAGTGTGTGTAACTGCTGAGAAAAATGGTGGTGTTACAGACTCTTATGTAGAAGAAGCTGTGAAGGAGACAGTGGCCAGTGACGATGTGTAGGGAATTTGAGGAGAGGATATATTTCCTCATGGATTTGTGTGTGAAATATGATAAGGTTACTGTGTGTTGCAGCAGAGCTTTACTCAAGCTTAAGGTCTCCTCTTCCTTCCTATTTTTTAAATACTGATGCTTTGAATACACATGTAATCATCCATGCCCTGCCTTTTTAGGTCCTCTCTTCTTCAAGCTATTCAGAAGTGGATCTGTGAGTGGTGCTTGAATATTTATATATCTGTTATTGTATTTTTACAGCACCTTCAAGTAAGAATCAATGGAAAGACCCTGAGGAAATTATTTTTGGCCTGKWTTTCTAGTTGTGAAGGAGAGGTCAKGCAAATTAAGCACACCCCTACATCCTTTGCTTCAGGCTATGCCCTGGGGYTGGAGCAGACCCAGAGAATAGGATCTCTCACACAGAGCTCAGTGCATGGAGGCTGTATTATCCTTTTGTGGGGTGCAGAAGTATTCTCACAGGTAAGTTGTCTAGCCTGATAGGAAGAGGGAGGAACAAATTAGAAAGGCAAGTTGCAATCTCCTTCTTCCACTTACAGTGGGCAATGAGTCTGTTACAATTTGGACTCTTGTTTTCATCTCCTTTGCATTGCTCTAACTGAGAAGCAGTTTAGGTATGGAATGAATTAAATCTGAGCTTGTGTTCTGCTGTCTCCCTCATTAAATGTACAGTAGGGTGCAGGTTTGCAGTACTTCATGAGCTGGGTTCATCACCAACTTTTTTGATGATAGATATTTTAAGAACATTCTATAAATGCATGTGTATGGTTATCTTATGAGAGTCCTCATAAATCAGAAACGTCTCCTAATACTRATGAAATGGAGCTTTGGAAWAAAGAATTTCTCTACCTATCTCAGTACAGATGTGACGGACATCTTACCCTGTCCTGCACTGCAGTATATATTGATAGCTGTGGATCATACYTCTAAATGTGTGACGAAGACAAGCTAAAAAATTCTGTGCCTTTGGAAAAGTCATGCTTTGCAAGTCCAGCCTATACATAATCTTAAACTCTGTTCATACTGATAGCAAATGCTGAGTGAATTTCATTACCAGGAGGGCGAGAGTGGCTGCCAGCTGGATGGCATTTGCAAATGATCCATCCCTAATCTGCTCTTCCAGAGCATGACCTACATCTTGTTGCTATCTTTCCTCTCTTTCTTTGAGTGATTAACTCTCAGTTCATGGGACTTTTCCAAGTAGGAACTATCCTTTAGGGTGCCTAGTAAGTGCTTTTGTCTGCTGGTGCTCAGCTTGTAGCTCTCCAGAGGAGAAGCATCCCACATCTCATTAAAAACATCATAAATTTTAACCCAAAGTCCCAGAGACCCAGCATAATTCTGTGATGGAAATCCATCAGTAATGCACTGCCACAGTCAGTTATTTTCCTGTACACATGGATAGGTGGGCATTATGGACAGGAGCTGGCATCTAAAGGCCAGTCCAACATTCAGAGCCAAGCCAGGGCTGTCAGGTGCCACCAGAGCAGTGAAGAGAGGGAGAAGGCCCCAYGTAAGGAGAGCCAGTGCTCATAACCCAGCCAGGGCTTCCTCTGTGAGAAGGYTTTCTAATGTAAACAGTGCTCTTTGGGTTTCAAGGAAGCCCTGGGGAGAATGGCTGGCTGTACAAAGGACTTGTGTTGCTGCTTGACCAGTTGGCTCAGTCAGTATCTTACCCCTCCCCACTGCCCTTTGGCCAGAGTCRTGTTATTATGAGTATATAATTGTGTATTTAGCTCCTCCGTTAGGGCTACAATTTAAAATAATGAAGGAATCTAATTTAGACCAGTGTGCTCCACATATGAGCTCAACACAAAGCTATAATAAGCCAATTTATAAATGACACATATTTCCCCTAAACTCAGACAGAATGAAAAATATAAATATGAGAAGGAMTGACTGCTAATGTGTTCATGAGAGCTTGTTCCAAAAACAGAGCTGAGCTGATCAAAAAGCATTTGTGTGCAAGCAATTTGAAAGTTTCATTAAAGTTTTCACAGGAAAATTASACCAGTTCATGAATAACTGAGTCACAGGGCATTGTGATTGGCTGCTCTTTAGCAGGAGTTAAAGTAACATGTGCTGTTCTCAGTGTTGGCAAACTCATATTATTTGTTTGCAATTTGATTTTTGAAAACTAGTCAAGTCAAGGGTTAAGAGGAAGCTCTTAGACACGGGCAGAATTCCAAAGCAATCTGAGAATCCATTCACTAATTGAAGCTGGTGTCAGGAAGCATGTCTTAATATGACCTTCAGGAAGTTCTGTAACTTTTTGCTAATATATCAACCTTTTCCTTTCTCTCCAGTATAAACAGCAACTTTAAACATATGTCTACATATATATATATATTTTTTTTTTATATCTCCATGCCCCAGCAAAGGCAGGAAAAGGAGCTGCTGACACTGAACCAGGAGAAAAGTTGGCCACTCCTGGAGAAGATGCCTCTCTCTCCCTAAAAGCATGACACAGCAGGGTGGCTACCCACAGATTAAGAAACTGTTGAAAACCTTGGAATTACTCAAATGAGGTTATTGCCTTTGGCTTACCCAAATGGCCACAGCAGGTCAGCCCCAGCACTTCCACCCCTGCTGCCCAGGAGGCTGAGTCAGGCCCTCTATGGCCTGAAATCATCCCACTGCCTCTCATGTGTGGTAGTTCAGGGTACCAAGCCTCAGCTGTCAGCTGCTGCTCACAGTACCATGACCAAAAACATTCTCTGGTTTCTCTTGGTTGCCTTTTCCTGAACCATTTCAGCTGAGCACCACTGCCCTAATCCTGAGCATCTTTCCCCCCTCTGGTCCTTGCTTCCTTGAGGAGATCKCTCTCCCTCTCAGTGTCCAAGCTGAAATCACAGGAGGATTTTGTTCTGCTGGAAATGATAACCTTCCTGCTGAGTGGCAAGAGGGAGAAGTTGTGCAGAAAGTGAGGTGAGACAATGCCCAATAAAACCAAAATACCTCCAGACAAATGGCCGTAACTGGGGTCACCTGCAAAGCCCATTCCTGACATTAGATGCTCTACCAGAATGTCCAAAACCTGCTGTATGAGCACGAAGTTGACTGTGCACACTCTTATGTGTCTAAATCSTGAAAAAACACATTGTAGCATCCACTTATTCCTGTCTGGGAACAGCAGTAGCAGGATTTTAAAAAGCAATATAATTTTTTACCACAATAAAAGTGGTGCAACCCAAATAAATTAGAAACCATAAATCTTTCCACTGCCTTGGCAGGGCAGGTGAGCTCCATGCTCTCCAAGATTCACACACCTTCATGCTAATGGTTTTAATGCCATATCTTTCAGGTTGGGAAGAGAAACAACTGTCATTTTTGACCTTGGGAGAAGTCCAAATGTTGTGGGTGGTGGCAGGGCATTAGGTGAGGAAAGGAAGGGAATATTTGCTGTTCTGCCTGCTCAGAAACATTCTTCCTTGGAAGGGGCAGAGCCTGCACCACAAAAAAGAAATTTGTTTTCTTTTGACTCTGCAAATGCACAAAACTTCATGAATGCAGAGCGCTGTGGAATTTTTTTGCAGGAGGACAAATTAACGGGAGCAAAGGTGAGCTTCCTTGGGCATTTACCACAAATCTGGACTTATAAGTTAATTTTCTGCCATCTTTTCCTGGGAAACAAAAGCTCACAGCAGAGAGGGGTGGTGCAAGGTGGCAGCAGCTATTGAAAGGAATTGGAGTTTTGTTCTAAAACAGGTTTTGTTCTGAAACAGGTGCTTGGTCATATCTGTATAGTTGTGCCAGTTCAGAAATAGTATAAGGAAAGAGCTTCCTTGAAAATGAAACCTAGTCCCATAAGAACTATGGAATTTCAAAATCATGCAAGTTTTTTCAAGGATTTAGATGACAAWTTGTTTTTGTTCATTAATTGGATGGCTGTCAGTTTGTTTGTTTGTTTTGAGATTATATGTTCTCATTTAGAATCAGAATGATAACTTTAAAATACATTTTTATATAGTTAAAATKATTTAATTCTTAGTTTAATATATCAAAAAAGCTAAAATCCTGTAAGAAATTGGAACCAAGTCAATCAAAAAGCCCCCAGTCTCCAYACCCCAGTCAGTTCCATGATAGTGAATTGTTTCAATTATCCTGCCACCCCTTCCCTCTATTAATATGGCCTGTTCCCCCCAAGACCTTTTGTTTTACAAAAACATAGACTGTCAGAGGTGATGTGATTTGATCACCAAAAACCCCACCAACATTTTATTGAAGTAGCAACTCTGGGCACCCTGAGGCCGTGTCTACATTAGCAATCAGTGCAGAGCAAGAGCAGGAGCTCTACAGAATATGTCCAAAATCTCTGTCACAGGGATTGTTCTACTCCAAGGAGTAATTGCTTTTTTTTGTGGCTGGAGTTTGATCCAATTAGTGCTCTCCTAGGCCAAAGCTAAGTTAGAGTCACTTCAACACTCCTTCCTCACTTGGACTAAAATGCTGATGAAGTTGTATCATGAAGATGGAGCTGACTCACAGCAAGAAGTCCCATCTGCTTACATCATTAGCTCTTGAAGAACATTATATGCTGAGGTACTGCTGCCTCATGAAATAAGGTGTCCAAAAAATCCTGCAAAATTGTTGGGATTTTCGGTTAGTGGATCTTTGTTCAGGGCACCAGATGTGTTATCTATTATTTTTATATCTGGCTTTATATCACTATAAATATAGTTAATGGAACCAATGTTACTTTGATATAAATCACGAAACAGAATATCTGGCCTTAAAAGCAGAAATACACAACACACAGTGGTAGCTCACACTTCTTTGCAAAGCCTTTGTTACACAGCACTTGGACTGCAGTGATCACTGATCTTTACATCTAACAGCAAACACAGAAAAAGATTTATTTTTCTCAAGRCATGAAATATGTGCTAAATAAGAATAGGATCAGTTTCCTCTTAATTACCTTATCTCCTTTATTTTCTCAATTACCAGTGGACCACTTCTGTTTTTCACACTCACTGAATTACAAACTACCTGGTCCTAAGGGGCATGTCAAAAAATACCAGATCGTAAACCATAAATTATTTAAGAAATATAATAATTAAAAAATAATAAACCCTCAAAAAAGTCACAAGTGACAGAAAATTCACACTGTAAGTGCAAGAAAAAGGCACTGAGAGTTATCAAAGAAAGAATAGTGAAACACTTTCATCAGCTCACAGACTAACTTGTGTTATCAGCTACTTTGGTTAGAATTATGGCTTAAAAACTGTAGTGGTCAAAAGCAGTAACAGATTGTGAGAAAGCACCTTTAGATGATGCRTTTCAAACTCTCAGCTGATACATTTGTGCCTTCTTTTGGAGGCACTTCCTTCATAGGCAGAGAGGCTTCCTTGTGTGGATAATATAAAAGTTTGATCTGTTTTCCAGGTAATGTTAACATCTTCTTCTGTAAGGGCATTCKATTAGCTCTGAATATTTAGTGCTCACAGAGGTTTTTATAAAACAGTCGTAAGACCCACTTGACAATGCCTTCACTCTCCATGCTGGAGTGTGTGACTACATAAAGAGCAGTAAGATTTTTAGTCATGGCAGCTGTGTAGATTCATAAGATCAGGGCAATTAACAGCAGAAATACTGACAGGAGTGTGCTGGCTTTTTATCACAGACCTCCTTTTATAAGCCACAAAGGAATTGTATCTTTTTGGTAAGCTGAAGCAYAATGTTAGAAGTGTATGTATACATAAAGTACTGTTAAATATAGAGCWTTAATTTTTCTTATTTCCTTCAGATGTTACCATAAAACCAGCATGATACTTACAAGAAACTGAATAGAAATTATTTTGTTAGTGAAGTTAAATTGAATGGCAATGTGAATAAGTATATCAACTTTTGGAAGTTAAGGTCAGATCAAGCATTAAAGTATTCTCTTTTAAACACTCATGTTTACTTTGCCCAACAACCTCATCCACGATACAACATGTTTAACTTTTACATCTAAGCTACCTGAATGAACAAAATAAAGCCTAGACTGTTTTGTTTTGTTTTTTTAATTTAAATCTTTCATTGAATCTCCTGATTCCCAGTAGGCAAAGCATAGATGCCAAAGAAATTAGTAGCCTAGTGGTTAATAAGCTAGATGAAATCCCCTAGTGCAGAGAGTATTTGAAAACACTAAAAATTTCYTAAAATTGTGTGTGTGTGCATAGCTGCAAAGAGATCAATGGATACAATACTTCAAAGTGCTAAGTTATGGACATTTCACACATTGATGTGAGAAATCTGGAGCCTTATGTGAAGATGAAGTATCATCTATGTGTAATGAACATAAGTGGAGACTGATTAAATTCAACTGGCATACCTCCAAAACTTGTATTCTTGGAATACTGGTCCTATTCAGCTTTATAAACAGTTTCTTGCTAGTAATCTCTAAGCTAATGTATATCAAATATGTCACTTCCTTTCATCTAAGGGTGACAAATACCTACCTGAGCRCTTACCTGACTTTTGGTCTGCACCCCCAGTTTGCAGAGTTCTTAGTGAGGTGGTTAAATAGAGGGTGTCCCATTGTCTTGCTGACTGACTGGGAGACATTTTCTTTGATGGTCTGCATGGACACATCTGACTCTCTAGTCCAGGTAGAATTGTACAGGAATATTTCTAGCTTCTTCCTTAAGCATAAAGCTTAATGCAGCTGGAGCTTCAAATTCACTTTAACTGTTGAAAATRGCTCAAATAATCTAGCAGGGTTGAAGCTTTATTCAGAGATTGCCCAAATTTGGATTGCCTCTGCAGGGCCTGTTTGCTATTCAGGATCCTTTGGTGGCAACTCCTTCTGTGTTAGGCTTTCATAAAATTTGGAGATATAGTTAGTAGGCAGTTTGTAGAGTGTGTGCAAGAGTCATGCTTGTGTGTCAATACAAAAGGATTGATGGGACTTAAAACTAGGCTAGGAAGGAGCCACACTTCCGAGACTYACAGGTGYGGAAAAGGAACAAAATGTCACTCCRTATCATTAAGGTGTCACACTCAGTAGTGAATAACATGGCCATGTTGACAATTTGTGTGATGAYAACCTCATGGTGATGACATGTCACCATTTTCCTGCATGAAACCATAGGGATGTCACTTGGAATTCGTCTACCCTAAGGTATTTACTAAATACAGTGAAGCTTACATATGTCCTCTGGTCAGCATGTTGAAAAGAAGTCAAGAAGCTTACTCATCCAAGAAATGCAGGGTAATTAAACCCTCCAGCTAACTTTGAGCAACCTCCTACATCTTAAATGATCAGTTTTATGATTTTCTTTAATGAATGTTTGTGGTTGCATTTTTGCCCTCCATTCGGAATAATCCCCATCTTTCAGTTGACCTACAAAATCATACCAGGAATTTCCTGTACATTTAATACCTGCAATGTGTCCTCTAGTGTCTGCCTATCATTTCCAGCAAAGATTGGAATTATCTACCAACCATATGTGGTTTARTAACGACAAGTGCTGAATTCTGCACCCAGAATGGGACAAACAAACATACAAACTGGGAAATGAGATACTGGAGTGGAGCACCACAGAAAGGCACCTGGGGGTCCTGGTCAGTGCCAAGCTGACCATGAGCCAGCAGTGCCCTGGCATCCAGGAGGGCCAACCCTGTCCAGGAGGGCATCAGGCACAGCATTGCCAGCCAGGCAAGGGAGGGRATTGTCCTGCTCTGCTCTGCACTGGGGCGGCCTCACCTTGAATACTGTGTGAAGTTTTGGGTGTCGCAATGCAAGAAAGACATTAAACTGTGAGAGAGCATCTAAAGGAGGGCAACAAAGATAGTGAAGGGACTTGAGGGGAAATCAAAAGAGAAGCAGCTGAGGTCACTTGGTCTGTTCAGCCTGGAGAAGAGATTGAGGGAAGATCTCATTACAGTCTCCAACAACCCCACAAGGTGAAGAGGAAAAGCAGGCATTGATCCCTTCTCTGTAGTAACCAGTTGTTGTTCAACCAGTGACAAGACCAAGGGAATGGCCTGAAGTTGTGTCAGGGGAGGTTTAGGTTGGATATTAGAAAAAGGCTTTTCACCCAGAGGGTGGCTGGGGGCACTGGAACAGGCTCCCCAGGGGAGCGGTCACAGCATGAAACCTGCCTGAGTTCAAGAAGCATTTGGACAAGGCTTTCAGGCATATGATGTGATTCTTGGGGATGTCCTGTGCAGGGCCAGGAATTGGACTTCAATTATCCCTGTGGGTGCCTTCCAATTCAGGATAGTGAATGATTCTATGATCTAGTCTGTTTATGCTTAATTATTGTTTTTTAAAAGAACCTGGCTACATGCACTGACTAATAGGCAAGACTAACCTCTTCCTCTTGTTATTATACCTCTCTGGTTTTTTTGCTCATGACAAAAATAAGTTTCAGCACTAAAGGTGAGGAAGTGCCAGTTTATGCTAATTGTAGTTGAAAARTAGATTAAATCCCAGACAATCATTTAAAATTATAAGATGCAAGAGGAACATGCCCAACAGGGGGTTTAGCCAGCTTTGCTTACACCTTACCCKGTACTGCTCCAGGAGGCTTCTGGTCCCTGATGTACTCTCAGAAGCTCTGAGAGATGGAACCAGCTGCAAATGCACTCTGAGAGGAGCACCTAACTGAGGTTTTCACAACCTCAGGGATATATCTCTGCCTTCTCCAGCTATCCTCCCTTTTTGAGCTACATTAATTTGGCTTCTTGACTCCTTTGTTTTAGGGAGATTAGCAGAGATTAACTGTGGAAAATGGTCCAAGCACAACCAGTGGTGGATACATTACTCTCTATCAATACATTTTTAATGGAAACAACAAATAAAGTCCTTCTTTTTCTGTTTAATGTAGGAACATTAAAAGAGAACTTATTGTATATTGCACTTATTTGTCATTATAAAGAATTCCAGAGCTGATACATGAATATCTACCTCTCCCTACTTTTTTCATCAAGAACAATCTTTACCTCCAGAGTATGAAATTTTGACTGTAAGATGGAGTTTCACAGTTTCCATCTGACGTTATTTCATCCATACTGGAGTAGCATGACTCACTACTGGCAAAACAAAGAGCTACAGACCTGAGCAATTCAAGGCTGCAAGTAATGAAGCCAGTGGGSCTGTGAGGGGAATTGCTGCAAGTGGAAGCATACAGCAAAAGCAAATGCTGGCATCAGCCCTCTTGGCTCACCAGCCAGTCAGCCAAACACTCACACCAKAACATAACCAAATATGGAGAGAAGACAAGTTAGAAAAAGAACTTAATCCTTAAAAAAATGTTCTACCTGATTGTGTGCCCCTCAACAGGCACGATTTGGCAGTGGAACAGCCTAAAGACTTAACTGGAAATCTGTGTGTGCTGGCAGCAGTTTATRCTGGGTTCATTATTCTGCAAGGTTTTGCCCTTGCAACTACTACAACTGCCTCCTTTTTCCCTTATGCAGTCTTTTTGTTTGCCTGTTTTTAGTCTGAGGTTTGAATCTGTTCACATGTCCTTTGTTTGAACACATCCCTGCTGCCTTCAGGTGTGTTTGTTGATCCCTTGAGCTGAAGCTTGAGAAAAAAAAGTGGCACTGGTTAACAACACATTGCATCACCTTCACAGAGAGTCGGAAAGCACATCACTTCCTCCTGGCTTTTTGWCCCTGGAACCCTTCAGGTTTCTGCAGCAGCTTAGCAGGCTGACTTCATTCCCATGGTCTTTTCAACCTGCTGGGATTTGCTCATTTACCTTAAGGAATTGGAAGTTTGGAAGGAAAATCTTTGATAGTAGTGTTGAATGGTGTGGTATTTAAAGCTGCATTCATTGAAATGACTGCAGATGAAGTAGCCAGTACATCAAGTTATCTTACCACTCTTTGCTCTTCAGAAATCTGCATTGTATCTGACAGCAGATACACATCACACAGAAATTACCCTGCCAGTGGATGCTTGAGCTAGATTTTGTCTAAAAGTACGTGATGGTATTTCGTTTGTTATCTTGAGAAATCAATATTGAGTTGCTGTTTAATTTAAATTTTAAAAACAAACAAGCGAACAACCAAAATAACCTAACAAAAAAAAATTTCAACAGTTCAGAAAATCTTGTTTTAGGATRAATTTCAGGTGATCTATGCAGGTCCCCTAATTTTACTGCTAGGCAGTGACATGTTCAGCACTGCTATTGCTGTGTATTGCTGTGTGGTTCCTCTGGCTTTTCTGGTCCCAGGGTCCTCCTGGAGTCTGCAGGGCACAGCTTAGTGGAAASTATCCATCCCCTTGTCTGAGAAAATAGATAGAAAAGTGGATTAGAAAAACAAATGGAACCGATTTGGTTTTGTGCAGCATCTGGAAAGCAGAATTCATCTTAGTAAATGCAAAAGCTCASCTCAGAGCTGGTCGTGGGGAAGTTCCCTTTACAGACAATGGAGAGTGAATCAGTGCACAAAGGGAATGAGGGCATGGCTCAGCTCCTCCTAAAGGACGTGTCTGGARCAGCTCACACAACTTATGCCCTCAGCATGCCTGGTTCTCTCCATGACTGTGGAGACAGCCTGGGCAGACCACCTCACACACACGGATTACAGCACAGATGTCTGGAATTCAGGATACAGCCTCTCCTTTAAACATAGCTGGAACAAGATTGCACTTCCTAAAGCCTTTTACACGCAGCAGCCCTGGTCCCAGTGTGTGCTGTGCCTCTCACCTGCACACAGCTGCTGCTGTGGAAGTGTGCTCCCCTGGTGCCATGGTTGGCATCTCTGTGTTTATAACCTCTCAGCTCACTGCTTCCAGGGCAAGGCAGCAGTTTCAGCACAATTTCTAACCAAGTGAGCTTCACCTCTTCCAAAGAGAGCTCTGGCTCCCTTTCCTCTGCTTGCTCCAGTCCKGTAGCCTGTGCAGCAATACCAGAATTTTTTTTTTTCAAACAAACACTGTCCTGCTGTGTAAATTAACCATTTTGAGGTTCTTCAGTTGGAACAGAAAGGCAAAGATTACCCAAATGCTCTGGATGACACCATAACACACCTCTCTGCACCAACGTGTTCAAGACTTGGTGTTCACAGAGCACTGGATAACAGAGTCATTACCTGTAGTGGAAAATCTRTGCTCTTTAAAGGAACAGTTGCATAATCCTGATCCATTGGATGCCAGTTAGGGTCCACCCTCAGACTTTTGGCATATTCCCAAATCAGCCTTCAACTGAACAAGCTTTGATCAGTTCCGCAAAATTAATGACACATGATCATAGGGTACAGCAAGATATTGAGGTGAGGGCAAATGTAGCATTATAAGGAAGCAGGTAAGAGCACGACTTGGTTATTTTGTCACTTCAGTGACAGAAGTGGAGGCAAGCATCAATTGCCGAGTTTGTTTTGATTTCTTTTTCAGACAATGGTTATAATTATAGATATGAGCCTCTTGGAAGGTCGAGGACTGCAATTACGGGATGTTTGTCATTTGAACACTTGGCAGYAACTGACAAAGAAATGTATGCATCAGTTTGAAAGTTTGGAGTCTATCCAAAGACATAGATGGCTGATACCACTTCAYACTCCTAATTTCGTGATTGCAACAGAATGCTATTTTATGTAAATTTGACTCTTCCTGGTGTTCTGGCTAAACTTGACGATATTGGTTCACTTAACTTATTAGAAGGTTTTCAGATTTTTAGGATTTGATGTTTAATCAAATGCATTCACTCATCCAAGTGTTACCTTGAACAAATAGCACAGATTCAATTGACAGTTTTCACTTCTGTGCTGTAAAAAGTTGGAAACAACTCAGATTGTACCTTTGATTTCCAAAGATTGAGGAACTGTTTTAAGTCCTTACATGTTTCATTCACAGAGAGGGAAAAAAATTTAAGTATTGCCTGTGCAATTTTTATACTATCTCTCTACAGAAAGCTTTTATTTATTTTTTTAACAGTTCCTTCCACTGACATTYAAACTATGCTTATCTGATGCCCAATATGAGTTTGGTAATGTGCTTMATTTGAGAATGTGATTATTGAGAAGTCACCTACTGCAACTACATGTATTCAGACAATGCAAATGAATACACACTCCTCTGCAAACGCTCTTCCAAGAGTTTCTGAGCTTGCAGCTCTGAGTTATTCACCTCATACTATAAATTGTGAGTGCAGTAACCTTAGGACATCCTGGAGCATGACTCTGAAGTTAGTGGATTATGGAGTAAGAAGCAAGTAGGTTATGCATTTATTATATGCATTATTATCTTGGTCTATAATAATGCTGGCTGGCCATGCTAAGTCATGTAGAGAATTATGTTTCAAGACTCAGGTAAGCCTTTGGAATGTGTCAGTATTAAGTGCAATCAAAGGGCATTTCACAAAAAGCTGTTTCTCCACATCCACTTATCTTCAGTTTAGCATTRCCCAGCTTAATCTCTGGGCTATCGCCCACGTTAAGGATTTTAGTATAAGCAGGACAGTGGATTAATAAATATCTATTGAGAACTGTCCTGCAGAAAGAGGATGCAGGGGGAAAAAGCRGTAACTTTGCTTCTTCACAGACCACACAAACAATATAAGTCCTGAAAGCTTTTGCAAATTTGTTTTACTTTTCAAGTTTATATGAGTCCTCAGTGYATTACGTCAAGAATATTGCCATCATTTGAGATGCTTTCAGCCTGATGGTGAAAGTACATGGGTTAATGCAGCAGAAGCACAGGCAGGAAAGCCAAAGCAGATCCTCTTGCTCTTCTCACAGCCCAGCTACTGCTGTCTTCCCAAGCAGAGCAGGTGAAAAATTATTTTCTCTAATGTCCAGAGGAAAATAAGTTCACTGTTGTGCCTTTTACAATGCTCCCCATTGAGGAAGGCTCCTTGTGAGCAACACTGCAGAAGTGGGTGAAAGTATGCACAGAACCACAAAATTATGTGGGTTGGAAGAGACCTTTAAAGATCATCTAACCCAAGCCCTCTGCTGTGGGCAGGCAAATTTTTCACTAGACCAGGTTCCTTATAGTACTGACCAGTCTGACCTTGGACACTTCCAGTGATGGAGCAGCCACAACTTCTCTGGGCACCCCTTTCATTTATTTCACTGAAGTATTAAAAGTATAAGGCTCCCATATGAGTGAATTTAACCTCTGGAAAACACAACTTTGCATCAATCTGTTCAATCTTACCTGCRCATGAATAAAATAAACCAAAACCAATCTTTGTAAGCATTGTTGAGTTTCAGTTTTCAAAGAGACAGAAAGAAAATGAGGGTGAGGATTTAGACCTATTGAGTATATTATAAGTAGTCACAGGCTGTAAAATGAGAGATTAACCTAGGTGAAAGAAAAGCAGGAAATTGCCACATTATATCATTTTCCAGTGAGGAGCCTCTGGTGGAATTGTTATTTCCAGGAGGGCGTAGTGATCCTAGAAGTGAGAATTGATTTAGGTTTTTCTCTCATCATTCCACTGTGAAAATAGACTCTGAGCTTTTGCCAAATTCTGTAGGAGTATCTCTTTTAAAATCATTATTACAATAAGGTCAAATTCTTCTTAAACAAAGCACTTTATATGCTTAAAATCTCATATGCTTGGTGTTTATTGTCTGCCACATCCCAATATTTTACAAGTGTCCTATARTGATGGCTTCCTCTTTCATGCTGCATTTTGTAAAGAGATTTCAAAGCATTTCCCAAAGATAGTGAACTGCAATTATGCACGTGGTAGAGATGGGGAAACAGAAACACCAAGAGGTAAAGCAATTTGCCCAAGGTGACAGGACAAATTAGAGGCAGAGTCAGGCATAAATCCCATGTCTCCTGCTTTTTGCTTCCTTGCTAACCACAGCCTCACTTGGAGATGGTATCACCAGCTTGTAAAAGCAGCAGGGAACTGCTATGGGAGTACTACAAAGTGCACCCTGATGTGAAGCTGATATGGGATCAGAATCAGGGTCCACCTGCAGTTCTTCACAGGGGTAACAGGTAAATGGTAACTGATCTGAGAGGGGCTTGCAGAGCAGTGCTGGAGGCTCCTCACGGAACCTCGGGTGGGTAGAGGGGCTGCTGAAAGGCAGAGCAACCTCCATGGCTGCTGCATGGAGGAATCCTCCCTGCAAGYACTGAGGCACTGATAACCTCATGCTCCTTGAAGATGCATCCCTCAGAATCAGGCCCACACAATTTTTCCCCTTCAGTAGCGATCAAAGTGGCTGAGCATGGAGACAGAGGACTCTGTGAGCAATGTGGAGCTGCTTTGTCCCACAGGACATCGTGCCTTGGAGAGAGGCAGTGGCAGCCCTCACCACCTCATTGCACAGCAGAAGGATTCCTGAATTTCCACACTGCAGAAGGCTCCCAACTCTCCCGCTATTTGTGGTTTATTTGGCACGTTAAGATTGATTTGAAATTATTTCCTATGCATTCGCAAACCCAGCAAGTAGTTTCCCTTTAAAGTGCACCAGCTGTGACACCGGGCAGGTTCTGTAATTTCAAACGAGGCGCTAAGAGACTACTCCTTTCAACAGCTTTTTTTTCTAATGAGGGTGGGTACCTGTTGCAATGAATCAATTAAAACTCCTCTGACACACAAGTTGTGTGTTGCCAGACCCGTTTCACAGGTTTCTCAGGAGGGAGGCTAACATGTGACAGCACACAGAGAAGCCAAGAGTACTGGAGAAGATCAGAAGCCTGCATGAGTGAGCTCAGCTTTCCCAAATATTTTCTTAAAGCGCTATTCAAGGGACCACTGACCTCTGCAACAGACAGCACCATGGTGGAGCAAGAGATGCTGCTATCGTGTGCTTATCCCCAAGAAAAGTGTAAGTGACCAAATATGATTTTGTATAAGAAATGAAAACAGRACGCTGGAGGAAGGAAATGAAAGAAATTATCTCGGTTGTATAATTGAAAAGACTGAGGGAGTAGAGGGGAAATGCTGAAAGAAGGAAATAAGGAAGCGATTAACTTTATATCGTAGGCATGCGGTTGAAATAYGATTAGCGTGCTTGCAAGCAAAAGAAAAGATGCTTGTATGCACAGCTCTGATATAAAAGCTACTTGAAGAAACTTGCTTTAATCTTCCACTTTCTGTTTGTATTTGCAAAGTGCTGTGGTGTGGAGCTGCTTGTGTGGTAGAGAACACGAACAATGAGCTTTGATTTAGTTACCTAAGGAGCAGACTGGAGTGCAAAGAAAGCATTTTCAAGAAAGACATGGTGTGATTAAAACCAACAGTTTAGGCTTTTTTTAACAATGCAATGCCTGTTCTTCCTGACATCTGCATGCTTTCTGATATTTTATCCAAACATCAGCTAAAATTAGAGTACAGTGGGAATATACCCAAATCCATCCCTCCTTCCTGAAAGCACACTGTCATAGAACCTCTTTGTGAACAAGAAGTTTTATTTTTATCACTAGAAAATATAATACAGACAATAAACCAAATAAAATCTGTACATATTGGCTTTTAAAATGCCTGGGAATGTTTTAAAAGACTAGTGAAATAACTAACTCAGATTTCCAGCATGCTAAAGATGAGTATGACAGAAAGGTAGAAATGTAGCTGACTGCAATAAAGACGGGTAACTAAGTGTGGACTGGACATGTCTGAACAAAATATTAAGCAAATATAGAAATGGAACTGGTATGTCCTGAAGCCACTTCAGTGCACTGCCAGAATAAAATTCAGTGCAAGAAAAAAAACAAACAAACTTCTCCCTTTCAATTAAAGAAATACCGCTTTTTGAATGGCCTAGCTTGCTTCATGTGGAGGTTATTTAACATTAACTCCAGATTGAAGGATTGTCTTTGTTCTGTTTGTAAAAATATCACCTTGCACACGCCTTTGTGTTCATTTTTGGGAGCAGAATAGGACAGGGATGTCAGCAAAATGCAGTTTACCTGTGGAGAGATGTTTTCTACTCCCTGCTTTGTATATGCAAAAGGCAAGAGAGATAAAAATCATCCTTACCACAGTGTCCTGTTGAGCTGACTTAGAAGCTCATAACCAACTGACTGWGACAGAGTTTAAATGAAACCTGGAGTTAAAATATCTGTGCTATTAAAAAACCCCAACAAAACCACACTTTCCTTTCTGTTGCCTGGTGTCCTATTAAAAATTTTTAAAAAGCAGGATAACAATACTTTATTTTTAGCTTTGCTGTAACCTCAGCAATATAAATGATTGGTTTTGTTCTATGGACTGTTTTTTTTTCCTGTTGTTCATTTTATTGTTAAATAGAAAATGGGAGTCATAGGGGGTTAAATTACACAATTGCCTTTTATGGAAGACTTTAAAAGTCACTGGACCTCTCAAATTGCTCAGTTTTGTGTATAAAATTTAACTTCTTTCTGTGTGTCATTGTATTTGCATGTGTGTGAGAGAGAGATTTCTCAGCCTCAGTTTGGCTGTCAAATTCACAGAAGTGTGACACGTGGTGCTGTAGGGGCTGAAAAAATTGCATAGAGAAATCAAATCAAGCCCAAAGGAACTAAATCCACAGGAGGAAGGAAGCCATGTAATACCTCAGGATGGATGAGCTGGGTCCACTAATTACACCTTCTGGTGCCATGAATCAGCAGTGACCCCCCTGAAGCCAACTGAGTTACCCCATGGGCTTAGGAAAGGACTATGTGCAGGACCAGCCTCACTGCATTTACGGTATTAAGCTCTTGCCCAGACCAGGTAGGGTGTGTATCTGGCATGTTAAAAAGACAAACAGAGCACTGAATGGGTCCATTCTAGCGGTAAAGGGTCAAAAATATGCCTCAGTGGGTGATGCTTTTCAGCTCAAAACTAAGTGATGTCTTGGATTGATCCAAGAGGTCGACCTGCTGGAGATTTAAGCTTATAAATAAAAACCTGAGTCTTTTAAGAAATTCTTTCTGCTAAGCACGGTATGTCTTTGGAAGTCTGGACCTACTTGTTGGGATCTGTTGGTTTTCTACCTGTTGCTATGTGAAGTCAACACAAAACTCAAAACTTTATACCTGAACCAAAGATCTAGCTATCTGTAATGATGCATTTCCATGTGCCTTCTGCTTAATGCCATTTGTCTCCCTAAAAATCTTGCAAGAAAAAACAAAGATATTTGGGGGTTTTTGACCTCTAAGACACACTAGAATAGTCAGAACATTGAAAAATCAGCCTGTAGTTAGTCACATGGCATGTTTTTCATAGAAATGTGAGGGTCTAGTGCTGTAGTGTCATGTTATTCAGTCCACAGGGGAATATTTTCTCTTCCCTTGAAAGGAATACAAGCTGGGCTTTTCTGTGGTCTGTAGCCTTATTTCACCTGGTATTTGGAGCAAACTCTGTTGAAGCCATTAGAAATTCCCTTGGCAGAGGCAGCTTTCAAAAGAAAAAAATAGTAAATTAGCCATTACAATGGATTTTACTCCTCTTAGAAAGAAAAGAAGTGTATCAAATATGTTGTTGCTACTAGAACAGGATAAACAGACTTCTAAACTATGGGACATAGTCACAYGGTATTCCTAAACAGCTGCTTGCAAATGTAAATTTCTAAGGAAAATAACAGAAGCTATCTTTTTTGCGCTTCTCTCTTTGCATTATTATCTATTTTAATAATAGTTTCATATCTTTTGTGTATTTTGAATATGTTATGTTAGGCTGCTTCTTTAGGTAATATTTGTACATTCCCAAAGCCCAAATACTGATTTATTTATTTATTAATTTATTAACTCTAGAAGAGCATATGACAAAAATACACTGGTCTAAGCCTTTATTAAAAAACCCAAAAAACAACCAACCAACCAAAAAAAAACAAAACCAAAAACCTTAAATCAAAACAAACAACTCACCMACAAACAAACAAAAAACCCTCAAAAAAAACCTCCACACTTTAGTGCTTGTACTTTAATTTTCTGCCATGCAGTTAATAATTACTTTTTTTTTTCGATTATTCTAAAAGCAAATCAACTTTCTCTTTGAACCAAACTAAGATATTTCAACCAAAACTTATGTTTGTAGTGAGGTTGGGTTTTTTTTTTGTTCATTTGCTTGTTGACCACTGTTTCTCAGCTATGAATTGTCAAACACTTTCAGGATGGCTTGCTTAGATTTCAGATTTGAAAAAAATATTGTACAAATAATGTATTTCACCTTTGCTGTCTAAGAGCAGCACTGTGGTGTTATGTGTGTACTGATGAGAGGATGTGGGAAATATCTGTTCTCTCTCTGTCTTGAGAAGATAAAAATGTAGTAGTTGCCTAGAAGGAGTATTTAAAAATTCTTTATTTGAAACAGTTTTCCCAGACACTTGCTCATTCTCATTTTTTTATTTTAATTTTTTTCCTTTCAAATSTAAATGTTTTGTTTGATCATGTCAGAAGGCATTTTTTTAGACTTAGACTTTTAAATTAATGATCATCCTCAAAGCAGGGTGATTTCCTGTTAGCATTATCACTTTTTTTAATCACTTCTCAAATTTGACTGTAAAGACTTCTTTTCTTTTGTTTGRATTGTGGATTAACATATTAGATCATGTCAGACTAAGAACTGGTCTCAGGTGGATCACAAGAAAATCCAACCCTAGCTATCTCCTTATGAACAGCTACCTTTTTAAAACCTAACAGGGAATCAATTTCTAATCTATCTAACACACTCTTTGCAAGTTTCAGTAAATGCACATTTTGAATTAAAAAGCCATGCACAGTTAAATTGCATGTCTTGGAGAAACCAAAATATACTGTTCTAATACAGATACAGTTCCTGAACAGAGCTGTCATACTGTCAAAACAAAAGATTTATTTAAGGAAATCTGTTTTCCAGGGAACTGTGCTGCCTGTCAGCTTTTTTGGCTGATTTTTTGATATCTTGCCAAATTAACACATCAGTTTATGTCAATCCAATCTATAGCTGTACTCAGCTAATAGGAAGTGAAGTCTGTATCACTCCTTAATGTCTGAAGATCAGATATGTCCAAAGGAAGTGAAAATAAACTGAAAACAAGCCAAAAGCAACACACATGCTATTCACATGCTTCTCCACTCAGAGCCACGTTGAAAGATACTTCCATGTGAATTCCTGTGTGCTGAATTATCTTTGGAAGAAGGGCTTATGCAATTCAAGGGTGGAGCCCAGGCAGATATATAAGATGGACAAATRCGTTTGTCAAAGGTTACAGAGAAGTATATTTGGGGAAACAGCTTAAGCTATGTTCTTCCTGAGTAGAATGGCCACTAAAAATATTCTCTGCATTAAGTTGGTATAACCACTGCTGACTACTCATTCTGCACAGATTATTTTATATGTCCCAGAAAAATGCCAGGCTTAGCTGGAAAAGTGGATGGAACAAACACCCAAACCCTGCAGGCTGCTCCAGGGGCCTGGCAGCTGCATAAAGGCTGCTCAGGAGCCTGGAGGATGCAGGGACTTTGCCCACACAGCATCCTTGTGTTTAATGTTTGGCTGTTTGTGCTGCTGTGGTAACACGGGTGGGAATGCTACCAGCAGCTGGAGGCGTGCAGCTTCCCGTGCAGGGGAATGGGCTCTGGGGGACACTGGGAGCTGGCCTAGGCTAACTCTGCAAGAAAGAGAAACAATGTTTGGGGAGAAAACAGCAGAAGGAAGTTTAAAATGGACTCAGAATAGATCTGCAGTATCACTCAGCATGCATGTCACATCTCAAAGGTAGCATACACACATCCATGGCCCACACATCTAGTCCTGGGTCCAGGAAGGTTTCTGACTCTCTTGAGGTTTTTTTTCTTCAATCACATCTGCAAGTATCTTCATGACTTTTGCTTTATTGGGTTCCCAAGGGGTAGAGGCTCTACTGCACTGGCCACATAAAGCTGTTGATAGTGAGGTGTCCACTTGTATTTCTCACCATGCCATAGCATAACCTTGCATATGAAAAATAAAAAAAAAAAAACAAAAGCAATCCTGCTATCATATTTTTGGCCCAGTTATGCTGAAAGTTATGTCATTACAACTGAGAATAAAATTTTGTATGGTGTTTCCTTCCAGAGTGATGGAGTTTGGAGCACTGCAGTCTGCAGGACACTCTGTCCTTTGCTGTTCACTTAAAAGGAGCAAGGTGTCAAATCCACATCAGATTTTCTGACCTGGGACTTGACCCAGCTGAGACATTTAAGACTAAAAACCCAACAAAGCTTCTGGTGATTAGAAACTTTCTTGCTCTTCAGTTTACCAATATCTTGAAGCTGTATGTCTGTTTATATCCTAAGATGTCCCAGTCTTAGTGGATTTGAGTGGGTAATTTAAGTGTCACTTTGTACATACCCCTAACTAAGTCTATTGCCAGGACAATTGGTCCCACAAATGTGTTCTAACCATACTCAGCTTTCAGGGACATGTTTTTAATGTTATTATGTGCAGTGACTCTTGCTTTTCCTGCCAAAATTCAAAATTCCTGTTCTCTGCCCTAGTACTTCATAGTAGACTGAGTATTTACTTCGGAGGCCTTGGAGATTTTCATTCTCTATGTGAGCAGAGAATGTTCAAATATTTTCAGCCTCTTGAGACACAGCCATGCCAGCAGCAGAGAGGCTACTCTGGCAGCAGGCAGTCCCACTTCAACCATGCCACCAGCCTGGTGCTGGTTCCTCGCTCCAAGCAGAGCTGGGCAGGCCTGAGTTTTATTTTCCCTACTGGGACTTCTTTTTCTTGTCATTCACATTCAACTGCCAGTGGATAAAACACAGAAAACCAAGCAGAGACAAGGGCCAGAGACCTGGATGCCCACATGCCAGGTGAATGTCCTGAGCATGAGGAGACCTGACTCAGTTGCCTAATATGCTCTTTCTCTTTATGGAGTAGTGTTTCTTGAAATGTTTCCTGCACAGTTGCAGAGGGAGGATGAGGAGCACATCCCTCCAGCCCACTCAGACTGACCTACTTTAGAGCTGCTAAAGGCATAAGCTTGGGGGCAGGAGGGTGGGCAGGAACAGCAGCCCCCTTCCCACACACACTGTGCAGCCAAAGCAAGGAACCAAACTCAGGACATCCAGTTCCTAGGTCACTGCTTCAGCAGCAGGGTCTCCTGTGGTTGTGTGGAAACTGTGGCAAAGAGGGAGCATCAAGAAGCTTAAGGTCTGCACAGTTCTCTGAAAGGAGGCAGAAAAAAAGAAAAAGGAAAATAAATAAAGGGGACAAAAAAGCCCAAAAAGTTGTATTTTGGAAGGGATCCAGTTTGTAGATCTCAACCAGATGCAAGTATTTCCTTGCAGGTCTGACAGGTAGGTTTTAAGGTTTCTCTCCCCACCCAGCCAGCTTTATTGGCTAGGTCTGTGCAGGTACATGCTAAGCTCCTTGGGGTTGTTATTGCTAGCTCCTAACACTCTTTGTGCACTTTATAGATCTATTGCTCAGGATTCAGACTCTGCTCAAAGGCCTGAGATCTTAAATACGGGGTATTACACCAACTTAACGCTGAGTCACCAAAGCCCTTTATTGAATCTGGCCCCAGTGCATTTTTCAGACTTATTTGCAGAGCAGCAGGTATTATTACTAGGAGTAACTGGGTTAATAACAGGGCCTCCTAGAGAGAAAGCAATTTGTAACACCGCTGATGCTTTGACTGAAACATGTTCATTGTCCCCATTCCCAGTTATGTAACAGGGAGAAAAATATCTGAAAAAGACTTCTCCTTGCAGAAATCTCTGCAGTACCTGCTGCCTGTACGGCCACTGGATCCTGTTTGCTCAACTTACAGGGTTACAGTTGCCTGGAAAATCCTCAGCAGAATGCCCCTTGAGTTTTTTGCTAGCTGGACATGGTTTAAAAAAATAAATGCAACAAGCACGCACACCAAAAAAAAAACAAAACAAAACAAAAAAAAACCAAAAAAACAAACCCTAAATGAAACAAAACATTAAAAAAAACCCAAACATCAAAACAAATTAAAATCCCCAACAAGAACGACAAAAATCCAGACATAAAGACATTTATCTTCACTGTGGACAGACAGTTGTTGCACACTTGAAGTCTGACAAATGTGGTTTTCTGACAAGTGGGTGAGAAAAAAGCAATATCTGAATCATGTTAGGGAGAAGGGTGAGTCTTTTCTTCTTCAGTTTGAGAGAAAAAGATTTGAAAACTTTCGAAGTTGTCCTTAGCAGCTCTACACACAACATATGGTCCTTCCTGAGCTTTTGACTGTTCCCAATGTGGGACTCTGCCAAATCAAAGTTAAACAAAAGCTACCCTTACAAAAATATTTAGGAAGCCCTGTTTTAGAAGTGACTGCACATGTTGGCTGTGACTCAGAGCACACCCACACACTGGGTAGATAGATTAGCATCTAAACCACTAGGCAAGTTCCAATTCTTGCTCAGAAGGTCAAAAAAGCCTGGGAAATGTCCATTGCTCCCTTTCTCCTCAGAACAATTATTTTTTTTCCAGATTACAAAGTCATTTTGGATGGCACTGAAACAGTGAAGTCAACTGATTTATTGTCATAAACAATTGTGTTCCAAGTTCGGAACCAATTTTGTAATTTCAAGACGAAAGAATAAAGCAGAGATAAAAAAAAATTTGAAAAGGAAAAAAAAACATAACGAAAAGGCCCAACAGTCCAAAAGCCAAACTGTTTCCTTTAGATTGGTTTCTTTTAACATTTGTTTTTGCTGCACAGAAACCAATGGGATTCATAAAATATTTGCTAGGGAGGTAAATATTAATTGAAGAGACATGAAAGCCAAAAGTGTGTTTGATAATGTTTTGTCTGGAATTGGAAAAGGTGAAATCTGATGTAGTTAATTTTCTTTTTTTTTTTTTCTATTTGGTGTCATATTATGAGATCACAACAGCTCAAAATACTGAGAGTGCCATCTGCATTTCCCTTGGCTTCCACATACGGTAGCTGGCCTGTTTCCAAGACCTGTGTGACTAAAGTCCCTGCATCTCCTTTGGTGTTTTTAGGAAGGCAATGGATGCCCACCTTCCCTGCCCTTCCTCCCATCCTGAGGAGACATGAGGATGAAGCTGGGGTACAGCTAATAGCACTAGGAGAATTTATGAGGCTAGAAATTAAGTTGTCCTGAAGTTTGAGGTACCTTCTAACCAGGAAAGGAAAAAAGGCTATCAATAAACATTTTCCACAGTGGTGCATGTTTTATGGGTTGTGGCTAAAGGCTTTTAGCATAGAACTAGAAGTTGTGGGTTGTCCTGAAGACCAAGGTTTAGTCTGTTCCAGAAACTTCAGACATTCATGCAACCTAAAACATGAATAAGAATATTTGTGAAATGAAAGTAAAGAAAAACTTCTAGAGATGGAAAAAAAATATGTAAACAAGAGAGAGGCAGAAGTAAAGTCAGAACTAAAAGCACTTTACAGGTTTCCAGCCATGGTATCACATCAAATCTGATTGCAAAGGGAAGCTAGCTAGTTAGGTAATTCTTGTGACATCAGGCATTCTAAGATAGCTCCAGGCTTTTTGTCCATGCTTCATTCTGTACTTTTACTGTTGTGGCTAAGATAATGAGAAGGAAAATAACATATGGTGGGAATGGAGAGTGACAGCAGAATTTSAGTGGAAGAAAACACTTTTTCCTTTTTCTTTTTAATGATAATGGAGGGAAAGAGTCAGAAAAGCACAATGCCGTAAGTTTCAGTAATATAGAAACATCCTGGAGCTATATTCACTGTTGCAGACTTGCTATGGAAGAAATACAACAGATCTACAAGGTGTATGGCCATTATTGATATTTCAGCTGTACAGGCAAAGCAGGGATTAGTTAAATCTTTATTAATAGTTAATCCCTTGCAAAACCAGGGGCGGAAATACTAACTCACCTTGATGGCTTGTGGTTTGGATTTCCTTTCCCCCAGTGTGGCTTTTCACTGAGCTGCCTGTTGTTCTCTGTGATTCAGAGACAAATGGCCTTATGAGCCTCCTACAGAATCCTTTCCCAACGATAAAACCAGCAGGAATGAGAAAGAGGAAAAATAAATGGCATGAAGGAGATGGCTTTTCTATTTCCATTCCTCCCACCGGTGCTGTGTGAGAGGTAGTCCAAGAAATTGGACAAAAACCAACATAAGTGTCTAGAACCTGTGTTCAGTAAAACCTCCTTTTCTTCTGCATTTACAGTGCCATTTCAACAAGTTAGATCTTGTTCCCTCTTCCAGAGTAACCATCATGTGTTCAGCAGTGAGGGTGCTCTTGCCAAAACATCCTTCTTATCAAGATTATTCTTTTGCATGATAAAATATCAAAGACTCTGTATGATTAATCTTTTGAACTTTGCCTGTTAATAAATACAGAATTCTCTCTGGCCTCAGAAATGTTTCCCAGTAACTCTTTTTCTTCAAGTGGAAGTTTTGATGTTTATCAGAACTATTTGGGACACTTCTTACTTGCATTTTTCTTCTTTATTGAAAAAAGAAAGAACTACATTTCGCTAAGAATATTTTTCATTTTCATTCAATTTTATTTTACTTATTAAATTAAAGAGAGCATGCCTTTTCCTCCCTGCCTTCCCTGCAGGTATGAGCTAGTCAACCATCCTACAAGCAGCTCATGCTCAGAGAAAGCAATACTGGGAAATTTTGCTAGGCTTCACTAGAGAGAAATTATCCAGGGGGAAGGCAAAAGCATGTTGCTGTAGGAAGGTGTTGTTCTATCCATGGAGACCGCCCTCAGGAGCAGTGAGGGACCGTTATTTCCTAGGAATGTGGCATTCCCCAGGCATGCCGTGTGACAGCCACCATGGTCATGACACAGGACWGGCTGGCAGCACCTGCATCCCTCTTGGTTTGTAACTATCTGASATGGCAGGAAGCTGTTGACCATTAAGTCTTTTTCAGCAGCTAGTAGTCATGGTTTCTGTGACAAAAAAGCCTATGGAAACTATGGTTCTGCTCTGCCATTTTGGATTTGGCCTGTGGCATTCGTTTGTGCGTTGTAGGAGGSCTCAGCCAAGTTGTCTTCCTTCCACATCTCAGTATCACAGTTAGCTGGTTTTCCTTYCCCTTTTTTTTTCTTTCTGTGCAATATCAGCTTTCCCTCCCTGGTGATCACTSAGGGCTCTGCCCTCTCTGGCCATGAGAGAAGACCTTGGATGAGGACTGATAACCAGCCTCTCCCCAGAGAGGCCAGAAGGGTGGAATGCTATATTGGGTTTGCAGGGTGACGTCTTGGTAGCCTGAGAGGAGGCTACAGGCATGGATTCTGTGAGAAGCTGATAGAAAATTTCCCCATGTTTGATGGAGCCAGTGCCAGGGGGCTCCAAAATGGACCCACTGCTGGCCAAGGCTGAGCCTGTCCGCAGTAATGGCAGGACTTCAGGGATGGCATATTCAAGAAGGGGGAAAACTTACTGCACAAAAGCTACTGTAGCCAGAGAGAGGAGTGGGAATATGTGAGCTGAACAGCCCTGCAGACCCAAGGTCAGTGGGTATGGAGGGGCAGGATGTGCTCCAGGCACTGGAGCACAAATCCACCTGGAGCGATGGAGGAGCCCACACCAGAGCAGGTGGAGGTACCTGAAGGACCCATGGGGAGCCCAGGCTGGAGAAGGATYTTGATGGGACCTGTGGAGAGAGGAGTCTACATGGGAGCAGGGTTGCTGTCAGGACTTGTGACCTGTGGGGGACCCACAGTAGAGCAGCCTGTTCCTGAAGGACTACCTCCTGTGGGAGGGACCCATTGGCTTTAATGAGCACTTGGTTTCCAGACAGAGTMAGTCTTCCACAGATGGCTTTTACCTCCAAAATGCTCCTGGTGGGGAAGTGCCAGGCCTTCCCACTGCCTGTGGACTCGGATGAAGGCTGCACGGGGTCAACCCAAATCTCTGTGGAAACAGGGTCTTTGTTACCTGGTGAACCTCAGGTAACACCTTGCATCAGCCCYGCAGTTTTACTCAGACCACCTTGCTGCTGTGATTCCCTCCAGCTCTCCCTGAAGAGCCCCACTGGTATTATGGTATTTATAGCTAAAGTGCTCTGGCCACATCAGGAGAAAGGTGAGCAGGTTTCTCCTGATGTGTCTTCTTGAATGACCTCCAGTAGCATGAAACCCTGCCCCACAGGACAGCATGCAGAAGAACACTCCTTGCAGAGTGCAGACACCATATCTGTTCCCTTGGTCAGACCAGACCTSAGGGAAAACCTGTGGCAAGCTGTCAAGTTGCTATACTGCAGGCATGTCAGGAAAAAGAGTGGGAGAATGTACAGGCTCCCAGTGACAGAATGGGCAATTTTTTCCAGATTCCAGAGGGGCAATTAATTGAATACCACTGTCACTTCTGCCTTTCTACTGTTGGGGTTTTTTTTCTGCTATGTAAAGGCGTAGCAGCAGCGGCAACTGCCAAACAGTAATCATCTATCTCAGCTCTAGCTGGTAATACATAACATATATGTGTAAAGTGAAATATTAATTTTCAGGTGTGGTGTAGAAATAGAAAAAAAGGAATTTTTATAATAGAAAAGAAGAATTTTAGCAATATAAACTATACTCCTATTAACATTGGAGTTAATATGCCATTTTCTTAATTGTATTTGATACCATTAAGCTGGAACTGTTTGCTTAACAATAGCTTTTATTGCTATTGTGGTATTATTGCTTGAATTTTTAATGAGGCCAGTGAAACAGTATTCATCAGTTTAATTTCTCTGAAGCATTTTATCAACTCCAGGATATTAACAAAAAATTATATAAAAGAAATATCTGAGATATGAAGCAGAGTATATTAGCAGTAATCAAGTTCATACTTACCATGTTTACAACCTCATAGGTACATGTGGTTCTTTGTAGGCAAATATAATGACATTCCTGTGCTTTTTCTTTAGTAGGCAATAATCTATCAGCTGACTCATTCTCCCAATTTGATTTTATATCCTCAGATAATCTAATATTGAAAACCTGGAAAGATGCACCAGACTGGTTACTGTGATGAGTAAGCAAACAGCATGCACCTCAGGCTCTCAGTGAAAAGACAAGGCTGTATTTTAATGTCAGACTCACATTTTGGTATTTTCATGCCACATTTTTTTTAAGATTTCCACCAAACCGGCTAACAGATTAAACCTTGCTTAGCCAAGGGAAGAAAACAGGTCTGTGAGATGTTTGAATCAAGTAAGCCCCTATATCCACTGAGAGCATGTCATCACTGTAACAAAACTCTTGCAAATTCTTCCTGCTGCCCCCATAGCTACAGTTCTTTCCTAAAGCGGGGAGCAGGTGTTTACAAAACATGAGTGTGGCTTCCTACCAGAGTGATAAGGGAGAGAAAGAAAGCTAAAAGCTGAGAGCAGAGAGCATCTACTTGGCAAGTTCTGTGTGCTTGAAGAAAAGACAGCTATGAAATTGGACTTGTTATACTAACTTCTTCCCTTCATATGCTAGCTTACTGCCCCCTGAAAATGCTTGCATCCTTTTCTGCTGTTWCTTGTCTGCATGGAATGAATCTGCTGTATTTTGTGCCAGAAAAAATGAGTTAAACAGAAATCTGATTCATGAAACTGGAATCTTGAGAGGAGAAGATTCCTGGCAAAGGGGACTCCTCTCCTCTCTGGTCTGGTTAGTACTGATGATTCTTCTGGAAAGGAATACTTAATAAATAACAAACTATAGAATGTAAAGATATATCAGTGTAGGAGATGTCACCATCACCCTCAGGGCACAGTGGCAGAACAGCCTGCCTGYGCTAACTGAAACAGGGCAATTCCTAACCCTGCAGTCCATGTGATTCTGGGTACATGGAAAATTTGCCTTTATAAGGGCATGGCAAATWCCTTCCTTGCTTCTAGTGCCCCTGGAAGATCTGTCTACTGTGTCCAAGATGGGTGTAGMGATTTTCCTGAATCTGAGCCACAAGACATCTGCTGGAGGACTAAAGGGAGGAGGAATTCTGCGAGTAATTCATGGTGGAAGATGATAACAGCTTCCACAGGGCTCTGAGTTGTCTGCTGTGGGAGGGAACTGGGCAAGGCAGGCAGCTGGGGCCCAGCCCAGCACAGCAATACCAYCCTCAAAACAGCCCGAGCTGCCTTCCTTCTTCACCTCTCCAGGGTTTCATCCCCACAGTGCCATCCCTGCTGCCCACCATGTGCTCTCCCCACCCCACAGTGGAGGGCTCATGGCTGGAGACCCCTTGTATGGTGTTCCACACAGGGGCAGACCAGTTCATGGCTTGGACTCCCTTCTCAGTCTACAAAGACAGGGTAGGGCCACTGGCTCTGTACCAGCTTTAGAAAAGCTTAGATAATGTCTAGTACCTCCAAAAATTGTCCTTTTGAGTTTCTTCCTTGTCTTCCACAAAATTCCTTGGGGCCATGTGTCCTAGGTGGGTGTAGGACAGGTTAAGGAATTTTGATTTCTTTTGGTGTAATCTGCTGTCAGCCAGGGACTCTAAAATGAACAGGGCTGTAGAGGTACTTTGATGTCATTAGTTTAGCGAAAAAAAAAAAAAAGACTCCTGTTATAGAAACGAACGGGCAGCTGGCTGTACAGTGGTCACAAATTGGAAATGACTAGCAGCTTTTAAAAGAAAGTCCATTGTGTCTGAAAAGTACCTAAGAAAGAAGGGGAAAGAGCAGATAAAGCAAACAGGACAAGTGAAAGATACTACTTTCATTTTCTGGTAGTATGCCAATTTGCAATTGCTGGATATTAGCAAGGTGAAAGGTGTGAATTACAATGACAAAAGAGTCATTAGGCCAATTTTCAACAAATATCCTCAAACTTTGCCTTGTTTCTGATGTAATATAATCTCATTTTAGATCTATGTTTATGTTAAAAGGAGGGAATTAACCCTCTTGGTAATTGCAGACCAGTTTATCCTGCTTTTGCTTACTATGAGGGATTACTGTCATGGGCCAGTTGCTACAGAGCACTCGATACAGCCTGGCTGGTTTTGTTGCCTTGCTCAGGCAATCTCGCTGTCACCTGGCTCTGTAGTGCCCCCCAATCCCTCTGATTTGTGCACCCTGGCAGCAAACCTGGCTATGAACTGCCTACAGTGGAGAGTTTTGTTTTGAAGAGAAAACTGTGAGGTGGGAACTCACCGTGACCTGCTCCAAAAAAAGTCTCGTTTCCCCTGTCAATCATTCAAAGACTGTTTTTCCAATTTTGTTTTTTTTTTCGCTTTGGGCTTTACATCATGTTTGCCCTCAGGCTTGCAGAGCAACCYGGTTTTTTAAAACCCTCCTTTCAACCCTTCTCAAGTGTGATCTTCATTCTTCCTCTACTTTGGGCTGTGTGACCCCCCAGTGCAACCACTCCTAGTRGGATCCCAGTATTGCCACACCTTCCCTGCCTAGCTGTACTTGGAAGTTTAAGGCTGCTCCTATGGAAGATATATAAGTTATTAACTAACAACCTGTGAACAGTTTTTTCAAAACATGACTGATTCTTCTATTCACAGTCATAATACATRATAAAAAAGGATGAAATGGGTCCAGTGTTCTATCTCTGAAAACTTCCTTGAAAGCACCTGTTTGTTCTTTTCAGCCTAGATCTCCATAACTGTCTGGGAGCAATGTTCTGTGTGATGAGGAGGCTTTTTCTTCTCTTTCAAGGCCTGCCTTTTTGCAATTCAAACTTCTTCATAATTCTCACAGATCATTCAGCCTCAGTAGATTTCTAGATTAAATAACAATTGTTTGGACAGTTTTCTTCTTTTCTTTTTTTTTCTCTGTGATCAAATGTGGAAAGAAACATCCTTTTAGACCATTCCTAGCTGAAGGCAATTCCTGAATATTTGTCTTCCCTAGTGTTTCTTCAGAGCCTTATCCTTGTCTCTATTCTRCTGTTTCTTGATTCTTTAAAACTTTTGGGTTCATCTTATGCATTCAGCCAGAAGACCATCACACAGAGAATCTGGATTCCCCAACACTGTTAAGGAGCTGATTTGTAAGTGGAGGGACCATAATGAGAAATTCTGGTGCAAATTCTCCCATGTTTAATAAGATTTCTATTTGTTCTTATACCCCTAATGGTCTATTAATAGTGTTTCTTTTCCAACTTCACTCACAAGCTTACGTTTCTGAGACTGTAARAATTATAGAACATTCTGACACATTTCTTCAAAACTAGATTTAAAACCTTTTGAGAGTGTGGGAAGAGAGAAGGAGGACAGGCAAGCAGAGACACACTGAGAGAATGATAATATAATCCTTATTTTCTTAGGACACCAGACCAAAGTATATTACAGACAACTTTTTCGTCCTCCACAATATCTCAAAATAAAAATTTAGTGAATCTGAATAAAAGGTCACAATTTGAGCTTGTTTAATGAAAACATTTCAATGAATAAAAAAATATGGTTTTTTCATTCTTTTCACATCATCTGAAATCTCTCAACTAGTTTCTTTATTCACTGACCAAGATTCAATAAAAACTCCACTTAAATGAAAAGCAGAGAAATACAAATCTTTATCTTATGTAAATAACAGGATCAACTCTTTGTTTTTGGATTATGATGACAAAGGCCATAGCTCTTCTGTTCATCTGTATTTTCAATGCAAAACCATTCTGTGTTGCTCTTCCTAACCAATGACACAATTCCGCTGTTAGGATGGAAAGCTCCACAGCTTTCCCAAGTAGGGGATCATGCTAGAGGTTTGGGAGGTTTTTCCTTCTTTCTTTCTATTTTTGGACTTTGATTAAAGCTGGTGAAAATTATACTTTTCCTTCTTATTGGGAATCCAAAGATACCAAATGAGGATAAATGGAGAAAAAAAGTTCTAAATGTTCCACAGTGGCAGAAGAAAACAAATGAACAACCCCCCCCCCAAAAAAAAAACCAAAAAAAAAACCTAAAAAACCCCAACCCCCTCCAACAAAAAACCCAAACCAACCAAAAAAAGTTTTGGAAACAGTTAAAATCTTTTGTTAGGAATAAAATTGAGTTTGAAATTTCACTTTCCATTGCTGCCACATGGCTTTAAAGATCCAATGAGAGGAGGGACCAGCTGTGAGATAAGTCTTGAAACCTCTGAATCAACCTCAGGGATTTGAGGCTTTCCAGCCCCCTATTGCAGAGTCTAAAGCTAAGGTTCAGTGAAGATAAACCTCAGGGTTACCAACCTCTTGTTTCTGCAGCAGAAACCTTGGGGATTATTTTTCAGTCCATGTGGCAAGGCTGTGCAGGAATCTGACTGAAAAATCCACAAGTATTCACAAGCATTACAAGATGTGGGAGCACCAGAGCCCACTGAGTATCTTCTCAGGAAGTCTTATTTCCCTGTTCTTTAACACTTACATTTTGGAGGACTATTTTAGTTCTCAGAAATTGAATTTTCCAGTAAAAATATTTTGTTGGAAAATCCCATTACCCTGATTTCTGCTGCCTTTATTGGACAGGTTTATTCTGAGACAGAGGAATTTGGGAGCAAATAGGTTGTAAATGTAGTGGACTGGCAGAGGGCAGAGGACTTACTACTTAGGCATCTTGAGGTTGCACTATAATGGGTGCTGTCCTACGAGGTGCTATGACTACATCTTGTGTATTATACAGGTTTAGCCACATTTTTGTGAGCTATTATTAATGCTGAGTCGCAGCATACGCCTTTGGAAGCAGTACAGTCAATGCATACCTGCTTACAGGGAGAAACAAAAAAGCCTCAAATTTCCTGTTGGCTGGCTCCTTCCTCCTCCACCCAACTTGGTTTGTGCCATTCAAAAACAGAAGTTGACATCAAGTAATTTTCTATTGTTGGAAAAACAGTCATAAGAAAACCCACATCCCTTGTTGTAAAGGCATTGGAAGGTTGTGGAACAGGTAAATTTGAGGACTGCTTCTTTTTAGATTGTTTGCAAACGTGTCATCTTCATTTTTTGCCCTCACCTACTATTATTTTAGCAGTGGTAGCAGGAATGGGCACCTTAGCCACTTTCTAATCAAATTAACCATGCCTCCTCCCACTCAGATGGAAGTCTGGTTGGATTTGCCAGCTTGGATTTATGCCCCATGGATATGAGTTCAGAGGCACTTTACCCATTCTCACAGTTTTAGCTGGCTTGTTGCTGAGGTCTGATTCTATGGTACTTGTCGGTGATACTTCTGCATGGCTGCACAAAGATGGATTAACTACTGCACAAAAAAACTCCAAGCAATTTAACTCAGCTGAGATGATCAGACTTGTTATTAAATGCAGAAATCAGAAACAGAGAACAGCATAACTGAGATTGGCAGGTTAGCAAGGAGAATGTCTGAAGAATATGGATTTGGTTCATTTTCAGGTGAAGTCACATGGGTCTTGAAATATCTATAGAATAGGCAGGTGTCAAATCACAGTTCTCTTCTGCTTGGAAACTTGGATGGTTCAGGCACTCTGCTGGGATTTATCAGTACAGCTCCAGTTATTTCAGTGGTGATTCGATACTTCACAATAACTAAGGGGTTTTTGCCTAAGGTAAAAACCTCACAGTCTTAATTGTGCAGATAGAAAAGATTATTTTTCAGGAAGTTTCTATAATCCAAAGTCTAATTTTGGATTTACTCTGGTATAACCAAGAAGAAAAAACAAATCAGATTTTCTATTTAAGATGCTTGTGTTTTAATAGCTTTTTATCTATTTCTGTACTAAAGTTGTGCTGATTTCCAACTTCATTAATTAATTGATGCCATGAGTTTAGCATCTGCAAAAGATTAATTTTCTAATACTCCCTTTGGAAATGGTTCTTGTTAAACCACCAGGCATTTAAAGCCACCTTCCTGCCTGAGATGGATTCACTTTGGGGAAAATCCCTGCATAATTAAAAAATATTTTTGGACTTTTTATTTATTCACAATTTTCTAATAATCTTGAAACTCATCAGGATGCAAGACTTCATTTATTAGAATATCCTTGAGCAGGAGCAACTGCAGTAAGATTCACTTCATTAAAGACAAATGTAATCCTTACAGTGATCGACCTACTGTTCACAGTGAAGGACTTCAATAACCAATTTTGATTTGAGACAAAAATCTGCAAAAAAAGAAAAAAGAACGAAGCAGAAGACAACCTCAAAGTGAAAGTTACAAACTTTCTTTTGTCCTTTCTTTCCCAGTGGCTTTGCCACTAGGTTTTCTCTCCACGTGTCATAAGATGAAGCCACTGAAATTATCACTGGCTTCAATAAACAATTACGTTTTCATGCATTATATTAGCTGTACATCCAGTCTAAGCTGTGGCTTTACCTTTGGGACCACGGGTAATGTTGCGGTTGTCACTGAACTGGTGTTGGATTCATTTTGTAAAAAATTACATTTATTTCTAAAAGAAAGAGTAGCTGTTCTTTTGAGGCTACCCTACTATTTCACATCAGTTCATCCTGTGGGACAAGGCATATAGAAAAGGTAAAAGCTGAAGGTGTGTTCTGCCCCTTCTCTTCCCTCTTTTCCTGGACAAATGCTGGAGGTTTCAGAGCTATCATGCCCTGGAGTGCACTTCATACACCCTTTCCCACTTGTTACCTCCAGCACCAAGGCCCAGGCAGGTGCAGAGCAGGAGGAAGAAGATACAGGCTTCCTTGCTAATTGGCCTTGCAAAGGTTTATACCTGTAGAAATGCCCTTTTTCTTCCAGGACAGGATCTGGTACAGGGTTAAATGCCAGTTTCCTGCTGCTTGTGCAATCAGTTTGTATGTTCCAGTTGTCTTAGAGATGAAAAAGACACAGGGTTTCACTATCTCTGTACAGCACCTAAATCATCATTCTCCTCCAAAGAGACACTTCAAATTCACATAGATTACTCTTAGCAACACGTGTAAGTCTTCAGGAGACCCACCCAAGCCTGAAGAGAATGTGTCCCTGATACACAGCATTGGGCAATCCAGACCAAGCCATAGCTTACAGTCACCATCAGGAGTACCACAAACCTGTGTGTGGAGTAGCAGCCCAGCACTCAGCAATGATCTACCTTTCCTAGTGTGAGTATTTCCAGTGGACAGGTTACAGATTAGCCAGGCAGAGAGGCATTTCTCCAGTGACCAGCCTTTCCCAGGGTRATATTTCACAAAATCTCAGAATGGGTCAGATTGGGAGGGACCACAGTCGGTCATCTGGTCCAATCTCGATGCTCAAGCACATTGCACAGAATTCCATACATATGGTTTGTGAATAKCTCCAGTGAGGGAGGCTCTACAACCTCTCTGGGCAACCTGTTTCAATGCTCAGTCACTCACACAGTAAAGAAGTTGTTCTTCATATTCAGGTGGAACTTCCTGAGTGTCATTTTCTGCCCATTATCTTATTGCTCAGCACTGCTGACAAGAGCCTGGATCCATCTGCTTCAGATCCTTATAGATACTAATTGTCTCCAGTGTTTGTTTTTCTTAAGGTCATGCAGGATCCAGCTGAGCAACTGAGCACTGTGAACATTTCTTCAGCAATACAAATATCAGCAGATTACTGAAAGCTGTGCATGAAAAATGCAATTATAAATTAAATCCTAACCTGATTTATTCTGAAGATCCAACTTCCACAGCAGTAGTTTTGGGATTCGTTGTCACAAGGTGCTGGACATTTTGTTTATTCCTGTGATTGAAAGATATTTAGCACTGTAACAAACTAGGAAAAGTTAAAACCCTTGAAATGAAGTTGCACCTACTCTCATCAGGCCATACATTGGGGTGAGGAAATAAAAGGTCCTGTCTTTTGATCCTGAAACCTAGTCAGAGAGTTTTACAGCCTTATGAGTTTGGGGAACCCAGTGTATGATGTTCATGTGGATTTTCYTTTCAGCTAAGCGCAAAAGCACTGAGGTTCAGGAAAGCTCTAAGAGAAAAGAAGAGGTAAAGGACAATGTTGAGCTGGCATTTTCCTTCAAAGCATGCAGTCCCTAAAAGGCCATGACATTTATACCCCTGTTCCTTTCTGAACTTCGAGCCTCTGTTATTGGAGCTCCCTGTGACTCTCAAGATTTATTTATCCCGAGAAACAGAACYACAGTAACTATTTATTCAGTAGTTACTTAAGTTCTGTTTTGGATGGTGTGACTATTGGTATTTCAGCTTTTTGAACAGTTGTGTGCAGATGATGAGATATATATGGGTGTGTTGATCTACATGTGTGCAGGGCAGCTCAGGCCCAGTCACCAGTCCCAAGGCCATGGGAAGGCAGGGATCATCATGGAGGCAGAGCCATCACAGCAGCACTTGACACTGGATTTCAGCACAGCTGTGGCCAGCAAGGGTCCCACTCAGTGGCTGGTTGATGGCAATAACCGGGAGCAGAGGAAGGCTGCTGGGTTTTATCTCTGGAGATCACAGCTGYTCAGAGGCTGGCACTCACCTCCCAGTTCTAGGTTATCTGCAGCATGACTCTCTAGATGACTCTGTGGATAAAAAATGACAGCTCTGGGCAGCCAGGGCTGGCTGTATCCATGCAGGTCACTCAGAGCTCAGCTACAGCAGTGGCAGCAATAAGCAGTGTGGCCAGGCCAACCAGCACACCCCAGCACCTCACTGGGTCTGCAAGCAGAGCTGAAGTCCACCCCTACCATGGGCAGTGCTTGCTACAGCCAGGGAAAGAAAAGGGTAAACTCAGACCCAAATGTTTTTTCTTGCTGTTGGAAACAAGTACAATGCAAATTTTACTGTAAAACAACAGTGGTAACTGTATGAGCTGGTCAAAACTGAAGTTAGAGTTTGCTTTCCCTCTCCTCTGGTATCTGAATGGAATACTACACTTTCTGCCTGTGATAATGTTTCCTCTGTTATTTTTTCCATRTAATAATGCATTAACATTCGTTAATTTTCTTAAAGAATGGAATGTTTGCTTCCTTCCTGCATTTGGCATTAGTTAATGAAGTGCAAGCAAATGTTAACTGAATTCTCAAAGATCTGTTCTTTCATTTTCCAATTAAGGTTTAATGGAACCAAATGCATGTGGGGGAAATCTTATTCCTATATTGGAAACAAATGGAAGAAATAGCATCAAATAAATGTTAATTTCAAAATTGTTAGCTGATAAAAATAGRAGTAATTACTGTGTACTTCAGAGTAAACTGAAAGAGCATAACATTGATCTTGAGCCTAACATTTAGAAGTCAGTGGGGTAGCAACCTTCAAACTGCTCATTAAAGCATGTTTAAAACCCATATTAAACTTATGCAACACACCTCAGTTGAACATTTGTGCATGTATTTACCATGTTCCCATTCATACATATTTGTGCATGTATTTACCCTGTTCCCATTCATTATCTTAGGGAAATGTGAAAATAAAACTAGAAAATATCAGTAAGTGTTATAAATGTTTGATCAAGCCTGTTGATATGCTTTGCTGATCCAGCTATGTTTTGTTAAATGTCACCAAAAAATATTAATTTTACTTGGCTGTGATGATTTTATTTCTCAATGGTGAAGGAGAACTAATTCTTTACCCAGTTTCAGGGAGATATGAAAGAAAACGTGGAGTGTAGTTTCCCTCATTTTGCTGTAGTCCCTTTGCACTCTTAGCAATGTCAAGAAGAAGTTTCCTCTTACCTTCAGTGAAGAAATGGATTGGACCCTAAGCCCCCAGTCCAGCAAGTCCTTATGCACACTGACAGCCTCATCAGGGAGTCAAATGGTTATCACAGTAGGAATGCCCAGGAGAAATCCAAGGACTGAGTTGGCAATTGGGGAAAGCTGGGAATCTAGCTCTTGGCTAGGAAAATGACAGCCACGGACACTGGCTATAGGCATGTAGGACAGGTCCAGACTTCGCCAGAAGTAAGTCACAAGCAGTTATAACTTGCAGGTCTTGAAGTTTCTGCTCTCAGCTTATACAGGAACTGATTTTTTTTTGTTTGTTTTTTAAATATGCCTCATTTGGATCCAGGGTTTGAACCCCCTCAGGGCTGCAGGGGAGGTAAATCCTCAGACCTACCAGCCAAGTAGACAGAATGACGACTGGCCGCACAATCTCAGTGCACGTGGCGCTGTGTGGCACTGCCCAAACACAGGTGATCTATATGTGACTAGGAGCTGCTCTTTTTCCCTAGACTCTGCCTGTGTACAAAGAGTAGTGAGATAGAGACAGGATTATTGTGTGTATAACTTCCTGTTATGACCATATGTTTCCAAAAATATTGCTATCATTGTGGGATTCCTGAGAGTGGAGAGGGTCACTCTTACATGAGATGACCCAGAACTGGTATCTGAGCTACAGTACAGAATAATTTAGACAAGATTACCACTGCAGCTAGAAAACTAAAATTGAGACTTTACAGCTTTCTGGAGAATTCTACCAAATTCCACCTGCACAGAGGTGCTGCCTGTGACAGAAACTATAGTAGCATTGCTCATGTCCAAAGGGAGGTGAAATCCTCTTTGTGATAAGCTTGTGTGTGCAGTTATGGGCGTATCTGTAATTACAGGCAATGAGAAACAGCGTGGCTTGCTCAATAACACCCCTCCTCCCATCGTGACAGACACAGACAGGAACATGCCATATGATGGAGTGGTCACACTCTTATTCCTCCTCTTTCTTTCAGGGCTTTTGGCTTTTTTGGCTCTCCTCTCTGATGTTAACTCATCTCCTCTCCTCAGTCTCAGTTTTGAGCTCTGCTGGCTGCCAAACAGCCAAGGACCTCCAGCAGCCAACATCTCTCTCAAGCCCTCATCTTAATTTACATTGCTTCCTCACTGCAGAGAATCTAATCTGATCTACATTGTAAGGATCAAACACTTATAAAAGTGTATCAGCATAACAAAAATAAGTGGCAAAAATAGAAGCAGACTTTTTAGGAGCATCCTTGGAAAATGGCAAGCTGCTTTCTGAAAAGAAAAAGGCAAAACTTTTTAAAATGGCATTGAAAAAGAACTGTGCAGTGTGAGGGCTGCAACACACATCAGAAAGGATTTGAGAGATGAAATAGATTTGAGCTACGGAATGAGATCCTTAGATAGGGGCTTTGTATTTTGTGTTTAACAGGAGCATCAGCAACAAGGAACCCTCAGCTCAGTTTACCAGGGCTAACACAGCTGGGAATTCCACTGTTTTCTTTACAGCTAATGTCACATAGTTTAAAACAAAAACAAAAAACCACCCAAATCGAAACCCCTTCATTTCCAGGAGTCGTAAATTGTTATTACCATGCTGCAGCCTAGTGTAAACAGGTTCCTGGCCCATGACTAAGGCTGGTCGGCTGCCCTGCAACGCAAACAGCAGCGTGGATCTCTTCCAAAGGCGTTGTTGGATTCAGAAAAGGCTTTGCTTGCCTAGAGTTCCAGACTTGTAGTTCACAGTTTCTTGCTTGATTGAAACTTGAGTGCTGGAAATCTGGAGCTTTATAAAAACCCGCCCGGCTCAGGAAAGAGGAAGCTGCGGGCTTACCGGGGACACCCAGGTCCGGGTTTACGTACAGGGCACACCCCCAGCAAGCCGCAGGAATGCGTCTCCCCGGAGGTGCAAGGCTGTGTAGCGCCAGCCGGGGCGCACAGGGCAGCACGGGCAGCACCGGCTCTTGTGCAGCCGTGGCGTTTTCCCTCTTTCCCCCGCCCCGCCCTGCGCCGCTCCCGGCGGGAAGCGGGGACGGGCGGCGAGCGCCAGAGGGCGGCACAGGACCTGTGCAGAGGCGCAGCGGCATCTTCCTCAGGCCGAGCGGGGGAAACAGTCCTGCAGTTATCCTGGCGAACTAGCTCTTGTCAGCTTAAAAGCTATTTTTATGTTTATGTCGTTCGTTCCTCCCTTTTTAGAGGGGAAAAAAGGAAACAAAACCTGCAGCAGTATTTCCATAACCTTGTGAACTCTCAGAAGTGTAGGACTCTGAGGGCGTTTTGTTTTGTTTTCTTTTCTTTTGGGGGTTTTTGTTTTATGGGKTTTTTTTTTCCCAGCTCTTTCTGAGAACGATCATTTTGTTTGTGACTTTCTTTTAGTAACTTGAGGCCACTTTCACATGCTTTGCTCTTGTGGTCTGACTGATCTCAGCGCTCTGATTTGCAAAGACTTTTATTGCTGTGGATGTCAGAGTATTTGCTGTTGCAGACGTACATTCTTTGGAAGGCACTTTAAGTGTGAAGGGTTTTTGTGAATTACACTTCCTGCAGGTTTGTCACCAGAGTTGCTCTTGACTCATCCATGAGTTACCCACCTGCAAAGCAGCACTCTTCTCCCACAACCAGCATATTCATGCACAAAATTACTCACAGGTATCTTTCTACTGTTGTTCACACCTTCTCTTCAGTTCAAGTGTTGGCTTTATTCAACAGATATTTCCTTTTGCATCCAAAGAGAGATTGTGCTGCTCTTTACTTGTAGTGCTGGAAAGTGAGCAGAGCTGAGCAGGAGCTTTATGCTGCTCTTTTCAATCATCAGGCACTGTAAATGACCTATGAAAATCCCCACAATGCAGGCAGAAATGGAAGCAATGCATTTTCTGTTCAGAAAGATGCAACAGACATTGCTGGTGTACACTGCCGAGGTTCTATGACCAAGCACAGCATGGTCAGTTCAACTAATGAAATTTTACTTCTCTCTACAAAATCTGCTTTCTTGCGTTTTGCACTTCAGAATCCAATGGAAACCTGTAATCTTTGTGGGTACCTTGGACAGTGTATCCATTTGACTGGATGTCACTGGAAGTAATGTTTGAGCTCTGCTGTCTCCTCTGTGCCTCAAGTATCCAGACCATTATTTTTTAACATGGACACTTGCTATAAGTACTAGTTGTCAATTTAAATAAAATTCCATTATTCCATCATAAGAAAGGCATTTTTGGCCTCCAAGAAAGCAGTTTATATCAGTATGGCTTGCTAGCCAAGTATAGCTTTATTCCTTACCCTTGAGTTAAGGTACTAGGAAGGCAAGTAGCCATCAGAAAGACGGAAAATATGGACTGATACAAACCTGGAAATACAAGTTTGGCAGAAATCCAAAGTATTTTGGCTGTTAAAGACTAATGGTTTTCATGGCTTAAACTCCTTCAAAACCACTCAAGACACCATGGAATTTTTTTCATTTTAGTTTTTTAAATTAAAGCTTTGTGAGTTCATGGTGCTATCATAGGAAATGCTATACTACAATTTTACATGTTTCCTATTTTTTTTTTCTAACTGACACACATTTGTGGCAATTTCCATCAGTTTTCCAGGGTACTGAAAACATAAGCAGGAGTTTTCTGAAGAAGAGAATTTTCTGGAAGGTTATCACCACAAACAAACAAACAAACAAACAAACACACACCTCTTTTTCTTTAGCCATTTAACCAAATGTAAATTGAATTAGGAGGCCACACCTAGATTGCCACCAAATGAATTAATGCAACAAGAAAACAAAGTGGTGCTTGTGGGTTGTGCCTCAATACAATTCTGCCATTATGTAGAAACTATATCTTGAATTTTAAATGTTCCCAACTTCTATTAAGATGATAGAGTTCCATTTATATTTGAAATATAAAATAAAATCCTAACCTCTCTAGGGCAAAGGAGAAGAGCTGGTGGGAAGAAAGCTTTATGTTTGGGARCAGGGGAGTAGCCCTCTAAAGCATCATTCCTTAGATTAGATTAGGCTTGCAATATAGATCTCTTTAGTAGGCCCTAGAAATTAGGACAAATGAGTTTCATGTAGTTTTACTTCAATTTCTTAAAATTACTGAGAGGTCTTCAAACTGGGGCAGAGTCAGACAAAATATCTCTCTCCTCTGAGATGGCTAATAATAGTTGTTTAAGGGATTTGTTTCTGAGCCTTACTCCCAGTCACCAGAAAAAGCATTCTTTAAATATAATCTATTTGCTCATTCTCGGCTAAATGTATGACCATAATAAAAGTGTTTTCCTCCCTTTCATATGCTCAAGAACCCCCATGTTGCAGTTTCAGAATGGAAAGTTTTATTTGGTTGATCATACCATCTTATATTAATTATAAGGTCATTTCCTTTCAGCAAAAAACCCCTAGAATTACATCTGGAACCCCGCTTATCTATGGGCCAAATTGTCTTTTTCCTTTCAAGCTATTTATTTTTCAAGCCATTTCCTCATGTTGTTTCCTCATATCATTTCTGAAAATGATAAAATAAAAAAAAAAAAAAGAGTATGTGGGCAGGTATGGTCCTTTGCCTGCATTTTAAAGTGGAGTAAATCTGTCTTCTATGTAAAGGAAGATTTTTTGCATTACCAGAAAACAGCACTGTTTACTGTTTTAAAAAGTAGTTTATGCCATTATGAAACAGAAAGGCCTGGTTTCTCAGGCAGTCAGCATCATAGAAATTTTTGTTATGACTCAGCTTTACCACGTCATTTGAGTTCATGCTCAATTTATTTTGTTGCATTAATCATTTTCAAGTTGTCCTCAGAAGTGACTGACAGGCGATGCTTTCCAGTGCTTAGATTCTGGTGTCACTTTCTAAGTCTAAACTCTCATATTGTCCCTGAAATACAATCTGGAGGAGCGACTTCAAGATATTGAAAAAACATGCCCCATAGAAAACTTCTTACACAGTTGGGCTGACACTGATTTTTATTTTCTGCATTTCATTTCTCTTCTATGATGTGTAGAGTTACAGAGCAGTTTTGTCTGATAAAAAAAAAAAATTACTATACCAAATGCTCTTTTCACTGGAAATATAAAGGCAATAAAAGGATGGTTCTTTAATGAATTTTTTAAACTAGCCTTTAAACTTACAGATGCATAGAAATGTGTTTTAACTTCATGCATACGAACAGTCCTCTTCAGTGTCCATGGGACTCTATATGGGCACAGAATGAAGCACCTGGGCATGTGCAGTTTAGAGTCTCCAAGTACATAATGTGATTTTTAATACCCATTTCAACACAAAGATACTAGTTTTTTCACCRGGGGGCTTCTTATTCCCACCCTCTATTAGAATAGAAATAAATAAGATTTAAAAACAGACTGAAATAGTTATTGATTTTTAATATATACCAAGGCCTTCCTGACKGAAAATTTTAATGAAAATCAATCTGTATGTTTTATACCCTTGGCGAAATGTTATTTTCAGCATGAAATATTATATTGAAACAAGTTCTCTTTGTTACATAAAGTACACAAGAAATATTTCAAAAGTATCTACCTTCATATGAAAATGGCRTAAGTTTTGCTCCAGTGTTATATAGATTACCACTATCAATTTCTTCAAAAAATTCTTTAAAAAAACTYACCAAGCTCCTTATAATAAGTCCATCGAAAAATTAGAGCTATAATATTTTACTTACTCTTTTTCTAGGTCTTCACTATAAAAAGTAAATAACTAGTTCTGAATATTTGCATGCTTTTGATGTGAAAATCTGTGCTAGTTCCATTAATATTTAGGCACTTGGTACTGCAGGTATCAACCAAATTTTTGCATGAAGTTTAGTGTTGCAAAGGTTATGTCAATAGCATTCTACAGCTGGTACCCACAAAATAGTCTATGTACTAAATATTCCTATTCTAGCATGGACTACAAATCTTGTTTAACTCTACACTAAGTTATGAACATTATGAAGGTGGGTTATTTGCAACTGCATGCCCTTAAAAATAATAGATTTTCATGAGCATATGTCTAAACGTATAACARACACATCTTCCATGGTGACAATTATCTCAGCGTGTGGAAGAGACACAGATATTTAACTGCAAGAGATACTAGGAAAGACCCATGAAAACCCTAAAAGGCATGCACAGGTTGCAGACAAAAGGATGCATTGCCCTCTCTATCACGAATCTTCAAAGACTCCCAGACAAATGTGACTTGCAGGAAATGCCGATGTTGTTGTTAGGACTCATCACATAAATAAGCATGGGGAGATCACAAGCTCTTCAGTATTTGCTTCAGGCCTGCTGTATCTCTTCCATTTCTTTGAGCTGCACTTCCTGAATTTTACAATAGATGGGAGAAAAGATTTTTATAACCTAAGGTCTCTAACCTTAATGCTGGTTGTCAGCACAGTTGCCAAGGTTGAATTTATTGAATAGCTAACTCAAAGAAACTCTTGCATGTAACAGTTGTCTTGGTATTGACAGGAAGAAATCAGCCAGGCCTGTATCCTCTCACATATAATATTGTTATATTTCCGTACTACTTTTATCTACTTTTTTATCTTTACCTTCTACCTTTACAAATATGTTTTCAAGGTGAGGTTATAAACACACCAGGCAATCTGCATAGCAACACAGGACAAGTTAAATTCAGGTACAGTTAAAATATTCCCCCCTAATTACTTCTTTGGTGTCATTATAATCAATGTAAACTGTTCCATTAACAAGCTACCAGAGAGCTTATAAACAGCTTGTGCTAAACCAGGGACTGAAGGGCAGCTTAAACTGTGAGCTCTATGGCTGTGATAGGATGAGCTTGGGCAATGCTGCACAGCACTCACCCACGCCAAGGGGCAAACCCTGTGCTCTCATGCTGTGCTCACTCCTAAGAGCAGAGCCAGCCAATTCATTCAAGCTGGAGACAGGAGAAAGGCTGGCTGGACTGGGTTCCTAATAGCTTTTAAATRCCAGAAGCTTTTTGAGGTTTCTTATCAGTAAATGATGCCAAAATTTCCAGGGAAAGAAAGCTGCTGTTTGTTTTATTTATTCTGAGAAATAAATAATTGTTTAAGCTTGTCTCTACAGACATTTGCAGCAGAGCAGCAGTGAAGTTCATTCTTCTTATCTCTTTAGAAATATGCATATGTGATGCAGGAGAGGGGAAATGGGAAAGAAATAGGTTACCTTTTTTATAATTGTTTTGAAGTTTTCTTTCACTTTTTCAAATATGTAAAGAAAATCTCTTGAAGCTGTGTGACATATTTTTGCATATAAGCACTCAGAAGCTTCGTATAGCAATATAACACCCCCTAAACTCACAAACCTTTTAGCAGTCTATCTGAATTACTTTTTCACTTCATGCAAATCATGACTGAAATTAGAAATGACCTTCAGAGRCAGCACTGCAAATGATAGGAAGAACATTTGCAATGTAGTCTCTGGGTTTATATTTTCAAAGGACCTTGTAAAATTCTTCACTTCCTTGCCTGTGCTGTTTTGGTGGCCAGCAAAGCAGAAGTCATTATGTTTGTTTTACCTCTCTAATGACCATGCTTTGCCAAACATGTGTCTGTAAGATACATCACAGTTCTTTAAAAACAAATTGTGTCATGTAGTAAAAAAAATAGTTTAAAAGCATTGTGTCAAAGGCTATTTCTGTTCCCAGCTGTTAAAATCCTAGCACGACTTTSCTATTTTCTTTGCCTTTAGAAAGCTGCTGATCTTATATTAGTAAGTGAGCTTAACTTTATAATTGGAACAAATGATGAAATACAGTGAAATCAATAGTAACAGTGTTAAAATAAATATTGCGCAGAAAAATAAATGTTACTATTTATGAATCAGGAAAGGTCACAGACTATAGAAAATAATGAGTGCATTTATCTGAACTACTGTATCAGAGTCAAACTGAAAGCTCTCTGATCTGAGTCACCCCCTTTGCAAATGCTTCTCTCTCATATTGCTTATAATGGAAACAACTTTTGTAGCCTTTGCCTTTGCTGTCACTGAGGCATAGCTGTAGGACCCCATCATATAGCCCTCACTCTCCTTTAATTCAAGTGGAGCCTTGCTTGATGATAAAACTATTGCAGCAGGGAACTATATTTAAAACTCAGTGACTCATTTATCTTATGTCCTTTTTTGGAGTCATTACTGGGTCATATAACTGTATATATTTCATGCAAATTTCCATTTATATTCCCTACCTATAATTGTAGCTATTTTGCTCCAAATAATTATCTGACCAGAACAGCAGCCTCTATCTAACCCACTGTAAGCAACTACTGCCACCTCCCCTTCTCCTCACCATCCCCCCACCCCCACTTTATTTTGCCATCTGTTCCTTGACAATTTTTTAAGAGAGTCTAATCTGAAATTTCCAGATAGCAGCATACCAGGTTGCAGCAGTGTTCAGTGTGTGCTACTACGAGCTATTGACTCATAAAGAAAGGTTTGGAGGAGAAGCATCAGGAATCATTTGCATTAAGGCCAAATACTCCTATCAGCTTAATTTGTTTCTTTCCATACTTATAATAGTCTTTTAGCAACTAGAAAATTTCAAAAATTCTTTTGCTTTGCCATTTCCATCCAGTAAAGAAGTTACTATCTTTTTTATTTTCCTTTTTGAATAGATATGAAAACTTAAGGTTTGTTTCAATAACAAACACATCAGTTTATACAGAATCTTATCATGCCAAAACATCTTTATGGACAAGCATCAGCAATGAGATCAGCTCTGCTTTGAAAAGAGGTTTTGTTAGCTATCAGGCTTTACAGAGATATAGTGCTGCCAGAGGAAATGTGGGTGATTATGTCATATCATAATTCAAGAATTATAAAAATTTCACATGGAGTGGAAGGAGGAAAGGAAGAACATGTGACGGTGCTATGTATTTCTTTATTTATAGGGATGGTAGTCAACGAAGAGTACACAAACTCTTCACATCAGCAAACTATGCATCTGAGCATCAAAAACTGAAGATCTCAATGGATCTAGGTGCCTAGCGGCATCCAGAATTCTTGTTTTGTTCCTACCTTTTCTAATAAAATGGCAAAACACCTATATGTGACCCTTTAAAAATCAGTATGTCCTCCTCCACCATCCTGAAGATTTCAGAGCCATTAGATGCCACTCTTRCCACATGTCTAATCAAGAAATGCAGGCATTCATTTTTTGCTAGGATAGTAGGAGATAATGATTAGACTTCTTTCTCTAACTAAAGCAATTCTAAAGGTTACTTAGGCACCTGGTCACTCAGGAAAATATGCCTCACTCTGCTTGGAATAATTAGAAATGAGAGCACTTGACTGCAGTGCTGGGACCTAGATAATAAATTTTGTTCCTATTTCATCTGGACAGGAATGAGTCAATCTAAGTATCTAAAGTAGCAACTCAGAGCCTGTTTTCCTATTTTTGCCTTGCAAGGGCATCATCTTCACTGCAAATTCCATCACAAGGTGATTCAGGGAGAAGAAAACTAAACACCTTTTTCTGGATAGCTTTGTGTTGCCTCGTAGACTAAGTTTTGAAAAATCATGTTGAACTTAAGAAATGGTTTTGTAACAAAGAGGGAGAAAATCAGGAGGCTATATCTCTTCTCAAAAGTGGCAAATATTTTAACACAGTTCAGTAACCTCCAAAAAGATAGATTTGTGACAAGGAATATGTAACATTCCAATAATAAATGGCATGTTGTAATTGAGGAGTTTGCCAGGAGGTCAGAATTATAAATCTGAATTATTTTAACACCTTTCAATCGATCTTTTCAATTCTTCTCTATATGTGTAATCCACACAATGATGACAGTCTTTTCAGAGCATCAAATAATTTCTCACGAGAATTAGTTCATAAGTATGAACAGCATGAAATGTCAGGTACAGCATGGGTATCTAGAAAGTCTAAAGTGGGATTTGGACTAAATCTAAACCTCCTGCATCTCAACCCTTTATGTTTACCAGGCAACAAACTACAGAATCKCAGGGCTGCACCTGGGGTTGGCAATGCACAGTCTATGTCCCTTGAGCTCCACTCCTGCCCACACTCACATTTGCAGTAACAGGGCTGTGAAACCACAGCCCTGTTACTGCAAATGTCACAGCTTGGAGAATACCTGGTCCTGATTAGAATCTAGAAATAAGGGACATAAATCTTACCTGCACATAGGAACACACTTGTGGAAACAGATGCCAAGTGAACAGAGGTGCCTCTCTGGAGCACCTGAGGCAGAGATGTGAAATTGAATAAGTACCTGTGTATGGAGCACTTCCAACCACTGACACTGGCATCTCTCTGCTGAAGACAGTGACCACTCCTGATTCAATGTGCTGACACAGTTCTCCAACACAACATGAACAGGAAAACTTTCCCTACATACTCTGTTGAAGCAGCCCAAGAGCTGAATGTAGGATTTTACTCCAGAGCTGRGCATCTGTGTGTTCAATGCTACAACATTCAGCTTTTAAGTTCTTTGATACACTCTCTTTTTTTGTGCCTGTCACAAGAAATAGCACCAGACATATCTGAGACATGTTTGGAGGGCTCATAGGAGGATAACCTCTTCCACTGTTTTATATTGTAAATACCTGGAGAAAAAGACCTCATAGTTACTGAAAGTTACTGGAAGTTCATAGTTAAATTTAGAACTTCTTCTCATCCCTCCAAAAAAGGAACTCATTAGTATTTTCACTGTATAGGTTTTTAAAACACCAGCCTGCAAAATCAATTAGTCTAGCCAAGCTTTTGACTTCCCCAGACTCCAGACCTAATTCTTTATGTCTTCTCCCCTTAGGTACATTATAACCCCATGTGCTACTGGACTGAATTGTGCTGAATACAAAAATGCTGAGGCATTTGCACATTTCATTAAGAACCTCTTAACAGAAGTATAGTTAAGGGGGTTTTTGTGTTTGGCCTYTTTTTTGGGTTTTTTGGGTTTTTCTGTTTTGCATTGATTGTAACCTTTAGAAAAAAAGCAGCTCTATTACTCATCTCCTGAAACATAGTTTCCTTGTCATGGAGTGGGGAGTGGGTGGGAAGAGAGACCTGTTTTTTTGGTGGCAGGTTTTTTTCCCCATTTTTGAGTGTTAATGAACACCATTGTAGGATAACACAGGGAAAGGGAAGGCTTTTTGTTCCGTTCATATAGGACACCCAGTAACGCAGAAGCACTACTGTCACTAATTGGCCTGTGTGCCATCTGTTGGAAGGCGCTTTTGATTTTCACAGTGGTCACAGCAGTGTCACAAGCAATGCGGGCAGAAACAGTTACCCAGTGAAACCCCCTGGGTARAAATGGTTCACAAAGAACTTGCAAGTGCAGAGTTCTGCCTTTTTAAAAGAGAAGTCTGATTGCAATAGATGTGTATGTAACAAATTAGGAGACTGGTCCAGCCTCTCTTAATTCGAGTGATTTTATAGGATATCAGGCAGTGGTAAGACAGAGGGTGGCAGCTAAATCTAGCCTACCCTGCAATGTAAATCAGAAGAGCATAATAAGTTTAGGGTTTTTTTTTCCTTTAGGGGACATCTCAAGTCTCATCATTAAGGTTTGTTGGTTGTCTTCTAAATTCAGAACAGTACTTCTCAAGGAACCAGGACAGTGACATGTTAGGTTTAAAGACTTTTATTCCACCTTGTTTATACACATGTGAATCGGGAAAAGAAAAAAAGAGAAGGCACTTGCTCAATATAAGACTAAAAATAACGTATTGCAGCATATGATATTCTGAGTTGACTTAAATATCACACTTTTCAAGGGTGTATATAGTGCCATTTTACTTATTTTGGCCTGCAGCACAATGTCTGTACTAAATCTTGTGTGCTCGCCCCTCACTTTAAAGCTGACATAACCAGTACAAAATTAAAATGGACAGCCTGATCAACAACATTCCCCACCCACATCATGCAAATCAATCAACCAGAATGACAAGAAAAGTGCCCAACACTCCCTAAAGGCTCAATTCCATATCTTTTAAGCTTCAATTAAAGCAGCTTTCTCCARTGCTCCATCTCAAATTCAAATGATGCAGAATTTAAAATGGACTCCTGTTTTACTTCAGGGAGTGGTAATTTTGAAAGGAATGAAGTATGTTTTACAGAAAAATTAGCATAGTACCATGTTGCTTCRCTTGTGCAGCTATATTAAATATATATGGTGGGTTCATCTAAATAAGATTCATTTAAATATGCTTTTCATGGTTAATTGCTAAATGTAAAACATTTGCAAGTTTTAGACAAAACAAAAATTATTTGACACTTCTTTCCTATGAATCATACTTTTTGATTAAAAAAGATATGTCCTGGAGTGGGGAAATACTGTTATAGGTGAATGAAAAAAATTATAAGAGTTCCAGCAACATGTCTCCATCTTTCATAATTTACAGTTGTTATAAAATACTAATAAGAGGAAACTTTGAGTGGCCATAAGGAGCAGTAAAGGAAGACTATGCCAAAATGATAATTTGAGATGAACACTTGTCAGTAACAGAAAGGCCAATATTCATGTAAATACATATTCAGTATACTACTGATCAGATAATCAAAGTAGATATAAAATGATTACTCAGGGGTTTTTTTATGCACCTACATGCAAATTTCCCAGCTATGTGTTTAAATGTATTGAAGTTTAAAAGGCTGARTTGATTGTACTTTCACTGTTTCCCTTAGAAATACTTTTTTGCAGCCTGGTACAACTTTCACTGTTTAGGTGTAAGTGYAACATTGTAGGCATATCCCCAGCTTCAATTTTTTCTGACACCCTTCCACTCTGTTTAACCAATATTTCACGATACACATTTCATGAATCAGCACATGACTTGCTTCATACATGCTTGTAAGTAAATGCAAGCACTTTCAAAAATGTCAGCCAAAGTGTGGGAGGAGGATAATATCCATGAAGACTGTGCAAGCACATAAATTACTTTGGCCAGACAATTTACTGTCTAACTGCTGGGAACATTCACTGGCTGTGTGTATTCACACTCCCAGTCTGTATTCATTCAGATTGGTGTTTTGTGATAATGAGAACATACTTTAAGCCACTTAGGATTTTATTTTTTTAAAGTTCACAATTGGTTTATGTTTTTAAATGCCTTGTCAACTTGAGATAAGGACAGTGTTTAGAACTGTAGTGTCTCTGGAAGTGAAGTTTATTCTGTGCTTGCATATGAAGATCTACCTATAAGGCAGAATAAACACAGCTCAGATTGCCAAATATTTTTCTTATGGGGATCCTGCTTTTGTTACAACTGTGCCAGAATGTAATTATTTGGGATRAAGTTTCACATCATGAGTTTCTGCCTCTGGCTGAACTGATCATAATTTTGCCTTTTCAAGAAGAATTAAGATAAGGAATTGCTAATTAAAAACAATCACGCAAACTCCGTATTTGTAACCAATTTTTGAGAAGCTTTAGCATGTCCATGATTCCAACAGCAAGGACTCTTTCGTTTACAAGAAGGAATTCCTCCTAAATTTGGSTGATTAAGTTCTGAAAATCTGTGTGTGCATGTGTGCAGATATTTTATGGAATCATAGAAGGGTTTGGGTTGGAAAGGACCCTGAAGATCTGGTTCCAACCACCCTGCCKTGGGCAGGGACATCTTCCACTAGACCAGGTGGCTCAGAAATACATCCACCCTGCCCTTTAATATGTCTTGGGATAGAACATTGACAGCTTTTTACAGTTGTACACTTTTCCTCAAATCACTACTGGCTAACCGAACTTCAGAATTTATCTACATTAAAAGTAACACAACTCACAGGTTTTTCCTCATCTGGTTTTAACCTGATCCCTGGCTAGGCAGCTGCTCAAACTGCCCCCAGAGATGATTATTACTGTGACACTTCTGGGTGATGCTGAGGAAGTTACTCCAGCTGGACTTCTTTCCTCTGTTTCCTCTGATCAGTAATTGAGCTTTTTTTTTTTCCCTGAGTAAACTGACCAGAGGTTCAAGCTGTGATTTCTTTTTATTTAAAKAAGTGCTAAGAGATGTGAGTAAACACATTCAGAAATTTAGCTGAAARACTGTGTCTTAGATGTCTTCAGCTGGATACTCAAGAGTATGAAAACAGACATCCCAGTCTGTAGGGATTAACATGTCCAGTGAATGGAAGATGATCCTGCAAAAAGAGAATTTGTTTGTGTAATTACAGAAAATAATAATGCCTCAGCCACAAAAGGTGAAAATAACAGACACAACTTTTATCCTGTTTTTTTATAGGGTTTGTTTGTTTGTCTGTTTTTGGTTTTTTTTGGTTTTTTTTTTCTGAGAGGAGTAGTGGTTTTTCTTTTTAACTTGAGGTTGTTATTCTCCTGGAATTGGTATCTTGTCCGCATTTTTGATTGTGTGATAGGAAAATAAATTACACTAAATTAATTAATACTTATCTAATTTAGCACAATTTAACAAGTAGGTGAGGAGTAGAGGAYACGGAAGTGTTTGCTATAGGCTGATATCACATTTGGAGGGACAAATCATCTCTTGGTGAGAGACAGTGCTTCTATTGGATCCTGTGTGTGGCAATSCTAGGTATTCAATTATTTTTTCTCTTCCCTGGTCTTAATAATATAGGATTCTCTACCTTTCCATAAAGTCAAGGAATTTRGGAAAATGCTTTCCAAGAACAGAATTTTTGAGCTGAAAGTAATTGTGTGCAATAGAATCTGTAGTCTGCTCCTATTAAATCTGCAACTCCCAATCAAAAGTGGGGGGTATGCTTCTTCACTGGCATGACTGATTGCACCTGATGAAATAAGTAGTAGTTTTCACTCWGGGGAAGACTGGGATTACATATTTCCTTCAAGGCCCAGCAGTAGAATTTCTGATGATTGTAATGAAAGAGTTTTCTGCTGCACAGATTTGGACCTGAGTCCAGGAACTGCACCACTAAATCAAAAGCCTGATGCACTCGTATTTCATCTCTAAAGTCATCAGGTCCTGACTGTGATTAATTGGAATGGATAGGCTCTCATGCCCCTGAATTAATGCTCCTACAGAACTACATGGGACTATGTGAAGGGCAAGATGCAGTAACCTTCAATATGGGGAGCAGCAGCGTGGCCCTTGGTGGTGTGTTCACTTTGTGTACTTGTTATGTAGCACCGTTTTCCTGCACTCTCTCTAAAAGAAAAGATGTTGACTATTGYTTACAAAGTACTTTGGAAAATGCTGAGTATCAGTTCAAAGAAAATTTAACTTCCTTCCATGGGACACAAAGCATTACATGGGTCTAATCCTCAGTTATTGAGTAGGAGAGGTTCTGGTGGAAACACAGTGGCCTAAGGGGCTGATTTGGGATGGCAATGCCAATGCTTTTTAACACTCTTATTGTTCCAGAGCTAAATAAGCTCACACTCTGGAGAAATGTTATAGAATTAACAAGTGAACGAATTCTCATTCTGAGTCTCAGAAACAGTTAAATAGAATTAAGTCTCAATATTCCATTAAGGTTTAAATACATGGAAAATTAAGTTTCTGTACCTTTAATAAATGACGGGGGATTAGATTTTTAGATGATTTCCTCAAACATTTGGGAAAGAACACTTTTCAGGTTAGATAATAGTGAACAGGAGCATAAGGCAGAACCATTCAGAGAAAGCTGTGGGAAATCTGCAAAATCCTATATATCAGCTGTGCTGAGCAGCAGTGGGCATTGTACCTGGTGGGAAAATCTGTGACACAGCTATGCTCCTCCCAATACTCAAATTCAGATAGGCAGTACTGTGTAGACATGCTCAAACTGGCTCCCATTCTTCTGCCTTCACCAGAGCTGCTGCCTTCGTGTGACTTTCCCCAAACTAGCCAAGAATGTGGCATCCCAAGAAATGGCTCATTAGAAGTGAGGTTGCATCACAGTACAGCTTGCATCTGCAATGGCAAGTTGCATTTCAGAATGCCCCATCTCCACAGCAGACATATTTATACTGTGTACTGCAGAATAGAGGTCCCTGAACTAAGCCTGGAAAGGCAATTTGGAATTTGAAACAAAACAACCATGTCAAGTAATCATCTGGTAARCTTTTCTCGGGCTTGTCTCTGGAGGTTTTTTCTGGATCTGGGTGTCTTGCAGGGAACTTCTGGCGCCTTGGTTCACTCTCTCCCTGCTCCCACCTCTGCATTTGTGTTAACAGAGATGTCTGAAGGCAGGGGCCAAAACACATCAGGAGAGCATCATCCAAGTTTCACACAGTTTTGGAGGGATTTTCTGAATAATTTAACCCAGACTGTTTCATTGATCTCATGTACAGTCGCATTAGCACAAGGGTACAAGGACCAAGCACCAGGAAATTTCTTTAAAACTGGAGAAAACATGCCACGGGATTGCTCGGCCATTGAGGTACTCTGCTTCTGTTAATTAGCGCTGCAGAAAGGCTCAGCTAATTAGCATGGGTGTAGAGTTGCCCTGACCCAGTTGCTCCGCTCGCAGGACCTGAGCTGATCCCTCGGCAGGGCGCTGCGGCGGCGCCCGGCGGGGAGCGGGGGCGCGGGGGAAGCRGGAGGCACCACACGCATCCCCGAGCCTTGGCCAGCTCGCCACGCCTCGCCGGCGCCTCCTCCCGTGAGGGGAGGCGATGGGGCGGGCTGTGCCACAACTGCGGGCTCTGGTGACACTTCGCACCTCGTGTGTCGGCCCCGTTCTTCCCCAGGCCATGGCACGAGGGACGCCCGGTTCCTGGTGCCCTGGCAGAGTCCGCCAGCCGGCGGTGTGGCACGAGCTCGTGTGAGCCTCTGGAGCCAGCCACCAGAGCTCCTCGTGCCGCGCTGCCGGCGGGCACAGCCGGGCGGAGGGAYCCGGGCGGGACCGCGGCCGTGCGGGAACAGGTGGCGGCGGGGCAGTCCCCGCCAGGGCTGCTGCGGGGCGGGAAGGGAGGCGAGGGAACAGCCCCGACCCCGCCATCCGCGGCGACCCCGCTCCGGTTCCYCCTGAGGGAGCGGCGGAAAGCGCCGAAGGGCTCCGAGGACAGMCGAGGCGGAGAGCAGCGGCGGGACGGGCGGGGGCCTGGGCCGGGCGAGGGCCTGGGCCGGGCCCGTCGGGCCGCTCCCTCCGAGCCCAGGCGCAGGACCCGGAGCCGGCGGCGCGATCGGGATCGGCTCCGTGGTGCCGCGCTCCGCACCTGCTCTCCTCGGTCCGCACGGTGGCGGCGGCCGCGACGGCCGTGACGGCCTTCTGCGCCCCCTGGGGCAGCGGGGCTGCGGCGGCGGCGCGGGGCGGCGCGGCAGGTACTGGGCAGGGCGGCGGGAGCGGCACGGGGCGAGGGGAAAGTTGGCGCCGCCGGGGCGCCTCCGGGGGGCGGGGGCGGCGGTGCCGCCGGGGCCGCCCCCGCGCCTCCCTCCTCCTCCTGCTCCCGCACCTCGGCGGGGCGGCGGAGTGCCCGGACGGGCGGCTGGCCCCGCGCCGGTGCTTGGCTGTCCGCCGAACCCGCGGGGGCGAGCGCCGCTCACGGCGGCTGGCGCGGGGGAAAGCGAGCGGGACGGTGCGCGGCCGTGCCGGGCTGGGTGTCAGCCCGTCGCCCACCGAGCCGTGCCGTGCCCTCGRGGGGCGGCGCTGCTCCGCTCCGCGTTGTCCCTCCGTTTTCTGTTCCGCTCCACGCCTCATGTATTTAGCGCTGGGCRCGGGGAAGGTCCCGTCCCGTCCCCGGGCTCCCCTGCGCCCGGCTTTGCTGCCTGTTAATATCGAGCGASTTTGGCTTCTTCTCTATTCCTGGCTTTTTCCCCCCAAATCGTTGGCAGAGCACTCGACTTCAGAGTATTCTCGAGCCCCGAGAGCCTCGGGCGTGTTTGGGAGGCAGGGGAGAGCTGCGGGCGCAGAGCGGCCCTGCCCGTGCCCCTGCCCCGTGGGTCTGCCGGGGGATCAGAACCCCAAAGCCCCGAAATACAGTACCACAGACTAGTTAGCAGCAGCTGCCCCACCATGAAGGCTGCCGGGGCTCCTCAGCGAATACTTTTCTGCATTTTGGGTGCTGACTTGCCTTGTGCAGATGCAAAATATCCAGTATGTCTGTAATATATCTAAGATATATATATAATATATCCTATATGTCAAGTGTGACAACTATTTGCCTCACTGGTCTTACGGAAGAGATGCAACAGTGGTAAAATAGGATGCCTCTTTTAATATAAAATTCTCATTCATCTTGCAGCACTTCTTGTTTCCTCTCTTGAATGAACTTATCCGAAGTAATTARTCAGTCTCTCCTTCTGTTGCTCCTTGCTTTCCTCTATTTGAAAGATACAGTTGGGATTTTTTTGTCTTCCCTGCTACAATAGTCGCTTCCCTTGTGGCACTCTTCAGCCTGTCACAAATTGCTACTGCTTTAATACCTATGTAACAGAAAGCAGAACAAGTTAATTCTTTAATACTATTAAATATTGGTACTGCTACTCTGTTAGTCACAAACTGTCTTTATAGTAGAAATGCATCTATTACTGAAGTGTTCATTTTGCACAGCGTTGCATTGAAAGATTATTTATAAAAAGTGAATGTAGATGTGTAGAATACTTAGCTTTGGAGGGCAGTTGCACTTTCCCATTTTTTTWAATGAAATTTTCTGAAACTTGTTGTACAAGAAGCAAGTTGTCCCTATTACCTGAGTGGGTTTGATCATAAGGGAAGGAGTCAGCAAACAGAGCTGTGGGGAAGAAGAGCCTCTGCAGTTCCCCATATCTAGAAAGGCTTGCTCACCAATGCAATACAAATGCTAAATTTTTATGATGGTGATGTTCTCTGGCATTGTCCTGTGGCAAAAGTGTCTTGATAGGTTGGTGACAAATACCTAATACATTTTTGTTTTCTAGTTCATAAGAAAAAAATGTAGTACTCCACACAGTTCTAAGTACACTTAACCTAACAGCTCATTTGAAGGACCAACTTGTGATGATAAGATTAATTTTGTTTCATTAAACACTCTAATATTGCTGGCTGTGGATTCCTGGAAGAACTCTYAACACTTGTCATCTCTCTCTCTGACTTAATAAGCATTTCTAATGTTCCCATATCAACTTTTTGCATCTTCTAAGACTGGGACAGTTCATTATTTTAGGACATAAATTTGAGTAATATCASAGTGACGTGTTGTACTTTACAATACTTAACTTTTTACCTTCATGCTTCCAAAATACTTTCAGTGCAAAGTAAGATGCTGATAAAGCTATAGTTAAGTGATATGCTATTAAATTGCAAAGCTCCATGACTGCTTTTACTCAATTCATCATTTTGTATTATTGGTGTTAAATGCTTAAAGCAGTAGACAGAAGCAACAAAAAAGTAGTARCAAAAAAGCTAGTGGTAGTATCATCATCTTCTTGAATATGATCATGGCTTACCATGTGGTAAATCATGTTTTCATCCAATCCAGGATTCTGTAATATCAGCTGATTTCTAAAGATCTTGGGTGCACTGTTTTTTTAGCAGTCAGTATTRTAGCAGAGACAGTTGTGCATAGTTTTCTAAGCTGTGACCTACTTTTTACACTGATGGGTAAATGATAGCTTTACATAGACACTGGAGGAGTAACCTTACATAGGTACAACACCAGAAGTTTTGTGCACAGAAGTCAATGTTAGATTCTCCAAGGTGGGCTAAATACCAGTACAGTGAGCAGTTCTTCTGTTGTGTCACTTCATCCACAAGTAATATTTGCCATGGTGGCATCTATACATAAGAGTATTTGTTCGTTAAAACTCAACCAGTTAAAAGAAAAATGTAGTTTAKTGGTGAGGACCACAGTTACCAGTCTCATTTTTTTAAATGYGGTAAATATTAATTGTAAGTTTTATAGAAAYATCGTGGTGTGRGTTTGGTTTTAGTTGTTGGGGKTTTTTTTGTTTGTCTGTYTTTTGACTGAGAAGCGCATTCCCTAAGCTTCATAAAACTGTGAACTCGAGAACTCATTTCTGTCAGAGGCAACACTGTGTGCTCATCTACTGGAAAGTTTGCACAGGWGATGAGAGAGCAACATTTTTCAGTTGTTTTCCCAAAACTACAGCTTTGACTATATTAGCAAAAAATATTAATTTTGTTTCTTCCTTGTATTTGTTGGTATTTGTAGCATTGGTTTCTCTTCTGGCTACCTATGTATAGCAGTGCAGTGTACGTTTCGTTCCATGRTGTTGAGTGCATGATGTTAGTCAGCAAGGGAGATTTGACACAACACTGATGAGAAGCCATAGCTCTGGCRCTTTAGCCCCTGATGGAAGCATCCCATATCTTGGACTGGAGCATGGGATGGTTTACTTGAATAGCACTCAATCAAGTAACTCTGAACTGGGGTCGTCTCTTGAGAGAGAGACAGAATTTAGGCAACTTAATCCAGGAAAGTGAAGTGTCAGTATTAACTAGAAATGCTCTGCCTGCAGTTTTGTCTTGCAGTTGGATGCTTTTCATAATCTGTAGTGTTTTCCTGTTCTCAAAGCCTRGAAGTCAGAAGGTGTATTTGGGCTTTCCTCATGACAAGTGGGAATTTATGGGAGGTAAATTATTCTTCTGTCAAGGTGTTCACTAAGGAGAAAGAGCAGGCGCACAAGCAATTGGAGTGGAGTAACAGATGTGCTGCAAGTTTCATCCTGACATACCTTGAGATAATTGATTCTAATCTGCCCATACCCTAAGATACCATTGCCTTCAGTCAGCATGCACTGAACCTCACTGAGTAGTTCTAATTTCTATTATTAGCATTGTAATATGAAACTCAGTCACATGACYGCTATGGGACTTTGTGTTCCTTCTCTTTCTTCTTTTCATAACCTGACATTCATGAAATGCTACAAAATCAGATACTATAGAAAACTTTGTATGATAGCTTGCTTTATAAAGCTTTTTTTGGTCTTAATTTTTCTTCCTATTGTCCAACTGCATTCACAATCTTGAAGAGTCTTCTCCCTGCAGAAAACACTGATACTCCATACRTAATTTGATTGCTTGGGTTGTGCTGAAATCTGGTCCATGCTGAAGTCTGGTCATGCCTGTCTGCTTGATTTTGGTTTAGGTTTCCAAACATTACACATGAATAATGGTAACAAAGGGTTCCTGTCTTCTGGGTCAAGAGGAATCAAGAGAGACTTGAAACCTTGTAGGTTCTTGGTGCACTGCTGTACTGTTGTTTACCTGGCGAGTCTCACGTGCTCTTGGCTTACAAGTTAGAGATGTCCCAAAATATGGGCTCTGGGCATACATTTGGAATACAGATTATCTATCTGGTACTCCTCAGGAAGATGCAAGGTATTTTTTAATCAGTTTCCAGAAAAAAGTTGAAAAAGATACAAGCAGAACTGTATCTGCCTCTTCACCAGTCTTAGAGTTCCTCTGGCTTTGTCTGTCACACTTCTGTGGTTCGAGAGCCTTTTCTTCTCACATTGTCTCACTACCCCTTCTCAGCATGTGTCTCCATCCAGTAACAATACTTCTTCTTTTAAGAAATGCAGTTCTTCTGTCCAAGAATTGTCACCACTGATTTAACAGGAGAGCCTATCACTGCATTAGGGATGTGGTGGCTCTCTGCAGGCTCTGGATCCCTAAGTCTGAACCAGCACATTATCCTAATGACCTCTGTTTGAAATGAAAATCATTAGGAGTGGTCTTGTCTGATATATCTCTCCGACTAAGTTCCCTCTGTTAAACTTCTGCAAATGTCTCTTCAATACGAAGATTACAGAACATAGACAGGTAATGCAGTTTTACAAATAAAACAGAAATCCCTGAAGCAGTGAAGCTTGTGCATGCTATGAGCATGTGTTAATTTGTCGTATTGGCTGTAACTTCATCAGTTCCCTCTCTTGGCAAGTTTAGGTTTGATACAAGCACAGCAACATATGTTATGGGGGGAGAGAGTGTCTTAAGCTTTGAATTATGACTAAAAACACTTCTGAGGAAACTGTGGTTTTCAGAATTTGGAGCTGAGAGCAACTCTTCAAGATAAGGGATGTCAATCCCTTTTTTGGCAGGAGGAGTRTTGGGCTTTCTAAAAGATGTTTTGCCAAAAATGAAATTGTTCCTTTCCCTGCATCACGAAGTTGAAATACAGCCAAGCTATTAAGCTGCATGCTTGTTTGTAYTGACCAATTCAGTGAGTATGTTTCAAGAGGCAAGGTAGTAACCCTTATCACAGCCACCTACTCTGTCATCTTTGTCAACAGCCAGCTTTTATCTTACTAATTCAGCTGGTGGCTGGTGCACTCTGAAATTGGTTAGGTAATTTTTCTCAATCAATACTGTGTTACTAAGGTAGTAACTTACCAGCCACAGGTTCAGTCACTAGATTTGTTTTTGGAACTCTCCCACTAATATTAAGTGGTGGTGTTCATAGAAATTCATAAAAAGTGAAGCAAAAGTCAGTCCTCAATTCAAACCTGTACATGTGTGTTATCTTAGGRGAGGTAAAGTTTTACAAGGAGTTCAAAGGGTTTTAATTATTCAAGGTGAAAATAAAATCTGTGTTTTTAAGTTCTCTGCCAGAAGAAGAAAACTGAGTGTCCAAAAAGTGATTCCAACTCTTTGTTCTTCTATTGCAATGTAGTGTAAAACTAATTGTGTACCCCTTTCAATTCACATAACCTTTCAAACAAATTAAAATATTTAGTTTCTGATGTTAAGGTGAACAATACGAAATATGTTCACTTTTATATTTTCTGAAGAASAAGTAATGGTAAAAATTGTGTGAAATAAAATGCTTCAGCCTTTGTAGCTGGCAAATACAGTTGCAGTGTTTTGGCAGTAGCTGTAATTTTGGTGATTCTGACAGGTGCCAGTTGACTAACCAAGGCTTGTGCCTCAACAATATGGTTTAAAGGTCAAATTAAACGTGCATGTGCACTAAGTAAAGCTACCTTTTAAGTTTTTTTATAGCAAGATGCAAAAAGCCTCTTTTCAATGATTTATTATTTATCTAGGCTTTTTTATTCTCTTAGCCTGAGCAAGACTTTAAAAAATAGTTCTAGGGAGGGAGCAGCTGTGAGTAGATGAAATCAGTAGTGAAGTATTTCACTACTAAGTCAAATGCTGTTTTATTTGCACTTTGAAGTATGAAAGTAGTTATGATTTGACATCTTGTTCATTGATTTCCTGCTATCCTCTCCCTCCACCCCCAGAGAGATTTTAATCTGGTGTGTGCAGTGTTATGGAAAGCTGGTGGTTCATAACACCAAGCTGTGATGAGTAACCATGGCTATTTCCCTAGCAAGTTATGTGATACACTTACGCTCTCTGGAATGACGCATTTTATGAATCAAAGCTGGGAGCCTGAGCTGTGGCTTGTACACATGTGGGATTTCCTACTGTAGATTTGTTCTTGTGTTGTTTGCCTAGACTTCTGTGACTATGGATCCTCTTGGTCAACATGAGGTGTTCCYCAGGGATTGGCCCAAGTATGCAGAGGTCTGATCTCTGCAGTTTTACTCAGTTTTGGTGGTTTTTTCTTTTAAACTTCAGGTTTTTATTCCATATGTGTACAGTAGTATTCTGTTTCTACATCTGTGTAAGTCTAAATGCTTTTCATAATTTTTGTGATTTGGGTTATTTTGCATATTCTTACATAGATGGGGAGGGACTATGCTTCTGGAACTGTAATGGGGTAAACAGAGGTACAGCTTTTGATTGAGGCAGACGTGAATGCATACCTGAAGTTAAGGACATGCAAATTTGTTTTTTTTTTTTGCCATGGTTTCAATGCTAGTGGTTTGGAAGAAGGTACCTTCTTGACTGTGTTGCTGATATTCTAACTAGCACATTAAGAGCCTGTTGTTACAGCAGGTTGTACTTTGGTCAAGTTGAAGATCAGCTAGCACATGTTAAACTACAGCTTGCCTTATCTTTACATTGTTCTTTCAGAATATGTGAGTCCATGTYTACTGTAGGAAAGAAAGGCATCTTTGAACAACCTAGTGAGCACAAGCTGTCCTTATTGGGTTTCAGAGGTTGTTGTAGGATTAGATMATTTCTAGTTTTTGCACATGCTTCTAGACATATATATATCTATATATATCTGTATATCAGTAAAGATTTAGTAAAGCACTTTGGAAACATGTTTAGAAACATTTGTCTAACATCCTGGCCAACTGGGTGCATTAAGTTYGTAGTTATGGTATAGTTCAGGTTTTTACGATGTCCTTGACTTCTTATTTTTGGATTCAGTGTGTCAGTGGATTGTGTTGATTATCAGAAGACTTTAAGGGATAAAATTATTGCAGTCTGATAGTTTCTTCTTTCACATAGAATGGCCTGGACTACTGCTGTTTGATTAAGGTTTCCACCCTTTCCTATGCCTAACTCAATTTTAGGTCTTGATTCTCTCCATTTGTGAATCGGTGCAGTTGTTTATTAGAACAATCCTTCTATTAATAATAGTATAAACCTGGTTGCCATTTTCGTATCTGTTCTGCCCATTTCCACTTCCACCTATGACATTCTCAGATGCCTAAAAAAGATGTCACAATTTTCACTTAATGGAAACTCGTTGGTGAGCTTGACTTTAGGTAGAGCATAAGCCACTCTAAAAATTGTCTTTTGCATTATTCTATTAATAATTAGTTTGAAAAGAGATCATGTCTTCCGAGAATATTTTTACAGAAGGACCTTAATGTTTTAATATCATAAACCTTTCAATCTTCACAGCATGATTTTGTAAGTGTAGTTTATTTTGTGTGGTGCCTGAAAATGTTGCTAAGAATTTAGTCATGCATGAGTGCTTAGTTAAAAAACTYAAGTTTTCCATGTATTCAATAAAACAATTTAAAAATGCAGTAGTAGAACAAAACAGCATACACTGCTTGGAGAGGTATGCAGCATTTAGTTGCTGTATCATAGAAGGTTGCAAGCCAGTGATAAAAATCCAATACTTATAAATAACCTAGAATTGTAGAGAACAGTTTGGAGTGGAATCAGTGCTTCCTGATTTACTCCAAAAGTACAGCAATTTGAGGTATCACTGAGAAAATTCAGATGTGCAAATATTAAGCAACTCCTAATTTGTTAAAATACATGTGACATTGTGTATATAAAATTAACAGCTTTTAGTAAGAGTGCACATAGGTGTTGGGTTTTACATTTGCAGCCATGATGGAGATTTTTTCCGTCTTCTTTCTTTCTGATTTGACTTTAGCAACAGTTTTTCTTTGAAGTAAATTTATTTTATTTTAAATGCYAGAAAATTTAATAAGTGGAGGAAATTTTTGTGAGACCACACTATTCAGGGAGCACTAGAAATCAAGAAACCAAAAATCCCTGACATATTTTAGAACTCCCCAGAATACTCTTGCAGTAAAGCAGCTGTCCTAATTGCAGCTTTCTATTCATTAAATTCAATGTTTTGAAGTATATTCTCCAGCTTTTGTTAATGTGCTTCCTATTCATATTGTAAATGTACATCTGGAGAAAAGGTACCTATCTTCAGGAAGCTGGTGATTTGGCACTTGGTAGCTGATAAGGCTCCAGGACTAAAGGAAGAGCAGTGGCTCTTGGTAACTAGGAAGTGATTCAGTGTTTGATAGTGGGAAAAGCCGTGGGTTGTGTGTTTAGTGGTTTTTGGGTTTTTTCGTCTTATACCTTTTTTGAACAGATAGTGCTTTATTGTTTTTCAGACAAATATTTAATCTTTCAATTCATTCGTGCGATACTTGGTGCCTTKGACCAGAGGTACCAAATAACTGATGTATCATGTTAAGTGTCCTGTTACTGTTCAGTTACAGAGCCTGAACTGGCCAACAGCATCCTGCATATATCAGGTRGTATCTCCCTGGAATGAATTGGGAACACCATACTTATGCTGGAGCAGATTGCATAGAGTTGCAGCCTCACAGTTATTTCTCCTTGTCACTATGAACAGAAGAATTACGCAGTTGTTTAAAATTACGCAGTTGTTTAAAATTACACAGTTGCCTGAAATCAGTGCTAAACTGGTAAACCCTGTTTATTATATGTTTATATATATTGGCTTTAGATCTGATTCTACAGGCTTTCGATCCTGAGATAACAGGACATTTGATTTTACTGTGAGTGTCATTGATTTAACTATGCTTGGTTTCTAAATAAATTTAYCTGGCTTGTGAGCCATCAAAGGTCTTGTGGTAATCAAACAATGATGCAGTAGAATATGAAGCTGGGCATATTCAGAATTAGGAAAATTTTCTTCACCAAGCGATTTAGCAAGCTTTGGAACAGGATGTCCAGGGAAGTGGTAGAGTCACCATCCCTGGGGATATTTAAAAAGCATGTAGATGTGGCACTTAGGGACATGGATGAGTGGTGTCAGTGCTAGACTGRTGGCTGGACTTGATGATCCTAGAGGTCTTTTCCAGCCTAAATGATTCTATGATTCTGGTCAAGGTAATGGATCACTAAAATAATTTCCTCCTATTTGCGTTGACTTCTTGATTCTGAAAACACAATATTAATAAAGTTTCTTCAGAGCTACCCTCCATGTTCTTGGAGCAAAAGGATTGCAGAGGAGTTGTGATTGTTTTATACAGGAAACCAACCTTTCTCATGATGTGTTACCCATTTTCTTAAGTTTATGAAGGAGGACTCTAACCCTTTATTAAAAGAAGTTTTGAAGGATAATATGCTCTGAAAATACAATTTTCAGAGATTAATTAATGTGGTCTTAAAAGCAAGCCTCTAGAATTTGTTGTATTGGGGTCTAAAGTTAGCTCTGTCACCAAGTGAGTGCTCTCAGGAGCAAGTGATTTTGTTACTATTGTCAGTTACGGCCTCTGTTACTTGTTAACCACTGCGTGCTACGTTGGACTGACTCGGAGTAGTGTGTTGTGTACTATGTTCATCCTTATTTAGTTTTGCTTTTTTTTTTTGCTGATTACCCAGGAAGTAAATCTTTGCCAGTATAAAAAAACTGGCTTAAAATTTCTCTTTTGGGTGTCAAAGTAAGCTGCCAAAGACAATTAATTACAAGCTGTGGTRACTGGGTATGAAGGAAATAAATCTTCGTGTTGCTTAGTCTCCCAAGTGTCCAGCACTGTATCTTTATTGTCACCTCATTTACCAAAGAAAAAGTAGATTTTTTTTTCTGGGTCATGTTTATCTCTCTGCCTTCTGTCCCCCAGACATTTATGAACACATTCATAATGTAACCATCGAAYGTGGTCTGTCTCCTCCACTGCTTATCAGCATAGAATCATCAAATTGTTTGGGTTGGAAGAGATCTTAAAGATCATCAAGTTCCAACATCTGTGTTRTGTGCAGGGACACCCTCCACTGGAACAGGTTGCTCAAATCCCCATCCAACCTGGCCTTGACCCCCACAGGAAAGAATTTTGTCCCAATACCTAATCTGGATCTACTCTCTCTTGGTTTGAAGGCATTCCCCCTTGTCCTGTCACTAGGACAAGGGGGAATGCCTTCATTTGTAGTCCCCCTTTAGAGACTAGAAGGCTTAGTTTATTTAATTAAGTAAAATTACTTCTAATGTCAAGGTACTATGCTTATTCTTACAAATTTTTTTACAAAAGTAGACAGGAGGCCTAATGTTGTAGAAGCTCTGAAGAAAGTGTTGCTGTAGGTGTCACCTCAGTTGTGTAGATGGTCACAGCACTGCAGGAGTCCTGTGTCTATCAGTGGTCCTCAGCTGCCACGTGCCAGCACCCAGAGCTGTGAAATGGCCTCTCTTGCTTAGAGACTGCTCACAGCATTCCTTGAAGCATGTTTGCTTTTCTTTTATGGCAGTGTGGAGAAAAACTGGCTTTACAACCATCTGCATGTTATAAGGCAAAGTTGAACTTTTAACATGGGTAATAAAAAAGCCTGTTTTACTGGATTGATTAGAGGTAACTTCAAGGCAATCAGCAAAGGTGCCTCTTGCCAGCAGATAAGGTTAGACAGCATGAGGAGCCTGGCTTTATTAATATCCTTTTCCATTCATAGKGATCCCTTTTGGCAGTTGTGTGACAAGTAAATGAGGTACAGGTTTGTGTTTCTTCATACACTTAACGCTGATGTGCTGTCAGGTGACCTCAAGCAACATTGGGTCAAGTAAACACTCCACTCCTGAGTTTTGCTATTTAAAAAGTGTGCTGGTTGTCCATCCCTGCACCTGTAATGCTCGATCCTCTTGGTTTCAACAYATTTTATATGTATAATGTCTTACAGACCTCAATCTGTGAACTACATCAAGAGCTTACTGCCTGCCCTAGGGCTGTGAAAGGCTCTGCAGATGACTGTTTTGCTCTGCCCACAGGGAAGAGAGTGAGCAGCTGCTTGACTTATGTTCAGTCACTACCTACACTGATGCTCTCTGCATCCTCTGTCTGTGGCTGGGCAGGACTGGCAGTATGGAGGAATGTGTGGGACTCACAAAGGCCTGGGRTCTGGGAGAAGAGGGGAAGGGCTCAGGCTTGGAGAGTTGGCGGCTTGGAACCCTAAGGGATGRGAGTAGTAGTAGGTGCATGCTCAGAGGTGTCTGGGAATGCCTGTGTGCCTGTGGATGGTGCCAGAGGTACTCACCAAAAGGTATCGCTGATATATTACCAAGTTATTTAATAATAAATATAGGACTTGACCAGTTACATCTATTGTAAACCTRTAGTTACTTAAAATAAATATTCTGCAGACATTAAATTCTAGTATTCTKCTTTTATTTGCAGGTGCTTATATTTACTGTTTTCATCATTTTTGGTGGGTTTTTTTTTAATTAGATGCCTGTATATAAGGAGAAAAATATTTGCTTTGAGAACTACATAACTCTGGGAATAGATTATGTAGAGAAGTATTGAAGTCTTCCTTGCTGGAAGTATTCAAGGTTTGACCTGATGGGACCTTGGAAAATCTATTTTAAAGCCCTACTTTCAAGAACAGTCAGATCAGATGATCTCCAGAGATCTCTTTCAACCTAGATTTTTCTACGATTCTGTGATCTAGGTCATATATAACCACGTTTTTCTAAAATATTTGTGGTAGCATAATGGAAATTGCATTAATCTTGTTAAAATAAAGGATATTTTTCCTGTTGAAAAGAAATGGGAGAAATCAGTCTGCCAATGCAATACCATTGCCAGTGTACAATGATAAACTTACTAAAAGAATTTTCATTGTTGTTCTATATTAGAGAAATAGTTATAATGCTGATACTCAGTTATTTTTACTTATATGAGAGCAGAAAGAGTTCTTAGGGAGGTTGCATCCTGTAAGGAGTTTGYTTGATGCACACCCTGCTGCTTGACTAGTGTTTAACAACCTAGCTTCAAACCTAATCAGAAAGCATTTGGCTATTAGTAGCAAATACTTTCCACCCCCGCCTTTATTATTGGTTTTATGTAAACGATAAATACCTGAATGAAGGTTTTATGGCWGATGGCATATTGTCTATGTATATGTATATATATGAAAATAACATATATATTGATATGTTTGTTGCAGAACAAATTGAACATGTTAAGACAAGCTTATAAATGGTGGAGCKATATTTGTTTCAAAACACTTTGAAGTAAACATATCCTGTTTGTAGTTGGTTTCTGGGCATTTTTGTTGGTGGATTTTTTTTTTAATTTGTCTGTCTGTTTTCCAAATTGGCCAGCTGTAGTGGTTGGCCTTTTTGGTGTAAGTCTTTTTGGTTTTGTCCCAGCAGTTCATTGTGTAAATTGTTACAAAGTCAATGTAATCTATTGGTGTTCCCTGTATGACATTTCAAATTAGCCTTTCAAATTTTTACAAGGTAATTCTGCTGTCTGCTGGTTCAGGAAATAGTCCTGAGGTCTGTGGAGATGTCTGTGCATATACTATGTAAAATTTGTACAGGAGACCTAAAAATTTAGGTCTGGCTTTCAGAGTGGAACTTAAGACTCTCTTACTGGAGATAGCAAAATCCTGTAAGCTACTTCATGGGAAAGTATACTTGAATATTCAAAACCTTTTATGTTAACCTGTGACTGATTTGCATGTAAAATTAGGTGCAGGGACTACTTGGTTTAGTTATGATTTGGCTTGAGTATATTWAGCAAGTTTTAAATGCTGTTTCCAGTGCTTAACTTTGCAATAGAAGAGGAATACATATATATACGGATATGCTTTACAACCCTGTTTTATAATGACTCATMAGGTTCGTTTTTAACTTTTTTATTTCTTTTCATTAGCTAGTAAAATTATTTCAAGCAGGAAGAAAAACAGTTACAAGGTCAGCATTTCTCAAAATGAAAACTTTGTATTTTTTTTAACCTGGTGTTGCTAATGATTTATTCTTTTCTTTGTTGCTTGTTTAAATTATTTGATATCTTATTTTCTTTGCATTTAGATCAGCCCTACTTTTTTTGTTTTCCTGGCACCTAACTACTTTAGGACCTGCTCTTGAAGTGGGCAGAAAGGTGTTTGCATTGTGCTTGCTTTCCAGAAGAGATGTTTGATGTAGAAGATTTTATTCTTCCACAACTCCTTAGCATAATTGCAGCCGTCACAGACCATGTTCGAATAGCACTGCTCCAGGCTCTGGTGTGCTGTCACCTTTCTCTGGATAGCTAGATTTATAATTAACTACTGTTTGCACAATTAAAAATATTATAATTTAGGTGACAGGGCGGGGAAGGGGGGAGAAATCTTCAAACGGATTAGTCCTAGAACAGAGGAGTTGGTGGTTYTGGACGCCTGCTGGCAGCATGAGCCCACTGTGCCGGGGCAGGGGCTTTCCCTGGAGTTTGTTCCGGGCGAGAGCAGGCGCTGCGTTAGCTCTGGRAACAGTCCCATCTCCGGGCGGGCTTTGGGAGCCTCCTGCCCGGCCCTGGTTAATGAGTAGCTCGGACCTCCATGTTCCCAGCGCGGGGCAGCTTGGCGGTGTCACCGCGGCCGGGTGTGCTGGGCTGGGCACCTGCAGCCACGCTKTTGGGGGTGGCAGTGGGCCCAGCACAGCCAGGCTTCTCTTCCAAGCTCAGTTTTCAAGCCTCTTTTGGAGGTTTACACTGCTGAAAACCAGAGGAAAGTAGCCATCTAAATCTGCATTTTTGAATTTTTTTAATCCTTTCTTTACTGCATTTGTAATGGCAGTTGTATTACTGAATTTTGTAGGTTTGATAACACTTTGCAGTAACTGAACTTCTAAATTTAGAGGAAAAATTCTACAGCCTCCTAAGGATTTAATTTTACTTCAGCTACATTGATATTCTGCTCTTTTTGCTCTCCAAGTGTTTGATTATTTGATCAAAACAGTTTTGGGTTTTTTTCTGAAGCAAATTATAGTATCGTTCCTTTAATTCCACCTACATGAGTAAGAATGCACATTTCTTTTTTACAAGCTTAGTGCACCACTACAAYGCTTGTCTAATTTTGTACATCTTTGATAAGGTTGCCAGTTTTTCCCTTCATGACTTAATATTGGTCATTAAGTAAAAGGTTCTTAGAGATAAGAAAGTGATAGTTTGCTAAATTGTTGCATACTGAAAGCTTGAGGTAGAAGCAAATAATTAGTATGGTCTGTGATGATGGTTGTAGTAATACCACCAGAAAGAGTTGTGATCCTTGTTCTTCTGAGGTTTTCATTTCCCTCTCCTTCTGGAGATATTAATAAAGTGGACCTGAGGAGTTGGTCTTGAAGCATTAAATGTGAATGATGGCAAAATATTTGTGGCAGATAAAACCTTTATCTGTAAAACAAGATGTTAAGACCTGTGTTTAAGTGTAGTAGTGCATGTTTGTCACAGAAGTTAAGGTGTGTATGTGGTTACTGTTAGCTGTCTGTACACGAATAATTTGAGTCATGYTGGAGAAAGGGTGACAAATTCAGTAGTAAGAGAGTGTCAGATAGTTGAATGAGATGTGTCTGACTTCTCACCACACTGTGCAGATAACACTTCTTGAGACTGGCTGGGACTAAAAAAGGGGTGCTTTCAAGGAAGAACTTCAGACTCAGCATGAAATCATGCTATCTAACATTTATGAAGGGAAACCCACAAAAGATACTAAAACTTCAATGGACATTTTAAAAACCAAGCAACCTCAATAGTTTAACCTCTCTCCCTGGTTTTTTTTTCTTTTTTTTGTAAAGGGTGGTAGTAGGAATTTRTACAAATCCTTAATACTTTTTTTTTGGTTTTTTTTTTTTTTGCCTGGCACTGATCTTCAGGGGCAAACTTCATTAATTTTTTAAAGATGCCAGGTAATTCCCCTTTACTATCTTATCTAATTTCTTCTTCTTCCAGCCTCTGCATGATTGTTGTGCCTGTGTTACCATTTGCTTTGTTCTATSCCATTATACTTTTATTCATCCAGCACTTGTTTTTATGTCTGGTCTGCTTATTCTACTTGAAGCCCCCTATATTCTTCAGAGCCTGCACTAGTTCCTGATTCAATTAGTCTTATCATTCCTGATTTATTTTCACATTTGAACATCATCTGATATAATGCTTTTGAAATTTATTGAAAGGGGAGCTCTTTCTTTATGAATGTGATAAAAAATAAACCMGGAGGCATTCCCTTTTTGATTTTTCCTCAAGGTTTTGAAGTGTTTCCCAGCCAGAGCTCTGCTATGAWGATCTCTTAGACCTCCCTTCCAAACATGCTGCTGCGATTCACTTTGGCTGCTTTGTGTTTGCTGGTTCAGGGTAGGCAGCCAGCTTGTCATTGCATTCAGTCCCCAGCAAAACTGTCCTACCAATTATTCTTTCTAATCTTGCAAATTGCCTTTACTTTGTAAGAATTTCTGTTCTTGTCATACTGCTTCAAGAGGGGGACTCTGTGCTGCTGCATGAATTTAACCCGGTTGAAGGTTACATACCTTGCAAGTTTTGGCTAGATCTAGCAGTTAATTTGCAGTGCATGCTGAAGCTGAATCCCCACCCCATTTTTGCAAGGGACAAACTTGCTTGGATGAAATACTAGATTTTATTAATAGTAGGAAAGTGTATGTGGTGTAGGTCAGAATTTGTACTTTAATTCCAAAGATCACGTAGCAGTTGAGAGCATTCAGCATGAGTAAATATTGATGTCACATTCAGAAAGCTCTCGTGGGCAAGCAGACCATTTACTTGGTCATGACAAGGTACATTTTGCWCTAGGAAAGCAATTAAGATTAAATAAACTAAGTATTTTTATTTAGGTGTAATTTAGGGTAGGCAATCTGGAGTAGGGGTCATTACCTTTGTTACTGATTACAGCATAAGCTTAAATATTAGAGATCTATGTAAAGGTTTAGCTAATAGCTTTCAAAATCAAGTTGCTAATCTGTTTTATTCAGTTGCTAAGGTAAAATAAGCTTGATGACATTGAAGAACCCATTTCAAATTAATTTCTGCTTTAAAGCTTTCATGATGATCAGCTATTTCCAGGAAAAAAGGCTGGTTTGTCATTGATTTGCTGTACTGCTCATTTCTGGTCAATTGACTAGTCTTAAGCAAAACTAGAAATACAGTACTTTTTCAAGTGTGTGTTTTCAGGTAGTCTTTGTTTTGATGCCTTTCCTTTAAAATGCACTTTTGGTGTACTGCAAGGTCATGAAAGAAACACAAAGGCAAAAAACCAAGAAGTTGTGGACTTCTGTCCTGTTTTTCATTCCAGCTGTTCTGTGATTATGGCTCTAACCTGATGAGATGCTGCAGCCAACCCTCTCCTTCTCCCAGCCCTTCTACATTAGGTTTTGAGGAATTTGCCTGTGGGGAGACATTGCCCATTACCTCTGCATTGTAAAAGTGCTGAGCAGTGAGGAAACTGGGAGTGATACTGGATCTCAGGACTGTAAATGGAGCTCTCCTTTTTTTGCTCCTGTTTCAGTATAAACCAGCAATGCTGGCCTAGTGCCTGCATTCCTCTGTAATCGGCTGCCACAGCATGCTAAGATTGCTTTGTGGGAAGAAGATAAATATTCTACCTGCCAGCCAGGAATACAAAAACTGAAATAGAAAGGCTTGGGGCATGTCAGATCTACTTGGCAAAATTTGGTGTGTTTGCTTGGAAATGCTTGGCATTGTCTTGTGCACTGAATGATTTGAAACTTAAAAACCAAACTAGCCTCTGAATTATAAACTCTGAAAAATAACAGCAGTTGATACATAGGGATGCATTCTCAAAAATGAGATGGTTTTATTCTCTAAATTATGTGATCTTGGCTCTGCGTGGGAGTTTTAAAAAGGTTGAAGAGGCTTGCATTACTTCAGATGGCAACAGGAGGCTTTATTATAAATGACCATTTGCTGGACAGCTGTGTTAAAAATGAACAGAAAGGACCTAGGTCGGCTGAATTACTTGTGCCAGTGTTATATGTCAATAGAAGAATTGGAGAAGAAACAACAAAACACCAAAAAACCTAAAACAGCCCCCCCCCCCCCTTTCCCAATAAAACCAAAGTAGTACTTCACCCAAGAGAAAGCAGTTCTTTACCAGGCTCCTTTACAAAATCTCACTCTAATCCATTCAATTTTACTCCCCCAAACTCTAGTTTGGATTGCATGGCTCATGCTGATGCTGCTTTGGTGGCCTCATGGCAGAAGGTTTAGCAGGTATTTGTCTAAAAGCTGGCCCAATATACTCACCCCAGCCTGTGATGGTGGAGGAGTGCTCTGCCTTCCCYGGTCTAGGGAGGTATCTGTGCTGCCAGGGACGTGGCTGTCCAGCCTGAACTTGGCACCAMAGCTGTATTGAATCCTGACTGGGAAGTTGCTTTTTGGCTCTTTGGGGGCTTAAGTTAATTAACATGTTGAAAGGAAGAAAATGACCAAAAGTGACACTGGGTTTGCAGTGGAGGGAAGATGCAGGAGCATCTSTTTGAGGTGAAGGCTTTTTGGACCAGTCTCATTCTAGTGTGGTGCACCACAGTCACAGGGTGTGTGTTAATCCTGTAGGGTGGTCAAAAAATTGTCCAACAGGGATGTAAAGATATAAATGTTTAGATTTTGCTGGTTTGAAACATACATTGTTTAAATACTTATGGAAAACCAGAGAGCACAAATTGTTTGCAAGCTAGGATGTGTTCTGTAGTGTGTTTACTTAATTTTTTCTTCACTGTGTGGAGGAATTACTTTCTTCTTTTAAAGTAAGGATGTCCAAGCACRTGCAGGAATTGGAAAAATGTCTATCCAGTTTGGATGGCAGTRTTGCTTTTTTTTGTTTGCCCATTCTCTTTGTACAGGAGGAGGAGGACTTGTGCAAAAGCTACAGAGCTGCAGTCAGTGCTACTGCAGGTCCTGGAGAACAGTTTGACCTTATTGATGACAAATTCTTGTGTTACTAGATATTTTGAAGTCTGTAAAACAACCTGAAAAGAGAAGAAAGAGGTGTGTTTTGGTAAGCTGAAAATACAAATATTTCTGTTAGTCATAAATGCAGGAGGAAGATGAGATGAAGAGAGGAAAGAATGGCAGTAAGCTGTTAATCTCTGGAAATTRTTTACAAAATGCAGATGTTCCTAGACTGGCTTTCCACATTGTGTGTTTGCTTTTTCTTCTTGACTTACAAATCAAATGTAATGGGTTGGGTTGGGTGGGGCCCTAAAGATCACCTAGTTCCAGACCCCCTTCCATGAACAGGAATATCTTCTTCCACTAGACCATGTTGCTCAAAGTTCTATGCTGCCTGGTCTTGAACACTTCCAGCAGTGGGGCCTCCACAGCTTCTGTGGGCAACCCATCCCAGTGCCTCACCATCCTCATAGTGAAGATTTTCTGCCTAATATSTAAACTGAATTTCTCCTCTTTTAGCCTAAGTCATTACCCCTTTTCCTATCAGTACATGCCCATATAAAAAGTTGTAAATTTTCTGGAGGTGTTTATCTCCCTTAGTCCCCTCACAGGGCAAGTAAACTTCTTACATGAGCATCTTCAGTTTTATCTGAATATGTAAAAACAAGACGTTATGATCAAAGTATCAGGAGGTGTTTTAATTTTATCATGTTGTTTAGGTTTTGATTCTAAGATGCAAGATTTCTGCAGCACATTTTCAAATTCTTTCCTAATAATAATGAGGTAGAACTTTGTGTAATTCCTTCAACTAGTTTTGTGAGACTTGAGGATCTCCTGAACTCATCATTTTGAACAGTGCTGGAGTATAAATTGCATTATAGAATTATAGTCTTTAAAAGAAATACTTTTTTCTCTTCATACAGCTTGAAGTTCCCCTTCATAACATAACTTTCAATTTCCAGATTGCAATTGTGTCCTTTCTTTTTCTTTTAAAGGAAGAATTGCTGTCATTTGATTATTCTACCATTTAATCTTTTTCAATAGTATTTTGTGGTTAACTGCAGATTGCCTGTGCTGTGTTCCAAATCCCTTTGGGGACCTTTTGAAACCATAGGTTTTATAACAGAAGTCTTCTGTCATGCTTAACGGAATATATTTCAAAAGCTTGCAGCAGAATGTGTATTATAMAATATATGAAACAGGAATGTATAGAAAACAGTTCTATGAAGTTTTAAGCTTTAAGTTCTAAAAGAAGTATCTGGGTTCAGAAAGATAATTCATAGTAATTCTGAAGAGTTTTTTGTTCATTAACACAATTTACAAGRTAGATTTTCTTCTGAGGTCCAAAATGTTTTCTTGCAAAATGTATGAACTGGGTTTTTTTGTTGCCATTGATAAGACATTTTCCCAAGCTTGAATGGTACACAGTCTTCTGTTGTGTTAAAAAGTAGATTGAGTATTGCCCACAGTGGAAAACACTGGGTAATGGTGACACGTCTTGATCCGCTACTCAACTGTGCCCATGCATGAAGGAAACTTCAGCCATCTGTAATTTCAGGCTATTTCTCAATTTTGCTATTTCTTAATTTATTTTAGCTATTTCTTAATCCAGCACTGAATTTTGGGTGGAATTTCTGTTTTCTTTAAAAGCTGAGTTAGATTTTGGTGGCATTAGTACTCATTAATACTCTCACATCCATGATTAAGGTGTTTTCTTTCCTTCTTTCCCCCTTGGCAAAAAATGGCAGTCACCACTGCCAGCAGCATCTTTCTGAGCTGACAGATTTAAGGGCCATTCAGTCCTTCTGTAGAAGAACAAGTTCTTAAGTGTATCCACAGTCTTGCTTTTTCAAAGTTTTCAAAAGTATGCTTTGGCAATTATTTCTGTCCTGGTCCATGTTCAATTTGAGGTGGAGGAAAGCAAACAGCTCACAAAATGTCAATAGTGCCAACGTCAGAAATAGTATGTGAACATTTAGATTCACAGCTTTATGTTGAGTCTATACTCTGTTCTGCCTACAATTTGCTGTTTACCCGCTCCTTAAAAAACAGCTTAAATTTCTTTTGCTTTATTAGGTACAATGGCATGGGTCCTTTTGGAAAGACTGAAGTCTTTGATAACTGTAGCTTTGACATGCAAATGTACTGTGGTAATTGGAGGCAAAAATTGTAAAAGGTCTCTCTTATTTGTCTGGTTAATATGTACAGGAAAAAATTACTCTAGGCATGTRTTTGAGATATGAGGAGAGGATTGTTTTAGAAAGCTGGTGTTTGGGGTTTTTTTTTAATATGTCTGTACTCACAAAGGGTATTTTCTGCAGTTTCTAGGGKKTTTTTTTGTTGTTTTTGGTTTTTTTTTGTAGACCATCATCATGCTGTATTGGCAAATTAAATGTTTCAGTGTAGCAGTGTAGATCAGTAGTCTGTAGTCTTTTAACTCATAGGTGGAGGACAACAGTTCAAAGTTGCTATCAGAAAAGAGCGTGTCTCACATAGGGAACATTATATGGGGACTTGATACTTTTCTGACACTCAGCAATATTCTCAAAAGTGAAAATTATATGTATTTATGTTACCCTATAGGAGGTAGAGATTTATATTAACCTGTAAGCATAGTGGATAGTGTGAGATTTRTGTGAATAATCTCAGTTTTACTTCAGGGTATTTTTAAAACCAGAAGTAGAACAGATAGTTTCTCGACTGTTTGATTAGTATCATACTATGGATATAGTAAAAAGTAGAATTTCCCTCTAAAAGCATGTTTTGGAAATATGTTTTAATCCTTAAAGCTTTCATTATTTTTCTACATCTCATCCTGAATCTGTCATGCAGATGATTATAATTCTGCTTAAATATAACAGCTTTACTTGGCAGGAGAATTGACATGATGGTTCTTGTTTCATGTTATGTGTCATACAAAAGTTTCATGGCACACAGCTCATTGCCAATARAATGAGGTATTTTTTGTATTTCAGTTTTGGTGTGATGATTAATTTGGTAACAAAGATTTCAGAATATTTTAGTTGCTTGTCTTTATAAATTTCAGTGGTGAATGCTTATTTACTTGGTTTTGAAAATTTGAAGGCATAAATTACTTATTCTATATAAACTCATATATTTATGGGGAATGTTGACAGCTGGGCACTGCAGTGCTCAGCTTTCACTTTGACTCAGTGTTCACTTCCACTCCTCAGTGTTGTTAGTGTAAGGCACTACCAAGCTGGGGAAAGTGAACTTTGGCTTTAATTCTGCAATTTTATTTTGAATTCATGCAATTCAAAGTATTGTTAGTTACCTCCCAGAGGTATGATTTGGACAATAAAGTGGACAGTTACCTCCCAGAGGTTAGTTACCTCCCAGAGGTATGATTTGGACAATGGCAGCCCTTGCGTTTTTTGGTGAGATGATTTTCTTTTGTTCTGTCGTCTGCTTAAAGCTGAGGCAGGCAATAGAGGAAACCATAGAGTTCCTGAACGCTTTGATTGGCAGCATGCAGGAAGTGAAGCAGCATGCGCTCTACTGCCCTCAACACACTGGCTGAAGGTGTTATTTTAGAAATGGTTTTCAAAATGAACRTCATAAAGCTCTCTGACACGAGCAGTAAAAACTACAAAAAATGTGAAAGCATTATACGTGTTTCTTGTTCTCACTGTATTTCACAATATTTTAGCAGTGTAAGGAGCAGGTCTCTAGCTTTTTCTTCCCACTAGTTTTTCTGCTCTCAATCATTTTGCGTGCAGTAGGTACCATTTCTTTATTTGTGCTAGTCCTGTGTCTCAGGTCTAGCAATAGTGCTTCATTCTCTTTGAAATGACACATTGGATCCTACAATGCCTAACCTGCGTGSTTTTTTTGTATGTATGCAAAAGAGCATTTGTGAAGTTGGCATTACCAGATTTATACCCTGGAAGTTTTAGGAGTTATTCATACAATCTTGTTTGATCCTTTGCAAATGTGACCAAAATATTTACCTCAGAAGTTGGAATAAAGGATGTTAAAAACACAAGATCTRAACAACACTGAAATTGATGGTCAGTATTGTTTTTCCACCAATAAGCTCTTCTAGAATTTAGTTACCTTTGGGTTATCTGATTTCAAGATTAAGTTTTCAGATAAGCAGTCTTTGCTGCTGAACATGTTGCTGAAAGGCTGGGATAATCCTTCTAACCCCCAGTCCCCCATGTAAAGGCTATTACTATGTAAAGAGTATGGTTATTTTGGTCGAATAATCTCTGTTACCCTGTGATGGCAGCCTGTTCTGCTTCTTCAGTCTTAACAGCAAGARCTGTTGGGATGGCTGAAGCTGTGCATGTTTTACAACTCTTTGGGTAAAAATCTTTTTGGTAAACCTTTACAGGTAAAGCACACCTTTTTCAAAAGGGGARGACAGGAAGAAGGAAGGGTCTCAGAAAAGTTGAAATGAAATCTTTGTCTCTAAAACTTGTATTGGAWTRAATATATATGTATRTGTATATACAGAACAAATGTTTGGTGTGAATGTTCCCTTTTGGTTTTTTTTAAGGATAATTTGATTGCTTTAGTATTTTTTGCCACTGTAGGATGGTCCCCAACAGAAATAATGTTCCCAGTGCAGCTGCATGAGTGTACATAGCTCCCAGGCAGCAGAACTGAAATAAGGATGGATGGCTTACTGTGGTGCATGGCTTTTCTGCACCAGATACTGCAGCTGCGCGCACTGCTGGCATTACCTTCAGTATGATATTGGTTTAGTGGGATCTCAGTGGCATGTCAGTCAGGGTACAGTATAATGCTAGAACTGAAAGGCATATTTCCTCCCCATCCATCTCTTCTGGTCTGTCTTTGACGTTCATGTCTGATCTTGCTGAATCCAGCTTAAAATAGCTGGATTTCCCATGAAAACACTTTGCAATATGAATTTACCAGGGTTGTGTTATAATGAAAAGCTAAATGAAGCGCAGGAAAGGTTTGCAAATCACTTAATTACTCAATTTTATGCACTAATTAATCATCTAACCTCTTGTAGTGGTATAGGGACTTTTTAAAATTTATTCACCTGCATATATCGGATTCTCTTCTAAGAGGCAATGACTACTGTAGATAGGTAGGTACCTGATTCCTAGACATTCCTAGGAACAAATCTAGTTTATTTACTTATGGCTTTTAAAAGTGAAATAAAAAGCCAGATTCCAATTCTGTGCTGGTTAGAAGAGGAGGGAGTATTCACAATTAGTTGTGGTCTGGTTTTTGTTTTTAGAATGAGCCTTTCTTCCTTGTACCTGCCTTCATTGAAACTAAAATGCTTTGAAGTATGCTCTAAATAAACACATAGAGGTGTCATACTGTATGTGGTCTACCCTGAAGGCTTATTTGTGGGTGAACTCTGGCATTAAGGGCTATTAAATGGGGAAGAGGTATAATTGTATTTTACTGTGGAAGGATGTTTTCTCTTTGCTTAGTTCTGTWCTGGTTCTGGTAAATTATGGGCTGGCAATATGTGTTATGTCTGTTTGAGGTATAACTTCAAAATGCCTATGTTTTTTGCTTATATGGACTAAATTTCTGTGAGGAATCTCTGCCTATAGGTTTTTTTTTTCTGCAAAACCAAAGATGATAACTAGAATTATTTAAGCCTTAGTCGTTCGATTTTTGATATCATTCTTAGAATACTTTGCTAGACCTATTAGTTACTTACAAGGCAGATAAGTAATTTTGCTGTGCTTGAAAATATCATAGGTGTCGTAGCCACTGGAAACAAATCTAAGAAAGCCAAATATTTAATAAAATTAATGTTTGATTTTAACCTTGCTGTGAAGAGTCTCTAATATAATGATATTGCTGCCTTTCTTAAAGAGAAGTGGTTTGGAACCTKGCAGCTACTGCTTTGGAAGTTGTATGTGTATCTACACACATGCACCAACATTCAATAGGGATATCAACCTTTATTYCTCTTCTAAGGAAGGCTATGCTGCAAAAAGTCTTTTATTCTTTGTATCTCAGTTTGGAGGTATTTTTATGCCATAATCTGTAAGGCTTAATCATCTAAGGCTTTCATGCTTGTTCTATATTTATGGTTTAATTGCTTTGGGTTGGATTTTTTTTAGCTTTTGTTTTTCCAAGTAATGTGAAGCTTCATCATGTTGCTTCTGACTTCCACACTTACTTTTTATATAACTTACATTAATATGTCAGGAAAATTTTGTGAAGAAATAACTACAAATAAGGATAAAATGGTATCATCTGTACACACTGCTCAAAATGAAGTTTATTTTTACTTTGGTTATTGCTTTAGTAATGCTTGGTAATTTGTATTGTGGTAAATACYTCTTGGGATTTTCCCAAGAGAAATAGAGGAGCTGAATTTTTTATTAATAGGGAGGCATTTAGTTTCTTATTTGGAATGTGGAAAAGATGAAGCATTTCCTCTGCAGAAGGTGGAAGCAGAATCTGGTTTTCATACGTGGTGAGTTAAGCCTAATTCTTCTATTTGGAAAATCTGGCTGAATAATTTAGTCGTCATTAAGATGCACTGATGATAGATAGGGCTCTGTGTAAGTAATTCTTAACTACATTGGCTGATGCATGCTGAAGAGCATTTGTATCAGTTGTCTTAGGGACATACATTGTCACAAAGACACCTTTACTTTGTTATACCTCTTTCCATTCCCATGTCAGTTATTTTGTACCTTTGAAGTAAAGGAACAGATAACCATAAAATGTAACTGTTATTGAAAGGACACACCAGACTTGGCGGTGTCATTAGTGCTACTGTTTTCCCCTTCCTTGTCAGGRGTGGTCACTCGGACAATGAAAGTGGGTTGGTAGCACTATCCTTATGTGTATGACATTCCTACAAATTCTGTAATATATATGATTTTTGAGAGGCCAACATTTTTAGTCAAGACTGTAATAAACTGAGAAAACTTAGTGCAGTAATCTCCTCCTACAAAAAACATGAGTGTACCCATTTACAGGAGTAAATTATCCCTATTGACCTGAAGAGGTGGAGGTAATAAATAATTTATTTAAAAAAAACCCCAAAAAACTAAAACAAAAAAAAAAAACAACCTCAAAACCCTCAAGCAATCACAAACCMAACAAATCTATTAACAGTTATACGCAGTGTGATTATATGTGGAAGGTCCTTGAGTGTATACTCAGCAAATCTGCCCTTGATTTAACTACTTGGTAAAAAATAAGGTAATGGCAATTATACTGATAATGAAGTCTTATGCTTTTTTACCAGCAATTTCCAAGCAGTTGGAAAGAAATCAAATGCTGGTGTGGAAAAAAAAAAGTATTTTTAAMAGTCAGTCTTCAATACAAAAGATGAGGAAAAAATGTTATTTTTGTTCTGCTTGACTGCAGCATTACTGTAGGARAAGGCATGCATAACCAAACCTGTCCAGAAATGTTTTTAATGTACTTGGAAAATATTAACTTCTTTCCATATCTGTGCTTGTATTTGTTTCTCCTGTAAGCTTACTGCATGATTTCATTATGGGATAGAATTCCACATGTTTGTTTTATACTTTATAACTGTGAAAATAATTTTCTTTTATGTGTTTTGTTTGTTTGTTTAATTAAAATATGCCTCCCAACTTCCTGGATTTTTTTAGGGAAAACATGCTTATTTTAGGGAAAGAGAAAAAACATTAAAGTACTGACTTGTTGATAATATTAAATTGTCTTACAGATTTTTAAAATTTGGTTTCATTTCTGAATCAGCCTTCTTCCTGAGGCTACAAACAGGAACTGATATTTGCATGTAATGGCTGGTTCTGGTTGCTCAGGGCTGGAGGGTGATTGCTAGGGCTTAAGAGCCCTTATCTGAGAAGCGTAAGGTTTCTGGTTGTGCTGGGCATCTCAGTGGCCCCTCTCCCTTCCCCAAAAGCAGTTGCCATTGCAGGTTCCTTCATATGCTTCTACATGTTGCCCTGGGGTCCATAAGCCATTCCAGTATTCTGGCCTGATTTAAAATACAGCTTTAAACAGCTCGCTTATGGATGAAAAGTCATGGAGCAGGTGCCAACAACTCAGCTGCTCACCTGTCTCCTGTTCTCCTTCCCTTGCCCTTAAGGCTAGGGATTCACTAAGTTGTCTCCTTGCAGACTTGCTGAGCATGTGGCACGCTGAGGTGGGACATGCAAAGTGGTGTGGGCAGGTTCCTGCGGTGTGACACTCCTAACACAACTCCCTGAGGAGCTCACTTGGCACAGTGGTGCTCAAGGCCATGGAGGTGGGAAGTAGAAGGTGTGGCTTTCTCTGCTGGGGACTCCAGCTGGTGGCAGTTCCCTAAGCCTTGATTAGTCCCGTTGAGCTCCAGTTGACTGATAGCTGTGACATCCAAACACTCAGCCATTTGTCCCTGTCTTGGCACAGTTCCTGTGGTCAGCTGGCTTTGTTGAGGACAGCCCCAGCTGTGGCTCTTTGCTTGCCGCAAGCACAAACCATGAACTCTGTGTTCTTGGTGTGATTTTACATAAAATTGTAAAAATAAAGGAACTGCAGGTTTTCATTTGTGAACCCAATGCAAACTGGTGACAGTAGCAGGTTTGAATTTCTCGTGATGAATTTCCAACTTACTGCTTCACTTGGGGCATTGGGCATATAACCCAGCATCCAGCAGATCACCTGAAGGTGTTAAGCCAGAGGTAACTGAAAAACTAGCACAAGACTACAAATTTCAAACTAAGCACCTCTCATTTTATAATGAGCTGCAGTATGAAAGTATGTGTTACTGTTAGCTCTTGGATAGCTTAGGTTATCCAGGAGGCAGGCTGGGTTTCCTATAGAGGGACCACGGTATGAAATGGACCTGTAATTACTTGTGCTACTATGCACAGTCACTTAAATAAAAATCTTCAGTTTGGTTTATGCAGGATAAATTTTTTGCAGTTATAAGAGTTTTCTTTTTTTAACTGGTGGTTTTTTTCCTGTTGTGGTTTTTTTTTTTTTTTTCTGGATTGCAAGCACATATGTATATAAATGTTATGGATGCTACTGTATTGGCTTCTGCATTTGACACTCAACAAGTGAGTAGCAAGATCTGGCTATATTGTGACACTTGAAAAAATAATGCTCTGCTGGAGAAGGATTAGAGTTAGGTATCAAAATGTCTGAAGGATTGCCAATTGTAGTTTAACTTGAAGCATGTTCTGCGCTAGGGCTTCAGGGGCTGAGCGCTGTTTGCTCCCTCTCTCTGGGTAGATCAGGGACAGGGTGCTGGAGACTCCTGTGGACTGTTGCACTGGCAAAGTTTGAATATAATTAAGGCATAGAGAAAGGGAATGGTAGAAGGGTAAGATAGGTTGGGTATTATAAGCAAAAGCTTATAGCCTCAAATAGCCTTTTTCCCAGGAATGGAGAAGTCTGTGTGCTGGGACCATTAGGTGTTGCAATGCAGACTGAGCCCTTAAGGCCAGGCTGATGAAGCTTTGAATCTGGCTGCCAAAACATTCTCTCTCATCTATCGTCTGGCTCGCAGTGAAGGATAACCTTCCGCTTAACCCATCAGTGGACTAGTGGGTAGAGAGCTATTTCTGCAAATGAGAAGGTGTTTTTTGCCAGCTGAGGTGGAGAGTGGAGAAAAGACTTTGTAGTATAATTCATGTAGTCACTTGACTTTTTGGTGACAGGTGAAGACAGTGCTGAATAAATAGTTTAAAACTTAGCTGCTAGAAAATTAGAGAATGTGAGATTGAAGGCTTTCTTTACAATCCTAGTTTGTCATCAACTTTTTGTATACTCTTGATAATTGGATAACTGTAAGTTTTATTTAACAGCAAGCAGTCAYGAATTTTCTGGATCCAAAAATATCTGAATCCATTTTCTGGATACAAAAAAATAAAACCAAAAAACAAAACCTGTAATTAAATGCAGACTGTATATCAAGAAAAATTTCAAAGCAATAGGAGTGTTTGGTGGTTTATATGGAAATATTGTTCATAATTCTCCTAAAGATTACCTCTTCCTTTTTATCGCCTCATTTAAAAACAAAAGAAAAAAAAAAGAGCCAGAGAAAAGAAACATGTAAAACCCCCAACCCACACCTTTTCTGAGGGAAAAAATGCATGCTGGCTGAAAACTGAGTCTTGATAGCTTACTGTTTTGATTTTAGAAAATATACAGTGGTGAACTATCAACTGGCTGACAAGAAAACCCATGAGAGTGTTGTTGGAAGTGTTGATGGTAATGTGTGTCTGACTTCTGAGCTGTCTGTGAGAAGGCAATTGTTTTAGCTGCTTCTGAGTATAGATTACATGGACTTGAGTGGAGAAGGATCACTGCGCTTCTTTGTTGTCTTTGCAACCCCAAAAAGATCACTTTATACAATTTTACGTTTCATGGCTCTTCATGCTTTTCATGTTTCCCTTTCAAAGAGATATGTAGTAGAGGCAATGCTTTGGTATTTTAAGTGATTTTTTTTTTTTTTAATTGTTCCATTTCTGTAGCTGTGTAAAAGAAAATCCAGCCTGTGTTTTAAGGCAGATACAGGGAACAGGGGAGATGGCAAAATAGTGCCCATATAAGTCCCATCTAGCTTGGCCTGCAGTCTATGTAACACTCATATTATGCAAGTCCCTTAGTAGCTGTCCCTTTATAAGTGAGGAATGGTTTGGTAATTGGTATGGTAATTAACATGGAAAACTATCCCCTGCTTTGCTTGCCAACTGGCTTTAAACACTGTGATGTTAATTGGTAAACTGATCCAGTGAAGAGAGGCTTGAAATGTTTACAGGCTTGTCTGAATTTAATTCACCTCTTATTTCAATGAATGGCTTTTTTTGTTTGATGGGATGTTCTTTTGTTTGTTTTAATTTGTAAATACTGGTTTTTAGAGTTTTGGTTTTCATTAAAAGGTTTTTTTTAAAAGGAAAAAGCCTAAGCAACAAAAGAAGTGTTCTCTTGTGGGATGTTCTTCTTTGATATTAATTTCTGGCTTCATGAATTTATGTATGCTAGACTGTAAAATATTGATATGTTTTAAGAGTTAGTTCTGCTTGCCTTACATATGGTGTTTGCATATATATTCCTGAAACAAAGTGTTACTTGATAGAACCTGATTTGCATTAACTCAAGACTGTTTTGTCAGCTGAGAGTAAACAGAATTATTGTAGTGGAACTTGTATTGTAAATGCAGAAATATGTAGGAAGTGTAAAAGGGGGTAAGGGTTTCCTAGTTGCAGATAATGAAGACTTGTCTTGATGTTGCCTTCCTACATTATAGTAGGTGCTTGGGATTTTTTACTGATTTAAACTAAGGCAGTGACTCATGCCTAACCCAGGTATACATTGCAGGGATTACCTGTAATCCTCTTGATAATGTTTCCATTTACAGTATGGGAACCCCTCTATATTTATGYATTTATGTTCTGGTTTACAACAGGCTAATTTTTCAACTTCTTCTTTTCTATAAGAAGCATTTGTTAACTTGGGGTGTAATGAGGTCTTCATGATGTTGTAAATTACTCTGAAAAACAAATATAGAGAATTATAAGAACTGTCATTAAACCTAATTTTTGTTTTATAGGTTATTCAGCAATAGTTATGAACTCCCGTTTACGAGCCTTAGGTGGGAGGATAAATAACATACGAGCATCAGAGCTACCGAAAGAGAAAACCCGATCAGAAATAATCTGTAACGTCCACTTTTTGGATGGCTCAGTACAAAGCTTCAAAGTCAACGTAAGTTTGGAAAACTATTTTCTTTTTAAATACATAGAAATTTGTGTGAAAGCAGCAGATGAAATATGGGACCCTGGGCATGGTATCTCCAAAAGATGTTAAAGATGTAGCTTTGTCATAATAACTAATTGCAGAATTACTGCTTATGAAGTGGATTTAAAAAATGCTGTTTTAATTTACTTTCAAGCCAACCAACTTCRATGTCATAAAATTATGGCATGCAGATATTGTCTGGATAAAGGTCTTCTATATGATATGGGAACTATGAAGAAACAGATCTGGTGATCATTATCAACTATGAATAAGTAATTCATATTTAAAGGGAACTCCTGAACTGGGATGTGCTTCTCCTTCAAAGAACTTGTAAAAAGGACTCCTCCTGAAAGAAGGACGCCTTATAAATTCTTGTAGTGATGTCAGTACATATTTTCAGAAATGCAAGGATGATGTAAACAGTGAAAATGTTGTGGCTCAGTAGGACTGTTCTGTTCAGTCTTTTGTACTTCAATACAGTCTCTTTATTCGGGTGTGGGGAGGGAAAGGGGATTAATGGATGTTTATACTCTGTATGCTTAGTGTATTTTATTCTGCAAGGTTCTAACCTTTAGTACTGATTTAAAATATCAGTTCATTTTAAAATGAAAATAAGAGAAACTTCTCAGTCACCTTTCAATAGAGTTCTTTGACCATGTGGAAAAAAACTGTGGGTAAATTTAAGTAGAATTGTATGTAAGATTGTGTATTTCTTTATATATGATACTTATTTTATCCAATTTACCTTATTTGAGAAGCAGCATTTTGCTGAGGAAGTTGTATTGTTTAGATATCTTAGTCAACACTGTGCTTTCTAATAGGACATTCAAAACTGCACCCAAAAGTTGTATTTTCCCAAGTCTCATTGCAGTTCTCTGCAGACTGATTTTGTTTTTTAACTTTGTCTGTTGGATATTGGATGTCAATTGAAATGTAAATTATTTGATAGGTTAAAAAGGTTGTTTTCACCATAGTATATCCAGAATTACTCTCATTTTACTATGTATTTTGCATGCTATGTGTTCATATATGTGTGTAATATTGGAGAGTGGAGTAGAAGGAAAGTAAGTAAGAGAAGGACCAACACATTAGTATACAGTTTCCATTGTTTGTCTCCAGCATGCCTTGGGAATTGTCTTGTCTGTCAGTGAGCTGGCATAATTGCCACCTGCCCTGCACAAGGATCTGTGTAAAGTGAGGAATTCAAAATGGTTTTAAATCCATGCATAGTAGTATATTTGTTCTTTGTAAACAGATGTTTCACAGCTTGGCCTGAAGTCCAGCATTATACAAGTGAAATTTGCTCCCCATTTCCTCCTTTAGGCAGTGAGTGCAAAATGGGAACCATTGAGAAGGAACTGTGTAGACCTTAAAGCAACCTTCTGGTACCTAGAGAAAGCTGGAGAGGGACTTTGTACAAGGGCATGTAGTGATACAACAAGGGAGGACTAGCTTCCAACTGAGAGAGAGTAGATGTAGATGAGATGTTAGGAAGAAATTCTTTGCTGTGAGGGTGGTGAAGAGCTGGAATGGGTTGCCCAGAGAAGTTGCAGCTGTCCCATCCTTGGAAGTGTTCCTGATCAGGCTGGATGGGGCTTTGAACAACTTGGAGTAGTGGAAGATGTCCCTGGCCATGGTAGGGTAGTTGGAACCAGATGATATTTAAGGTTACTTCCAATCAAAACCATTCTATGATTTTTTGAAATTTTGAACCCAACTAATTTCTCTCCCTACCTTCAGCGTATCCTTAGAGTGCCATGGCTGGTTATCTCCTCCATCCAGGAATTGTAAGGGCCTCCTTTACTGCAGCTGTGATGCTGAACTGTTCACAGGGGTGATATAGGGCTCATTACTGTTCTACATGAAACAAGCAGGGAGTGCAGCTACCCTGCTGTGTTATGGCCTAAGAGAAGAGTTTTACAGATTTATGTTCTTTGAGTACTGAGCTGGTAATGAGGGAGGCTGCGCTTTTCTTTCAGGATGGCCCTTCTTGATTATCTAACCTTACAGCAGCCTAAGAATAGGCTTTGCCACACTCTGGTAGCATCATAAAGTCCATTTCTCAAAAGGATTTGAAACCAGCTGCAGAAAACTTGTATCCAAGTTTTGCTTACATTAGCAGAAAAATTCAGCCTGACTTTGTGTTCGTGTGTTTATTTTAATTGCCAACATAATTCAGTTTTATCTCTGTGAGCAAAGAATAACTTGGGTCTGTGGTCAGTCTGGGAATCAGCTGGTTATGAACTGAAGGGCATGTACTTATAGAAAAAAATAAGTTTTGCTCTGAACAGATTTTCCCCACTAGTGAAATCTTTCTGTGTTGCTTTAGAGGAACTGTTTCTCATATCAAGATGGTTTTCTCCACATATAATTCATTTCTGGACAATGTGTTAATTGACAGTTCCATATTTTAAAGAAATTGAATATGGATATCACATGGCATAATTATCCAGAAGACAAATAAGCAGAAATGTATTAAATGATGTAGTAGTACATTATTCTGAAGAGACTAGACGTAGATACAAGATACATGGATAAAAAGACCTACTCTTCTTTTGGATATTTTAAATAAGTTTTCTAGATTTTTTACTTTCTCTGCTTTTACAATTATTGCTGAAATATGTTGAATTTTTCTCCACTGTCAGAGTTTGGAGAACTAGACCGGAACAGGATCACTTCTTTTAAAGCATAGAGTTCAGTGTTCTCTTTAAAGAACATCAATATTATTAGTGGAAAATTAAGGCTGGGAATTCTTCAGGGTTGTTTGTGGTCTAGTGGTACCTGGTTCTGATCTGGGAAGGCTCAAAGTTTGGATAGATGTTACACTTTGAACTAACATTAGGCTAATATTTACATATGTGTAAGTATGCTTTATGTTCATTGACATAATTATATTTTTCATCAACAAATAGTAGAAAGTAAAAGTGGAAAAGCAGAATACTTGAAGCTTGGCCTTTGTCCATATAATAGCCTAAGTGGAATTGTAGAGTTCTCCCATTCTAAAGACTGGGATGCAAACAACTGAGCATTGCTTGTCATGTAGCAGCTCTCTGAACACAGAATTCTTTCTGCAAAAGGATTTCTTTCTTTCAAAGTCATAAGGGGATTATACAGGAAAATAACATTAAAGAAAAGAAATCTCATGGGTAAAAAGAAACTTAAGATAAATTTACTGTAAGTTTAAACAAATGGATATTCCTATGTTGTCATTTCTGTTATCTTGTTGACAAYGTACAAATGCTCAACACTACAAAATATGGGGTGGATTTAAATTTAATAGAAAGATAATTGAATAGTCTAAATTTGCAACACTGATAACAACTTATATTTTGGAATTTTGAACTAGTACTAACATCTTTAAAATGATGGTAGAACATTCATGTTGTCTCAAAATACTGGATCTTTCAGAGAATAGAACAGGGAGAATAGAGATAAAACTGTCTTTTCATTCTCTAGGAACAAGACCTTTATAGAGCCCACAGAGCTGATGTCCATCAAATTTTGTTACCAAATGGCATGGCACTTTTGTAGTTATACCTATATGTTTCTTTCTTCTTCATCATTCTGTTGAATGATGGTTCAGATGTTACTTTGTTTTCCCAGTGGTTCTGTCTGTAGGAGGGTGAATAAAAACCAAGTATTGTAAAACTGGACAAAGGAAAAAAGAAGGTAGATTTTGCATATGGATGTAACCAGAGGAACTTTCTATCTGTTGAGAAGCCTGAAGATAGCTGCATCATTTCCTTTCTTAAAAGTTGTTCTTATTAATCATTTATTCCAAAGAATATTGGTATTCTGACCAGGTGTAAACAAAGACTTAATTGCAAGAGAGCAGCGCCGTTTTTGTCCTGGACTTGTTACTTTGGCAGAGTAGCGAAGTGATGGGCTATTTTGTTCAATGTTTTATATAAAAGTGTTATAGCACAGTTTCAGTGAATCTGAAATTTGGATTCATGGTATCACAAAGAGTTCATCAGTATAACCTGTGGTATGTGCTGATTTTAGGTCATTGTTATCAAGAAAGTTTGCATGGGAGAACAGACAGACGCATTCCACTACACTGCTTGCAGTCCACAGAGTATGTTAACTATGCAAGGCTGACATGGCCTTTCTTGTTCCACTGTTATGTGTTTCAGTACTTAGATGGAACATGTCCAAATTCCAGGCAAAGAACTGAAGGTGCATGGAAGCTGAGAGTTGGAAATGTTCTTTTAAAACCACATTTGAGGCAAAGACTTGACTACATTTAGTGCTGAATGTTGCACTTGACTTTAATTATAYCCAGGCTTTCTTGAAGCCTCCTAGTAAATTTTGATTGTTTCAGTTTTATGGTGAGGTTAACTCACCTCTGCCCGTATTGTCTCCTCTGTCATGTTCTAAGACTATAATGCATAGGTTTTTCACCTGGAGAAAATGTTAGCTGTCATTCTGATAGATAGAGAATTTGCTCATATACCAAGTATGAGTGTGTTTAATACATATTTATTATATTATGTATATTACATTGTGCAATAATGTAAATTTGTGTGTAACTTTTGATATAAACATGCAGGTATTTTCTGGTTTTGCTCTACTTTGACTCATTTACCAGGAATGACCACTTGGGAAGCATCTGTCAAGTAAACTGACTTTTGAAAAGGTATAAAACTGACAGCAGCAGATCACTTGTGAATTGCATTGTCTATGAGTTAGACAGTTAATGTTTTTGTCTTATTACCTGGGATTTTTGCTTTTAGACTAGTTGTCTTTTAGTAAATAGTGTTTAGTGTTTCCTTTTAGAAAAAAAATTATAAGGCTGTAATAATTCAAAAAGTTGCATGAATTGAAGCTTGAATTGTAAGGAATGTTTTTCTTTTCTTTCCACCTCAGTAAAGTCTCTTCTTCTGGTATTTGAGAAGGAATATGATGGTTAAAATGARCACCCACAATTACAGCTGATATATTTAAAATAATGGACAGAGGTACAAGTCTTAGAGGCTCTTTTTGACTGTGTGTCTGAGTTTTATAATTTTAAACCATTCATAAAAAATGCAGTCTTGCAGAATTTTTGTATATTTGTCACTGAGTTTTCCTACTCAGTATTGTTTGATAATACAAGATGGTTTAATGCTACTCTGTGTCCCTGCATGTTGAAAGAACTGCTGTATGAAGTTTCAGGCTGGCAGCAAATATTTAGTTTTGTATTCAGTCAGGTCAGTATACTTGACTGGAAAGCAGTAAGACAGTATGAAATTTGATGATGCCTCTGAGGACAGTGAGAAAGTGATCTGCCCTACAGCAGGCTTGTTAGTCTTAGCCCTTTGTGGGGCAAGACTTCATAATAAATGCTGAAGGAAAGAATTAGTGGAGGGAAAATTTTTCTAAAGTTAGAATGGAATGACTAACCTCATATATATGTTTGTTTTAAATCATTTTTGTGAGGCAGAGGAAATGCAGTRGGTTAAAACTCTGTCCTTGGACAAATATTTTGTATGACCTTTATGTAGGAAAATACTGTGCTAAAGTGTATGGAATCTAGAAACGTTACAGGGTGGGCCAGGAGTTGGCTGAGGAGGCGGCTGTAGATCTTGTTGAGAAGGAGATATTAAATAGTGCAAGGACATTAAAGGGAGTTCTTGACTGTCAGATTTCCTTAATGTGTTGCTCTTGAAACTTTTTCAAAAAATCAAAAATACTAAGTTTGAGGCCTTATTAACAACAAAAAGATACAGGAATATGAGGTAGCAAGTTATCTTGAACAAGGAGTAAGTGCAGTGAGGGAAATCAGTAGTGTAAACTAATAGCTTTTATGAGATGAGGTAATGTTTTTTTAAGCTCAATTTTCAGTTGCAAACAATAGAGGACAGTGGCAGTTTGCAGACTGAGTTTCTCATGTATTTCTGTTCTGAAAAAGGTGGGTGCTTTCATGCACCAAGCAAGAATCTTCAGCCAGTGTCAAGGAAGTATTAGCAGTGTTAGTCTTGGCATTGAGGCAATCCTCCAGGGAATGTCACATGTGGATCCTGGCCACTTGCAGACAAAAGAGGGAAGTTCCAGTCAAGCAGGCATAGAAAGTAAGACTAGGCTGCTCTACAGGAGACTGGACCTTAGGAAAAGGTCTGTTCTGTTTATTCTAGATGAACAAAATCTTCCACGGTTGAATAAGGGCCTCAGGTTGGTAAATAAATTCCAGGAAGAGACAAGGACAGAGATAGCAGAAGAGCAAATTAGCTGTATGTTAAAATATTGCGGAAATGAAAAGAAAGTGGTAGCACTGTGTTCAGGCTTATGCATCTTTTAGGACCAAAGGACATAGGCTGTCTGGTTGCAAAGGAGTGTTACAGGCTAAATTAGGAAAGGATGACCTCAAACAGCACGTGCCAGGCAGTGGGCATTGTGTGTGAAGTCAGACTGAGTTTGCAAAAGCTTAGGTGGGGCTTAACTGGGAGAGGTTATCATTACCTTAGAGTGGGGGCAAAGCTTCTGCAGGACAGGGAGATACGCTTTATATTGCACCGTCCTCTGAAATTATCACCAGTTCCCTTGTGGAAGTTAACAACCTGAAGAACTTTGCATGCAGATTTACCTCTTTAGTCCAAGGTTCTAACAATTTCCCCTTAAGTTTATGCAGTTCTTAGGGCAGTGAGTCTTGATCACTCCAGGTTCTAGGCAGTATTTGACATTAAAAAGTAATGAAGGGTTTTTTTTTCTCTTCACAGTTGTTTAACTTACTAGAAATAGAATTTGACTAATTTAAATTCCCTAAATGTTGTAGGAACTTGTTGTGGCATGAGTAGAATGTAACAGGTGTTAATTATGAGTGCTTTAAGTATTAATTTTTGGCCTATTCAGCATAAGTTGTAATTGATTTGAAGACAGATTTAAATGGAGGTGAATAGTGTGTGGTTATGAGGTGGCTGATGCAAAGCTTTTAACACTTCAGAATAAGGATTGGTAGATATCATGAAGGTGAAATAGATAGGAAGTTCTTTTCAGATGGAAACACACAAACTTCTTGAAAATGTTTATTTTCAGCAAAAACTTTGAAATTCTTAAGAGTTTCTGTCATTATAGCAGTGCAAGCTAGTGAGGAAAACACATCATTTTTTAAATTACACTATAGAAAAACAGGAACTTAATTAGGAATGTCTTAAATATTTGCCCTAATGGTTGATAGGGTTAAGGAGAACTTGATTCTAATGCCCAGTATAGCTGAGCAGTGTTCATGTTGGTTTTGCCCTCCTATGGCACAGGGGAGTGAAAATAGGATATGTTGGAAAGCACTTGACACATTGTAATGTTTGAATATGCTGTGGCTATGAATCGTATTGGAACGGATGTCAAAATTCGGAAGCTCTGATGTGATGTGCTTAACCTGCCTCACTTTACACCTAGGTCTCAGAACAGTTAATTTACAAAGTAAGTTGAAGATTGTGGAGCATGAGTTGTGTGGCCATTTTTAGGTATATAGACCAAAAAATAATTCAAATGTTTCTTAAAGCAATACCAAAATAAAGGAAATAAACATTTCCTTGAAAAACAACAAACCCCCTTATAACTGGGAATTTTAACAAGACTTGAACAATTTAAAATAACAATTTTTATTTAGCTTAGATATCTTGACTGGATGCTTGATCTAGACACTGGGAAAAAAACTGTGCATTTAGTACCAGAGAGCAAGAACTGGAACTATATAAAAGTAATGCTGAAAATTATTTTTTTTTAGGAAATGGGGAGAGGAGGAAGAGAAGTAAATAGATGCATAGGTGGATGAGACTAGTGCTGGCTGAACAGCTGGATTTAGGGTTGGGAGACCCATGGGAACATTGCAAAGAGAGAAGTCTGCTGAGCAAGATGTCATAGTGGGGAGCTTGCTTGTCTTTACAGGGAAGCAATGAGAAGGCTTAGCAATTCATATATGCTGGGGGAGAGGCAGGAATGCAATTGTGAGGGGCTGGGGAGAGAGAAGGTGGAGGCATCTGAATTGGGATGAAAGACTGGAAGCGTGGAAATTGAGAAAGGAATTTGGAGATAATGCTGTTGTGAAGAAAGGAGACCAAAAGGAATAGGAAGTGTTGAAATTCAAACTAAGATTTAGCAGAAGAATCTGCCCTCTGTGGTCTTGATCCTGCTCCATTTATGATGAAACCTGATATTCCTGAACACCTTCTTTCATCAAAGTATCTATCCYGTTCCCTGTAATTACTGCTTTTGGTCATAATATAACTTTAGGAGCTCGTTTAAATGCTGTCAAAAGTTCATGCCATAGGTGTGCAATTAAATTAGGCTTCTGAGTTGTGCAGGTGTCATGATGACACTTAAAAGTGTTTCAACTTTCTGCTTCTAAAAACCCAACCCTGGGGAAATGAATATGGTCAGTGCTAAAGATGAGCTTACAGATGTCAGGAAATGCYCATTATTTCATAAGGTGTGATCTGCTGTTTCCATGAGGCCCTCTTGTGTACACATATGAATAATTTCTGATGGATAAATCTCAGTCTGCATGGTGGAGGCAATGCCACTGATGGACAGAGCTGCCTGACAGGTGCATGGTGCCATGGCTTTGTGTGACAAGGAATGCACGGTTGCATGGCCTTACCTGTGACTGGCAGTTCAGTTTCTAAACTGGATATTAGGCCTATGCTATTTCAGAAAAAAGTGGGATTTGATCAGTGCTGTGGTTTGACTATGGCAGCAGCCTGTTTGAAAGGTGGGAGTGGGAATGTGCAGCTGGGGTAGGAGGGTGCAAAGCTGCTGCTCTTAGTGGCCCCATAGCCTTTACAGGCCTGTGTGGACTCACATTTATTGTGAGATCTCAACTGTTTTCTCTGAAAGTTAGATAAGATGGGAGAGTGCTGGAGAGGAAAAGGTAGTCTCAACATCTGGATGTTGCCTACATTGTTTTCTCCACGTGTGACTTTGCTCCAGAAGAATGGACACGGCTTTTCACCAGAGGCCAGAAGCCTGATATGGGAACGCTGAACATTAAAGTCACAAATGAGCTGCTAGGAGTTCTGCTCTAGCAGTAGAAAATGTTGAATAATATTCCATCCTCCAAAGTAAGATGTGTGTCCTTTGCTTGAAATTTTGTTTTTCTTTTCCCATCTTTTTAAACTGGAAGAATGCTCCTATGAGATAAGGAAAGACTATAGAATATGATGCAGTTTAAAGCACTCAATCACAACAGTGTTGCTCGCTATTAAAAAAATAATAAAAATCTCTCTACAGAACAGGACTTACTGGATTGCTCTATTATAAAAAAATGTTTAAGCAAAGAATTGAATTGGCTTATAAGTGAACACATACATACTGAGCAAGACTGGGCCCAGCCACAGTAAAGTGACTTAATATATAAGTCCTTTTTTTTCAATAGATTATTTTCAAAAAATCAAGATTTTTTCTTAAGAAATCAGAACATAATTAAACCAGAGGTGTACTTTTTAGAAATTTGTTCAAGAATAAACTGCTTGTCTTTTGCAGTTCAAATAATTTTCCTTGGAGTTTTTGTTTGTTTGGTTTGGGGTTTTTTTGGGTTGAGGTTTTAAACATGTGCAGATTATTTCTGCTTTTAAGAGAAACATTTTGAAAAATCCTGATTAGGAAACTTTTTTTCCTTTGATTTCTTTTTTTCAATAAAAAAAGCAAATTGGCTTGATTTCTGCTCTCTCCAGCAATTCTGTATATAAAAATCTAGAGCTAAGAAGCCATACAGCTCTGCACTCACTAAATACCATTGCAGGCAAAACATACTGAAGTTGGGGGTAATCATACAAACAACATCAGAGTGGGATAAGAAGTAAAATAAATTTTAAAAACACCTTTCCACCACTCATCCCTCCTGCTCATGCTCTACCTTCTCCCCTGCAGTGGCACAGGAACACAGGGAATGGGGATTTTGGTCAGCTTGCCACAGGTTGTTTCTCCTGCTGCTCAGGGAGAGGAGTCCTTCYCCTGCTCCACAGTGGGGTCCCTCCCACGGGAGACAGTTCTCCACAAATTTCTTCGATGGGCTTCCTACAGGGTTATGCTGAGTGGCCTTCACAAATTGCAGCAACATGGATCACTTGTCCCTGAGGTGCAGTCCTTCAGGGTCACAGGTTCTACCAGCAAACCTGCCCCAGTGTGGGTTTCTCTCTTCATGGGTCTGCAGGTCCCTGCCAGGAGCCTGTTCTACCCCTGGCTTCTCATTGATTCACAAGCTCCTTTCAAGCATCCCTGCTCTGGCATGGGATCACCACAGGCTGCAGATGGACTCTGCCTCTCTTRTGGGACTCCATGGGCTGCAGGGACAGCGCTGCTTCACCATGATCTGCAGGGGAATCTCTGCCCAGGTGCCTCCCTGGTACCTAAATCTAGCCACACAAACCCAATACAGCAACCTTTCTATTACTTATTAGCATATTTAGAATTGCGGTCTTGTTGAGGGTTTTTTTTTTTTTATTTGGTGTTTGGTGGCTTTTTAAAATAGAATTGGTTCATGGTGCTCTTTGGCAGAAGTTGGTTAATCTGTTTTCCACAATGCCATAGCATGAAGATTCTTCTTCCATTTGGGGGAAACTATACCAGCCTTAGACTTCTGATCTCTGCTGCCTGTTTGATACTGTGTTGTACCAGTTCTTCTGTGATTCCTGTGACGGGGGACATCTGGGCAGAAAATGGGGTGGCTGAATGGCAGCTGAGCATGTGGACACTAAGGGACAGGTGAGAGTGCAGTCTGATTTATGGGATCTCATGGCTGGATCACAGGATCCCCCTCCTTTTCTTTCCCCATCCTGGTATATACTTTGCCTTTTATTAGCTGGTGTGGAAGCACAGCATTCCCATGCTGCTTTGTGGTGACAGCAGGGGCCAGAGCAGCCCTGCGTGCCTGCAAGCCATCCCTGCAGGCTGCCACTCTGCAGAAGGGCATGGCTCCCACTGTGGGCAAGGGAGGGGTGACCTGCTTGCTATTAATTTGCTACACTCACATCAAGGGCTGGAATACATGTCTGTTCATATTAGGAAATTTCACGTGCCTGAAGTATTTTGGAAAGAAACCCAAACCTTTATCAGAATAAAGTTCTTATTGCTGAAAATGTTTGAACTGATGAATTAGCAGCTATTTTATTCATGAATTAAATTAGGGCAAAAACCAAAACCAAATTAGTTTCAATTAATTGTATCTTAAAATATGTAAGTGTTGCAGATTTCACTTATAAACCTTTCTTGTTTCCAGAAACAAGACACTGGACAGATTTTGTTGGATATGACCTATAACCAGCTGGGTGTGACAGAGAAGGAATATTTTGGTTTACAGCAAAATGAGACTTCAGTAGATTCACCTGTAAGTATAGTAAATAATAAATGTGTGTGCATGTGTATGTGTGTATAAACATACACACATGTATGTGTACACACATATTCATGCACACACATGTACATAAACAGTATTTATTTGTAACTGTTTTTAATCCATCTAATAGTTTTTCATTTCACAGCGATGGCTTGAACCAAGCAAACCTATTAGAAAACAGTTAAAAGGTAAGACTTATTTTTCCTATCTTGATTGTAACTTTGCAGTTCTATTTTTCTATATTCTTATGGCTAGAACAAATGCATATTGTCCAAATGGTAGATTTTTCTTCAAGAGCAAGTCTTGTGTCTTCCAGTCTTTTCAACAGATCCTTCTACTTTACCTTATTCCTACCTGAGAGGAAATAAGACCTATTAGATCATTAACTTTGATGCTATAATAGCAGCTAAACCTGGTTTCTGTGCAGTGTTAGACATGCTTAGATGGCCATGAAAGCAGTAGTCATATTGTGATGCCAGTGAATTCCTCCTGAGAGGGAAGCAAAGGAAGAGGAGTTTTGATTGAGGGAGGAATAGCCAGTTTTGTGTGTAGATTCTGAGAATTTCTTGTCTCACGTACAATAAGAAACCCCAAATATATGCATTTTTATTTAAAAAAAACTAACCAAAAAAACCAACGCCACACACTTCCAGATGCATCTGTTGTTCTAGTATGTCTTGTTTTATTCAGCTTTGGGTAACACAGAATGCCTACCAAGAGGGACAGGCTAGCCAGCATAACCCTGGCTGGAGAGCAGCTTAGGAGTGGCACTGAGTGGCGCTGTCCCAGTTTGTGCTGTGACTCCTGAGATATGTTTTTTCAGCACTCTCATTTTCACCTTGTGCTACAGATTATGCTTTTTTTTTTTAAATTAGTATACAAAAGTAGCATGTTGGACTTCTGTAATTTAATGTATTTATATGTTAGATAGAACTGAGCATTATCCCAGCTGAGATACCTTAAGTATATTTAGTGCTTTTCTCCCTTCTAATACTTAGGAGGCAAAGGAAGCTCAGTAATGCCTTTTATGCAAAGTAGCATATGCAAAGTACTTTAAATGAAAGCATTACTACATTTGACATTTGAGAGTATTTTCTTCTCAAAGTTGCTGTTTGGGCATCAGGAGAGACTTTGCGTATTTTCTTCTAGTTTTGTGAAAAAAATACACGGGATTTCTATGTGGTTGTTAATGTAATTTTTCTGTAAATATAGAAATAAAAATATTACACTCTTTCTGTTTTAAACTAAATATTGATTTGCTCTTCTAAAATATTGCAGGAGGTTTTCCCTGCACGCTTCATTTTCGTGTAAGGTTTTTTATACCCGATCCTAACACACTTCAGCAAGAACAAACCAGGTAACTTCTATTTGCCTTCGTGAACTAAGAATGTGTCTTACCCATGTCTGCAGCTTGGCAAATTATGCTTTATTACATAGATAACTTYCTATTACTCTTGGTATTGAATGCATTTGTAATAGAGAGCTTAATGCCATGCTCAAATGAGTAGTTTCTGATATACACAGCTTACAACTCTGAGATACAGCTGGAGTGTAAGTTASTGCAAAGATGTAAGTGTTAAAAGTATGTTTATTTGCATATTGAAATTTTTTTTGAGTCTGCATGCCCTAGGTCTATCTATCTTAGAAGTTTTGTATCAACATTGAGTCAGTTTTGAACGTGTGTAGTAGATTTAATGCTGAGGGTGTGGGAGGGTGGGGTTTATTTTTTTTGGTGAAGAACTGATAACATTTCTTGTTTTCTAGTTTGCCCATTACTTATAACATGCAAATATGTATAAAGCTTCAGTTTACAGTAGACTTCTGAAGTTTTATTTTTAAACCTGTCTTTGAGTTTTTGGAGTGGTGAGGTGCATGAATTGTAAGCAATTTGCAATTAATTTGTCACAAAATTTTAATTGAATACTTGTTTTGGTCAGTGCCTGTAATTTGGAGTTTAGCATTTGAAGGCACACATTAATCTGGGCATTAATCTGGCATTTCTGTAGAAATTTCATTAGCTTATTAATCTCAGTGACTTGGGAATGTAAGTAGTACAACATGTGAAATTATAAATCTTGTAGAAAATTTAGCTTTTGACCTGTTTTGGTATTTGTTAATCATGCAATTTTAAGATATTCTGCAGTTTAAAACTGAAATTATTCTAAGATCTGCTCTTTAAAGTTCTTCACATGCCCACTCTTCAGTATCGCTATGGACTAACATTATCAAACACACTAATAAGAGAAAGACTGAACTGCTCTTGGGGAATTGTTTAAGAGCTTTTTGTCAGCATATGCCGCTAGAGAAATGTCTCATCCTTCATTGAGTAGCTCCAAGGGAGACTCTCACACTCAACGTTGATTGAGATTTGGGGTGTTTTAACTTTTTTAATTTGCGTGCAAAATGAGTATTTCAGGGAGAAAAAGAGCCCAGTTCAGTGGTCATTTGGTTTTTGTAGTGTCAATTGCAACATTAATACTGTGACTGTGGAGTTGCAGTAGAGACTGCCAAAGATTCTTAAAAATATTGTGAGAGTAACTGGGTGTATGATTGCATATTTGTAAATGCCACTAATATTCGTTCATCTGTTTGTATAACTTGCTGGGAAATCTAGTGAAGTAAAACTAATACATGTAGCTGTTTAAATCATACCATTTAAAAATAAATGCACATTTGTTTCTTTTCCAAAAAATTATTTTCTAGGCATTTATTCTTTCTGCAGTTGAAGATTGATATTGCAGAAGGAAGGTAATAAGAAGAATCTTCACTTTCTCTATAATTCTTTTAAAAATAAAATTAAAAAGCCTTTGACCGGAGGGTATTGTTGCTGTAAAATTATCCCAGTTATCCTATAAATGTGCCTTGTGAAACATTGCTTTAAAGGAAAATCACGTTGCTAGAAAATGTTACAAACTTTCTCATAGCTCACTTGTTAAAACAGTTTAGAAGTCTGTTGTGAATAAGCTGTAGGAGATGCTGTGTGTCAACAGGCTCAACATCAGCCACAGAAATATTTATGCAAGGCTTAGTGTGCCAGGCTTGGAATTCCAAACCTGGGGACCCAATACCTAGTGCAGTAATCAGGAATAGTAACAGGCAGTTCACGCTATCCTTTCTCATTTCAGGGTTATATTGCCTATATGGTGGGCATATACCCAATAGTTTATTTGCCTGTGATTTCTATGTGTTTGTACATTAAAAAAGAAGTAACAAGGAAAACACGGTCCAAGTATTTGCTGCCAAATATCAGTTGCCTACAGGTGTTGGCTTTTTTTCTTTTATAGAGTCAGTTTTGGTCATAAGATCAGAGCTATCTTTGTGCTTGACATTTGGGTAATTTTAATGTTTGTGTCTCATTTTAAATACACCAGAATACAGCTATTAATGTGCAGAGTCCCATAAAAATATTTTCTCCTTTTTCTTTACTGACTAAGCATCCAGCAAGAGTTTGAGCATGTCCTTTTCTGATTAGTTCTTTCCMTTCACTTAAGGGACTGTTTAATATCTTGTACTGTGCTTTGACAATCAAACTTAGTAAGAAAAAAATCAGATACTCTTTTGGAGATAAATTAATCTTCGCATACTGAACTAATAGTGAGACAGTTTCAATAAGACATACATACAGCCTATGTTTCAATAAAATTATTTCCTCTCCTTTCCAGGTTATCATGCCCCATTAATTCTGCTGTTGTCCTGGCATCATATGCAGTACAATGTAAGTAATAACCAACCATTATTTTGTTAATAAATTTATTTGACTAACTACTTTCTTGGCTCTTTGGCACTTACAAGTCAGGAAAGATTTCTTTCCTTATCTATTTGTGCAGAGTATTCAGTATGCAGGTGGAGGTTATTAGAGCAGCCTCCTGAGACAATCTAATTAGAAAAAGAATACTTTCTAGACCTGTAAAAAAATAAAAAGTTGATACAAGAATAATGTTGCTATTTATGTATGCTTCTGACTGCTGGCTAAAAAGTCAGGTTTGCATTGTCAGTGGAAACAAAACTGTGAAACTTACTGTTTGTTACAATAGCTACGAGAAAGCATTCCAAGGGAATAAGTGGTCATCTAGAGAACAGATAAGAGGAAGGTAAACTCATGATTAAGAAACTACAGTGTTCTTACACAATGTTTGTTTCATGAAATATGGTTTGTTAGTTATGTAAAACTGGCCCTTTGCAACACATTTAAGGTGACTTTACATATGAGAACTTACACCCTTCTTATCTGCCTTCAGCTAGCAAAAACATTTCAAATGATGATACTAGAAGAATATCTTCTGTAGGAAAACCAAACTGGAGTCTGACAATGCCTCACAAGCATCCTCAACAGATAGTGGAAAACAGCTGGAGGAAGACCTTTCTCATTAAAAAAATARAGAAAAAAAACAGGTTGGGGGTTTAGTGGAGTTGGCATATTTGTTAAAATAGTCAGGGGAAAATAAGCAGGAATAGTTGTGTGATTATTTGGCTGAATCTCATTTTCATGGAAAGCCTAACAAGGCCCACAGAAACAATTGAGGTAATTTTTGTTTGAAATAAGAACCAAGCTAAAATAATTAAAGTGTGGTTTTCAAAGAGGAATGTGATAAACTCAGTATCTGTTGAAACCCTAAGAGTCTATGAAACGTTTGCTTTTATGTTTAAACATATCATATGTTGCACCCTTTTAAAAATGAAACTGTTATCAGATTCAAGCTTCAGTAAGAACAGTTGAAATTTTCCAAATTTCCCGTAGTCCCAGTTTTGGTGCCAAATGAAATGCATTCTGCTGGTGTTTCCGAGGCCCAGTAAGGGCACTTGAAGGCTGAAACACTCTGCACCATTAGGATTGCTAAATGAATTGGTGATCCAATTGTGCTAAAGCTCAAAAATGAAGAATGCAAAGGTTTTATCAAAAGGGAAATTATTCATGCTATATCTAGTGTACCCCAATTCCCCAAGTTGTTCCTGCTTCCCCTTCAGTTTTAGGACTGTTCCCTTTTTGGTACTTAGGCTAGGATACCTACTAACGCAGTTATCTGTAGTAAAGGAGAATGCTAGAAGGATGGTGAAGATTGTCAAAGGATGCTAGTGCGTTTTAATCATTTCTTTTGTGGTGGATTCTGGATTTTCCATTGAGTTATCTCTTTTTTCTAAGTTCTGATAGTGCTGCTTTTGCCAGGTGGTGGGGATTTTTTTTTTGTTTCTTTTTTAATTAGAAAAGCCACAGCACAGAAAACCCCAAACCCAAAAGTAACTATTTTTTGCTATCTGATTTTCTTTCTGTTGCTGTTTATGTGATACTGATATTTATTCTCTTCATTGGTAGGGAATGAAATGTTTAATAGAAAGACATATTCGCTTAAGTTTTTTGTATTTGCTTTTACCTGAAGATGATGGCATAAGAAAGACATTTTTGAAATCAAGGGTTTTGGTCTCCTTACTAAGTCATGTTTGCTGTGATTCCTGTCAATTGAAATAGTTTTAAGTAGTTTTCTATTAGCATTTTAATTTCTAATCATACTTAGTAAGGAAATCTGAAGTTCTTGGTATGAGGTAGCTGCTTATGAGAAATCCATTGTCTGAGGTTGCCATGAATCAGTTCTGCCAGAGCTATTTACTGCCACTTCTTGGTGGTTTTCAGGCTGCTCTCTCCTTCTGTATCTCCCCTTGTATGCAGAAGGGGAAATCCTTGTTGTCTGACAGCCTTGCGGGTTGTTTATTTAAAAGGTGTAGCAGTTGTTGCTGATGGAAGGGCTGAAGCCAATCTCTTTCACAGTGTATGAAGTCTGATGTTTGATATTTCTGCTCTTGCTTCTTAACTAAAGTTTTTCCATGTGCTAGTTGTATGGTTGGCCTTTAAAGGCTTTGTCTGAGTTTTGCAAGGGGACAGTTTTTGGTGATATTTGCTGGGATGCTGCTTCTCTGTAGTGCCCTGTGCGTGGGCATTTGGTTCTGAAATAAAGCTCTGATGTGTCCCTCTGCCCTGCTGCARCACACCCTGCCTTGCCTGGTGAGGCTGAGTTACAGGGGAATGCAAGTGGGTGTGAATACTGTGTCTGAAGAACATGTGACTGAACCTGATTACGAACATACTTCAGGCACTTCAAGAATAAGTTGTTAGTGTATTATCAGGAATGTGCTTAGTGGCAAAACAGTCAGTGGATTTTGAAATATTTTTTTAAGAAGAATTTGTTAAGGTGCATTTCAAATAATTTCATCATTGTGAAGTTGGAAGGATACAATCATACTGAAAAAAAACTTGATAAATCATGTGTTTTTAGTAGTGTAAAATGGGAACGTTGTACTGTCTATAAAACCAAATAAGGAAACCCATACATAGTATGACTATTCATTTTTTTWAAATTTCAAATGGTGGTTTAGCACCACTTGTTTTCTATCACTTCATGTAGCAAATTGGCATTTCCAGGCCATTGTTTAAATGCCCAGATACTGGTATGTAAGAAATCCCTATGGGTTTTGTGAGAATATGCTCTTATGTTAATAAATCCATTGCTGACTTGGGCCTTGAATCTGAAGCACAGCAATAAAGCCAGCCAAGGTATTATGAATGCTTCTAAGCTTGTTTTTTCATGAGCATCAGTTGCTCTTGTCTCCTGTGGTACTGCTCCTCTCAGCCCTGCTTTGAGACCCAGGAATCATCTCTAGCACACTGTGCTCTGTCTTTGGGACTTTGTTCAGAAAGGCGTTWACTGGCTGCCAGGGCTTCCAATGGACTTCAACCTCTTCTAAGGAGAGGAAGGCTGGTGATGATGAGGAGTCAAGGAAAGCTGAACTAAGTGTGAAAATCTCTCGGGAACTGGGAATAAGAGTGTTAGAATTTTGTGAATGCTGGAAGATTGATGTCCCAGAGATAGAGGTGGGCTGTAAGACTTAGAGAAACATCAACACCACAGTGGGGCCTGACTCTTTCTTCTGACTTGCCATCATTTTGCCTTACTTTATAAAAATTAGATTGACCCCTCAGACTTCCTAGTTTATGGAAATTTCTTCCTTTTCATGGTTAGCATTTGGGGATTTTTCTGTGTGTGCTCACTACCCATGCTTTCTTGAAGTGAAATACTGCTCATAAGGACATCTCATATAGGTTGAGACTTGCTTACAGGTCATCCAGCTTTCTGCTTCTTTCCAGGGCATCTTTAACCCTTGTGTCTTAGAATCAAAATCAGACCGGATTAGCAAAGAGAGCTTTCAGCTGAATTTCCAGGGTTTGAAATGACTTACTAGGTGTGTTGGGTAGTCTGAGGATTGTGTGTATGTCACATCAGTTCTTCTGAGGCCTGCATCAATGCTGTTCAGCTAGAGGTACCTTTTATCATATCTTACAATACCTGTCATCAGCAGTGCCAGTGTAATCTGTGTGATGGTGATGAAACTCCCAATACAAGAATCAGCTTGGAGAGATTAATTGAAAAACATTCCCATTTTCTTCCATATGGTTCACTGAATTCTAGATTGCTGCTCCTGAGCTTGCTAGCATCTCTGTACAACAGATCATCTAAGTGTCCTGATTTTTTATATACAACAACTTTCCAGCTCTTTTGGGCTGGTTTTCCCTAATTATATTTTACAGTTGTGTTAGGCAATACAGAAGCCACTTCAGGAGATCATTGCTTGAATTATTGTTTGTGATGGTCTTCCATTAAGCCACAAATAATTTTTTGAACTGTAACACTTTAAAACAAGGTACAGTCTCCAGAGTGGAGAACCCCAGATTGGCATACTGGCCAGTGCTGTAGCTGAAGGAGCTGACTTTCTGCAGTGCCTCATAGATTTGACACGACTGTTCTTCTGTATTTTGAGTTGGATGAACCTATTAAATGTTTTTGTGTAACATAACTAAAAAGGGGGAAAGAGGAGTTTCCCAAGGTCAAKGTCCATGTAATACAGAATTGCACTCATGGTAGCAGCCTCAAGTTGCACCAGGGAAGGTTTAGGTTCTGTATTAGGAACAATTCGTTCATAAAAAGGGTTGTCAGGCTTTGGAAGAGGCTGTCCAGGTAAGTGGTGAAGTCATCATTCCAGGAGGTATTTAAAAAATGTGTAGATGTGGCAGAGGGATATGGTTTAGTGTGGGCTTGGCAGTGCTGGGTTAAGGGTTGGACTCAATGATCTTAGAGGTCTTGTCCAACCTAATTRACTTWGTGATTCKCAAATGAGTAGTGATGAATGCTGAGAAACAACATATATGGCAGAGGATCAGAAGCATTAGTTTGGTAAAGCCTCACAAYGTTTTGGGAGTACTGGTAACTGTTCCTTTAAGTCTTTTATCCCATTGTCTCCTCAAAATGAATACTCTTTGTACTTTGTATTATACTTTGCTTTTCTCAATAGTTTTTTTGATTTTGTCTGTATGGTTTCTGAAGTACATGTTATATTTGAGATGCAGAAACAGCAATGCAGTATAGTTTATAGTTTCTAATTTGTTTCTTCCTTTTCCTTGTGACTATTGTTTTGTGTTGTTGTTTGACTGTGTCTGGGTTTTGAGCTGCTGATTTTTATTTTTTAGTTCTTCTAATAAAACGCATCACAATGACTGGCTCATTTTTCATTCTGGAGTGGTAAATAACTTGGAGACTACCATTGTGCATGCATAGTTTTCTCTATTTTTCCTTCACAAATGTTCCTTTGTTTTTATTAATGCCTAATTTCTCATTCTGTCTTACCACAAAATGGCCAGCTGTTGTAAGTGGTCATAAGCAGCTATTTACAGTCATGCCTAGGCTGAACATTTTGTAAGGGCTCTTGAGTGTGAAGCATTATTTCCTCTTACAAAACAAATTAGTTTTGACTCACATGATAGCTAGTTCTACTTGTCCTGTAGGGACATCACAATTTCTTAGGGACTGAGTGGGTTAGTGTTCATATTCACATCCTTATTTGGATACAGGTTCCACTTGTTGAAACACCTTTCCTCCTCTCAACATACACTTCTGTGGGTTTTGGTCCTTTTAGAAATTTCTCTCTGGAAACCATTTTCAACATGGTGTCATTTTGCTCATTCCAATGTACCTTGTTAATCTGTCTTTAGTAAGTGTCAGCATTTTTATGTTGGTTCTTTGAAACTGAATTCTGCTGTAGCAGATTGTTTTCTGATGCCAGACACATTTTAATACCTGAATAATTTTTAGTTACTGTTCAGAAACAGTTTATGCTAGGAAGTTCATCTTTCTTCTGTTCTCTTTTTGTGCCCAGAAGCAATCACTTAAAATTTCTTAACTGATTGAACTGTATAGATTAAGTATCTTTTCTTTTTGTACCTCAGTGTTCATATGAAGATAAATTAWTCATTAGCCTTTAATACTACATTTCACCCTCATCTCAAGAATGTGAGTCATTATTGCTGTCCTGATTTGGAGGCCAGTCATATGATCCTATGATTTCTATGTTTTAATCCYGGACTGCAGTTTTATACGTGAGGGATTTTACAATTTATATGCGAGGGTCTTCCTGTGGTTTGTTTATTCTGTTGCCCTATGAACCTGATCTTTATATGTAGTTATGCTTTTTTTAAACAGGAAACTCAATTCACTTTTGTGCTTTATTCATGTGATCTAAAACATTAAAATTGCAAAAAAGTTATAAATTAAATATGAACCTGCTTGATTGTTTTCTAGTACACTTCTCAGGTCTACAGAAAGTTGATATTTAACTAGTTTCTGAAGACTAGCTTTTGTAGGCATTCCCTTGGGTCAGTTTGTCCATATGATCTATAACTGATTTCTCATCATGGTTAGGCTATGAGCCATTCATGCATTTCTCTTCTTATATCTGAAGTTACTTGAAATGCCCACGTGCAGAAATAGGTTCTGGTGCTATTACTTTGGATGCAATTCTTTTTCTTATTATTTACAAGCAAAGTCTGTAGAATTAGAGAACAATGTCATCTGCACCTTGAAGGATATCTGAACAAATTACTTTTGAAAAAAGTATGAAGAATATATGGCTTCTTTAGGCTTCRATACGGCATAGACAGATCCTATGCTCTGTTAACATAGATGATCTCAAGACTTGTGTTTCAAGCACTTATAAGCTCTTACTTTATTGAAAGTTTGTTGAACTAGTGTTTTGGCATGGCTACTTGGATATTGAACTCTTCTTTTACTAGAAATTAAAAATAAATATCSTGTTTTTACTATGTCCTTCTAAATTAATGGCTCATCACATTCCTTCCTTTAAAGCTTTCATATTAGATATATAACTCTAAAATACAATATTCTGATATTCAAATATCAGTGGTTTGTTTGATTTTTGACTCGTCTTTGGTTCCACTTTCTCTCACTTTGCTCTATATTATTTGCCAKTTATAATAAATTAAAGAGCAGCCATGGTCTAGAATGGAGAAAAGTTAAAATACTATCATTTTTATACTCTAACTTTATGTTCATTGAGTTAGTATCTGCTGTCTCATGGTCAGAGCAGAAACTATGTCAGGAGAAACTCAGATTAGAAATAGGTCTTTAATATTTCCTGCCCTTCTTTTCTCTTCTGGAGAAAACCAGTAAAGAGATAGAAGCATCATGGGTTATTGTTCTTGCCGGCGTCTCGATATGTCCTTACTTTTTTYCCTGCTTGGATAAATTAAATTTTACACAAGATCATTAGTCTTGCAAGATGTTTCTCTTCTACTGTAACAGCTGGCTAGGGAGTTGGAGAAGCTAAATTGCTCCCCTTGTTGGCATGGCCTCAGGTAGCTAGTAGCAAGAGGAAAAAAACCCAGAGTGGCCTATTTAGAAGATCAGAAAGAAGACTACCTCATAATGTGTGAAGGAATAACAATTGCRCCTTTTAGAGAAGGTAAAATTACAGTAACTATATCTTTTCCTGTTGCAAAGAAAATGGAAGTAGAAAATGATGTGATCTTATTTCTGGCAATCTGGTCTTTTCCCATTGGCAAGAATGGAATTCAAACTGGCTGCAGCAAACCTTAAAGATGTAGATTGTTTCATAGAAAATAGGGGTYGTGTTAATGACTGGCAAAGGAAGTGGATCCTCAATCAACTACTGTAATTGTGAAATTGTGGGTTTTATTTTACACCATTATTAGCATACTACTTATTTCTAAAAGTTTCAAATTTTCACTTTTATTGTTGTTGCCTTAGAMTTAATATTGTCAGGCTTGGATTTTTGTCAATATATAGATATTCCTAAAAATCATTTCAGTTTCTTATGATACTTCTGCATCATCTGTCTTGGTTGATTTCGTGKTTTTTTGTTTTGGTTTGTTTTTATTCRTTCTTGTTTTTTTGTTCTTATTCAGATAAATTTTCCAGTAATGTTCAAATACATATTTTGGCTCTCCTGGAAAATATGTAGTCCTTTCCTGCCACTTGCTAATTAATTTAAAGTTTAGGCTACCTTTCAAAAGAAAGAACTAAGTATGCAAGACTTTCTGCATTTAAAGTAAATCAGTTTCTCTTTATCATTCCCTTTTTTATTTAAATATATCTCTTGATGCAGACAATTAGGTGTGCAACTATATTAGCTTTTGACTGCATTTCCCTGGGAATTGTATTGTATCATTGTAGTTCCATTTTCTGGAACATATAAATCATGAAGTTTGAATATATGTATGTGGGAAATATTAGTTATCCCCTGTACTACAGATCTGACATAATTACTAGGTGTAAGTTATTACTGATGTGCCTCCCATGCCCCTCAACTTGAATCACTTAAATATCTCTGTTGTACTTTTTTTTWAATTTTCTGGAAAATAGTGTTAATATTATTGATAGTATGTCCTAAAAGTGTGCTCTTGAACTTTGATTTAGTTGAGACGCTTTTGATGCTGAATTGTTTGCTGCCGATCAGTTACTTTCTTTTGTGTTAATTTGCAAATCATACCAATCACTTCTGGGAAACTTTAAGGCTTTATAATCACTATTCTATACTCCTTATGAAAAAGAAGGTTAGTACAGGTTATAGTTATTTACTTTTTGTAGCAGCTTGGTAATGTTATGTGTCAATCAGCAGTTATTTCACACTTTCTCTTAAGTAATTCACAGCTGAATTTCTAGGACAGTGTTGTAGTTGGGTAGTAGAGTGATTTCCACCTGAATTTGGGAGGAGTGGATGCTTTTTAAGTGACAGATCTTGTTGAAAACTTCTAATATGTTCTAGTCAAGTAAATGTGTCAAATTGATTTCATTTGCCATCTCTTACTGAAGCAATTTGGTATTCTCTGATGTTACAGTGCAGCACATGTGTGTCAGCACAGCACATGACATCTGTCTGGTGCTGTTACAGGTTGTGATGCAGAAATGAGGCTACATAAGTAACTAAATAAAGTACTGAGTCATTCAGTGCCTGAGGTTATAGTTATGGTAAATGTCTTTTGAAAAAAATCTTACCTCGCTGAGGTCATACAGTTCCCGATGTTCAACACTTCTTGTCTGTTGGGAAATAGTTGGTAATTTCTGCATTTTCCCATGTGTTTTAATGAGAAGGAATTTCTTCTAAACAAAAATCCAATTAACTATGAAAACTTTGTATATGTGTTTCTTGTTTCTTAACAGCACAACTTGGAGACTATAATGCTTCAGTACATTGCTCAGGATATCTTTCAAATTACAACTTTATACCAGAGCAGAACAAAGATTTTCTTACCAAAGTAGAAACGCTACATGAGCAACACAGGTAATGTGAACTTTTATTTCTCTCTCACCTCTTGAGCTTTTAAAGGAAAAAAAAGATGTCAAAAGGAAGACTCAAGTTCTTAGTAGTTTTGTTACAACAGCCAGTTATATTGCATATAGCTACTTTTAAATGAAATATTTGGGTTTATCATAGAGATACTAGTTTAATTATATTCAGAGTATGATGCTAATATGTTGAAACATCTAAATAAATTTCTAGTTATTACCTCTAGGAGATTAGTTAGCCTTAAATATTATTAAGGGAACAATCTGGAACACTATACTAGATGTTTGAGGAGTTTGCTGCATGAAGAACATTTGATCATTTTTCAAATTCTACAGATTTTTTTGTCTATATATGTGGGAAAAATCTCCAAGAAATGCCATAGCCATAAACCACTTCAATTAACTTTGTGCTTTCACTCCCCTCTCCTGAGTGTAATACAAAGGCTGCAACAGATTATTCCAGTCAGTGCGCTGCTAATTATTTTTTCTGACCCTGCTGATTTGTCTCTTGTAAGACTGCAGCTTTGGAATTAGTAGTGTTGATCAGATACTTGCAAGCTGAATGCAAATATACCAATCTAAGAAATTGTCTGTGAGAAAATGAAATCCAAATCTCTGTAGACTTGTTTTCTCTCTATCTTAACTGCGGCAGAGCTAATTCCCTGCTCTCTTAGTTTCTTTGATTTATGCCCTGAAATATTTCCATTTTCATGTCTTCCTAATGTCCCTCAGCTGCTTTTTTCTCATCTTTCAATACTCTTATTTTTTCCTCTGGTTTCTTTACTGCTAGTGAGTGTAGTGAGTAGTTCTGAACTTCACGCGTGGCCCCTAGCCATCCAGAGCAGGCCTTGTCATTTATGGGGTAAAAGAAGATAACCACTGAACTCTTAACTCCAGCTGTGCTTTCTGTTGGAGATACTAATCTGGGCTGCTTTCCAAACAGTTTGTGTTCAGGCACACAATAGCTGATGCTTCTTTCTACTCCTTCCAAATTAATTTGCAGTTTCCAGTAGACTCAGTAGGTTTTGAGGGGAAGTTTTTAGACAGGAATGAATAAACCTGCTTGTCTTTTGGAAGCAGTCAGCTRGGAGACCACTGAGGGAAGTTTCTGAAGAGTCTTAGATTGGCTGGGTTGAGCTCATGTACTTAGTGCTGTGGTAGCGAGAGATATAAAACTGCAGAGGAAAGATCGGAAGTTAGCATTGGTCCAAATTAAGCTGTGGTGGGGTCTGTTGGAAAGACTAGCTAGTCCTTTCTTCTCTGTGTCMTTTCAGTGATATCAATGCTTTCATTGAGTGTCTTTGGGGTGAAGAAGCCTTGATGGTTAAGAAGTTTAACATCTCTATTGGAATTAGCAGAGATGTTGGTAATTGAAAGTCTGAATAAAAATACTGAGTAGATTGGACTGGAAAATATTTTCTTTATTGTTTTAACACAGTCTTTCTAAACTTAGCTCTTAAGGCCAATTTACTTCAGAGTGCAAGGAGAGGCAGACAAGTTATTGTATACTCTGGCAGTATTTCTTGCATACTCCTTTGACATTCCTATGTCTCAGATGTGAATTTGACTAGATCAGTGCCAAGAGCATACTTGACAAGAATGCTTTGGTGTTCACCAGAGCTGCTGGGAAGGAAAGACAGAAAGGAAGAATTTACTTTTTTACCCTTTGGGAGAGCATTGTTCCTTTGGAATGAAATTTCTGCTAATCTGGAATAAAAAATGTTGCTGTGAACCGTATAGGTTATCTGTAAGTTATTATGGCTTTGAAATTGCTTATATTACAGGGTTTCAAAGCTGACCCTATAAACATCTATCCTTTTTTCATTCTTTAGTGTCTGTGCTTTGGGCACCTTTCACAAAGGAAAATAAAAAGGCTTGGATTGCTGAAATACAGACTTRAGAAGTTATGTCTTGTTATGTGTTGTAACACAGTGCAAGGTTTTTGTTACCTAGGTCTTATGTTGCTTTTCAAAATCTGAGGAAGTATTCCMTGAACAAGTCCATGTCATACTGTTCAGCAGACAATATGTAGCTGTTAAGAAAGCAGCTGTTGTCATGTTGAACTTGTGTAGCTTCAGAAATTTTCCCTTTGTTTTCATCGCTAAATCCTAGRGGGATTTTTCTCTATATAGTTTGTTCTAACGTGGTTTTCCTGCTGTGTTTTGCTCAGCATAAACAGCCTGAGATCTTAGGATGCAGATATTGTCCAAACTGGTAAGGTTTTCATAGTGCTTGCTAGATCCAGCCATCAGTTTGAAGAGAAAGATGCCTTTGAAACTAAATAGGATGCTTATATTCCAGATGAGGTTCACTAATCCTTGGGTATCAACAACTAAAAAAATTGGAMTATCAAGACCAGTTTCCTCTTGCCAGTTTATCTCACTGAATAATTACCATCTGCTTGGGGACCTGAAGGTTTTGTTTCACCTCTAATTGAGTAGGAGGGTGTAAAAACAATGAGTAAAAAACCTAAGTCTGTGCTGAGATACTTGTTGGCCCTTCAAGACACAAGGCATGTCTGGTCTGGTGTAGATGGAGTATACAAATTGAGAATTAAAATTTGCAGGCATATCTTGTTAGTGTGCAGCAGACCTTCTGAACAAAGTACTTGGTCAAAATATTAAAAATGACAGCAATGTACTCTTGCAAACATATTCAACACACTTTTATATAACAAAATGGCTATTTYACATTGGTTTGTTTCCATAATTTTCTGACACAGTGAAAGATACTGGGTCTACTAAAGTTTTTCAGAATCAAGCTGACAATAGTCAGTATAGATGTAGATCTGAGAAACCAGTTAACTCAGTATTGTGACAAACAGCAGTTTTCTTCATCTTTGCTCTTTTTTCTTGATGTGATGCCATCCTCAAGCCGTGCTGACCATGGCTTTCCAGTTCACGGTAGCTTTCAGTTTTCTTCAGCATGATGTAAGATTTCCTAGAGTGACTGTTTCAGGGCATTGTATTTGGATAGCTTTCCATTTTAAAAGAGGGATATTAATTGGAAGTAATAGAGGCTGGAGTTCTTAACATAACTCAATATTATGTCAACTTTGTGCAGGTTGTACCTAAATTGCATTTGATTAATGTGATTTTATGCATGTTGTTGTGGAAGCTTACCTAGCAAAGAGTTGTTTTTACCTGTACTTATAGAAGTTTTCTTGAAGACGAGAAGGTCAAATGCTTTTATGATTTTAATGTCTTAGCTGCAGGAGAAAAAATAATTTAGGACTTAGAGATTTTGGGTAAACTCGGATGGCTTTTCCTTGTTGAGTTTCATAACTTCAACTTTTAGTCTGTTYTCTCCCCTTTATTTTATTAGTGCATTCCTGCTTCTTATCTTTCTTCTACATGACTTCTTTCTGAGACACTATGAAATGCACAATATTTACAGATACAGCTTCTTATTAAAAAGTCAGATTTTATAGGGGAATTGTTTCCTCATCCCTTTGAACCTAACAGATAACAAAGATTTTTCTAAAAATAGCTAGTCCAGAGTGGCTAAAGTAATAAAATCACATATAAATCACTTAATTTTTTGGGAGTACTTTAGCAGGGCATTCACCAGTAAAGAAATTGTGGACTACTTAGTGTGGGGTTAYTTCTGACACACTGGACTTCAGCATTCTTCTGGTTTTATGCATTTGGAATAAATATGATATAATATCTTTTACTTTTGACTTGTCTGTGGTTCATATTTATTATTTTTTCCCTTCTTCTAGTGGCCTCAAGCAATCTGAAGCAGAGTCCTGCTATATAAATATAGCAAGAACACTTGAATTCTATGGAGTGGAATTGCACAGTGGTAGAGTATGTTTACATTGTAATTTTTCCCTTGGAAAGTAAATTTATATGCTTCTTTTTTTTACATTAATTAATAGCAGTAAAAAAAAAAAGTGATATTTAAGTACTGACTTTATCATGTGTTATTTTTAAGTAGAGCTGGGTAATTTTTCAAAAACTTGTGTGTGACATAGCTGCTAGAATTTCAACCAAATAAGCTAGAGCTCCTCAAAAGTGTAACAAAGTATTTTTAAGATAAASTATTTCGTTACTGCAATATATTTTACTTAATAATTTTACAAAAGTTTCTTAGTGTCTTAGCATGAAAGAAAATGAAATGCTCTGTTTAGTTCTATTAGTTGGCAGGTGTTTTAAAAGTTTAATTTCTCTGAATTTCTAGCACTAATTTAAGTGTTAAGAATATTTTTTTTGGTTTAAATTCTTGTATTCCCTGATTCCAGGTTAAATCTAAGTATTTAACAGTGTGAGCGATGACCAGTAAAAATGTATTTGAACTCTTTTAGATACAAGGTGTTAATTGATAAGAAACATGTCTTAGTATTTCATTGTCTACTGCAATTTAATTTTTTGACTACACTATTCATCTGAAGTGAATCCCYAAAATGCTTTTTTATTTGCATCCGAGGGTTCAAGTTACCTTTTGTGCTTCTGTACAATAGTAAATTGTTCTTGTGTAAGACTTGTAGTGTAAAAACCAAAGGAAGTGTACTACAGATAATTTATTTCCTAGGTGAAAATGACTTCTAGTTTTCCTACATTTTTTGAGGTTTGTTAATAATCCTGACACTAAGAGTTAGAATGAAAAATTAATAAATATCTTTAATGATGAGGAAAGAATAGAATACATCCTTCAGCGTATTTTCTTCTTGCTTTTCTTTATGCTGCCAAAAATAAGTGAGTGCTGCATTGAATTTCTAGAAATTCCTAAAGTACTTCTGTATGAAGCCACTATTATTACATTTATATTAATGAAATACAGTGATCAAAAGGTAGACACTTTTTTTAATAATGGATAAAGTAGAAAGAAAAGGAAATTATTAAATCTGACTTTGTATAGTCTGTCCATTAGGTCATCTGTCACCTTTCTACTTTATTGAAAAAGCTCTTAGTGTTACACTTGAGATCACTATATGCACTTAACTTGATTGGATATTTTCCTTTTAACTTCTAATATAGCCTAGTATTTTGATAAGTCAACTTGAGTGCTAAGACTTCCACACTAGACTATGACCAGTCTCTGAATATTGACGGGATGTTGTTTCTGAAAGCTCTTCCAATTTCCATTTTCCTTCCTGAGCTGCAGGCCACTGAACTGCATGCAGGATGTCAGTAGTGATTTTACCAGTGCCAGAAGGGATGATAGACTGGATTCAGACATTTTCAGCTAAATGAAATTTCACTGCAGATGATTTTGCTGCTGTTTCAATTCAAAAWAATAGTTTTATCAAAATTCAGATTTTCTTAGGATGAAATATTTGAAGTGATCTGATTTTTCTAGCCATTGAACTAGACAGTTAGATGTGTAGAAGCTGCTAGGAAGGAAATAGAACCCAAACCAGAAAATATCATGCCACCTTTCAAATTGAGTTTCAATATCATTTGAATGTTGATCTTCATTCTTCCTCTCCCTTCCTTATCTCAGAGTAGGTAATGGAAAAAGMAAAGTACAGAGAAGGATAAAAATCACGAATGCTTTAAGGAAAAGCCTTCTGTAGCAGGTGAACAGCATTGAGAATGTGAATAGCCAACAAGATCTTCAGTCTACCCAAAAAGAGACAGATTTAAGTAAAGGAACTTTTCCCACAATGCTGCAGTTGAACTGTAAGCGTTACTTCTGATTTAATGGATGCACAGCTATCACGAGCAGTCAGGCAGGCACTGGAGGCCATTAAACATAAAAGAAGCTTTTAAACCAGGAAATCCTCTACCTGTAAATGACCTGAAGMTGGAAGAAGGGAAGTTGTTAGCCGGGGAGTAGTTGGCTGTCTCTGAAGTTTTGTCCTTCCAAAACGTCATTTCCAAGTCCCTGTTTGGATTGAATGCCATGAGGCAAACCTCTCAACCAACRTCAGGTTGATCTTGCTCCCTGTTTACAGTGAAGGTTTATAAGCTGCTTCTTCACAGAGGCTACTATGTCCTGCCCCTGCTTTGGCAGGGGTGTTTACAGTTCTTCCTGATATTCTCCCCCCTCTCAACACTGCTTTTAAATCATCCTTCCAGTTTTGTCACATCCCAGTGCCTTGACCAGATTTATCAGGGCTAATTAAACTGTGTCTCTGTGAAAGGCTTTATCTCTGTGGATTCTGATGATCTTGTTCCTCTTAGATTGTGTATGGCAGAAGAACCAGATAATACCTGGCTTTTATACTAATGGCCCAAAGAGGCTGGTGCTCCTGTACTGGTGATTGAGCGTGGGATACTTTTGGATAATGTTTCTTGAAGAGCAGATGGATATATAGCTTCCTTATTTTTTGGTTTTATGATACAAAGTTAAGTATTTAATGTAAGTGTGAGCCTTTTTTTTAGCAACTTACTAAACGTGCAACTTCAGTCTGAGCTCAGTTTTCATCTGCAAACACTTTTGCGTTTTTTCTGATGAAAAATCTGAACTGCTAAAATATTAAAATATGCGATGGTGTTAGGAGACTCAAGAGAGTGAATTCAATATMTTAAACTATATTGATATTTCTTGAATTTCTAATCTCCTTTTCACTCTGGACCACTATCCCCTCTGCTCAATAATTAATCTGCTGTTAACTTATCTTTCATTTTTACTCAGAGAGTTGAAGATAGGAAATTTTTTGAATCAATATTATTTCCATATCTACAAAAATCAAAATGATACTTGTAAGTTAAATCAAATATGAATCAGTACTTAACTAGCTAGATGCCTGGCATGATAATTTTTTATCTTTACAAATTTTATTATTCTCTTCATGTTATCTGTTTTTAAATAAAAATATGCATGTTATTTCTTYGTTATGCAATTTAACAGCTTGATGTTTTGAAAGGGAAATAACTGTACATCAATATCATATTTCATATAAGAGACCGTCTCTTTATGCTATTCCAGAATCTTGATTTTGTGTTTCTTAGGCTCAATACAAGAGAATTCGTAATAATAAATAACATGGGAGCTTAGTGGTTTGGGCTGGTGCAGAGGAGGGTAAGGAATGAACTTTGTTCTGACAAAGCTTCTGGAGGAAATAAAGTAGTTTAGCCTAATTAATCCCCATCAAGTGTTTTAGATAATCCTTTATGTCTACTTAATCATGTTGATTTTAAGGTTTTACTTTAAAAGCTATTATTTCTTCACAGTATTGATTTTTAAAAGCAGGGACCTGAAGTAAGCTCAAAGTGCTAATAGTACAATTTTCTACCCTGCTTTAGGTTGGCCATATCATGGCAGAAACCACTAAACTGTAGGCGCTTAATCTCCTGAATACCTCAGTGTTTTTCCCCACGTATTAAAATACAAGGATGTCAGTTCTGGATTCCTGTATTATGCTTTGCAAATTACGTTGGACTTCACTCATTCGTGGGCCTGTATCACACTTCTATTCAATTGTTTTTAAAGGATTTGTTATAGACTTTCCACAGTATTGCCAGGGCACATGCTACCTGTTCTGTTTTCCCTTACTAATATAAAGAAATTGGGATTGGACATGGAGGAAAGCCATATATTAATTGAGCCCAGAGTACCATCTAGAGGAGCAGCTGCGCTACTGAAAGCTTTGCGAGAATCTCTCGCCATTGGCTGTCCTTTAAAAACAATCTGAAACTGCTTTTGAGTCAAACCTGATATTTGAAACAATGGATTCTACTTATATGTGGATTTATGTATACATTTAGGYCTGTTTAGAAATGTGTGTCATGACACTTTATTGTGTATTGATCATAAGAACTGGGAAGCCGAGATTTGTGACTTCTTTAATATCTGTCTGGGTTTAGGCTCAAAATGACCATCCAGCATTCTCCTCTCTGCCTTTTTGTTTTTGTTGGGTTTTTTTGGTTTTTTTTAAACTCAAATGTTTACTTATATGGTTTCTCTTGAGTATCTCCGTACCTAGAAAGGATTGTAAAATTCTGATTTTTTTTTTTTCTCAGTTGCATGTGTTAAGCTAATGCACAGCTTTTGGTTTAGWTAATAATGGATTTCATTTCGTGTATGAAATATTCATGTACACGTGTATTTCTCCAACATATTCTCATATGTGAAATTATGGTCACCTCCTGTGCAGTCTTTCTTGGTAAGACCTTTTAGGAAAAAGTAAGGAATTATTTCCTCTCTTTTTTTTAACAGCATGTAATCAGGCAATTTTTGTTCAGTTTGTTCAGTTCCCAAAATTCTGTGACATTTACCTGACTAATCTTGTGAAGAATTTCAACTTCTTTCCTGAAATTGTTAAGGTTAGACTTGCAAATTTACTCTTGATACAGACATAAGGGAACATCCAGGATAGTAGGATGAACGTTACAACTTTTGTGAATGAATAATATTTAGAATGTGTGATAGATAACATCAAAGGAAAGAGATGCACAAAAATCAAAACTCAAAACTCAAAAATGTCATTGATTTTGTTCCTCAAGTGTAGCAATTTAGGTATAGAAAGCTTGAAAATAAATTTATTCGTAGATAAACGTGAACGGCACAAACTGCATCTGTGTTCTTACAGTATTTTTCTTTTTTAGGATCTCCATAATCTAGATCTTATGATTGGAATTGCATCCAGTGGAATTGCTGTATATAGAAAACTCATCTGTACAAGCTTCTATCCATGGTAAATTCCTGTATTGTAAAGAAATCTGTCCAGTTTTTTCAATCGTACTTCCATTTGCTTTCACATTTTTTCCAAAGAAGCCTACAGTACCTATATTTGTTCTTTATGGAATATTGTGTTATTTCCTTGKGCTTAGATAAAAACAAAAACTTGCCTAGGCTTTAATCTTTAAGACTTTTCAAGTCCGTGCACTGTGTGAAGTCTTGACCAAGTTAATTTACGTACAGGTATAAGTACATTTTTAGGAGGACCTTGTGGTCTTAGAGATTTGCTGCCAATGTGCTCAATAATGTCTCTTTAAAAACAAAATCAGTCAGTATTGCTAATAAAGTTCAGCCCCTAATTCAGTCTGAATAAAGTTCAGTCTGAAATTTTAACATGGCATTCAGCAAGAAGACACTTCTTGAAGTAGAAATGTAAAATGAGGTTTTTGAAGTTTCAGATTTACAGGAAGTAGGATAACATGATTTAAACATTTTAAGTCTCATCAAATATGGGTATATAACATTAACAAGCAAGTGAGAGACCTTCACATTATTCTCTGATACATAAAACATTAGAATGCATRATTGTGCTGTAGAAAATAACCTCTGCAAAGAAATAATGTGCACAGGAGCTCTGATGTGAATGACATGAGAAGTTATATAAGCTATAATTTTTTTAAAGTGCTGTTGGGCTTTATTAGTTATATCATACTAMAAAYTATAACCTGAATAAGAAATTATATRGAGGTCAGGCATTTCCTTAAGGTTTTTGGATTGAATCAGAAAAAAATTTTTTCCAGTTTTTCTTTTTTAAATGAAGTATGAACTATTTTTTTCTGCTTGATAAAACTATAGCTTTGTCATGTTATGCATGAATTCTTTGAATTTRTAAGAATTGTTCTGGATAACTTTTTCAGTAAAATAGTACAGTGTTCTTAATCATGACAGAAAAATGTATTCCAGTGGATTGTACTTGCTTTTTGGCCCTTAATTATAGAAAAAAAAAAAAAGCTCCCTTGTTGTATTCTTTAAATACTAGTGTCATTCCATCATTTCATTTATGAACCCAATCAAACAGCTATTTCCTATAAAAAAGCAATAAAATCAGTTTCAATTTAAATTCTAGGGGAGAATATACTGCAYGATCTCTGGATTTTTTTTACTTTGCTGTGAGTTGCATTTCAACTCCTTGRGATATACTGCAATCATCCTGGGTAAATGCATTTCAATAATAATGCTCTCATGCAGCAGCACAGTGAAAACTTGTATTTTTCAAWTTCTAATGCACATTGAAGCATAAAAGACTTGTCTTTCATCTTTGTGCCTTGAGTGCTGCTCTTTCATACATCAGCCTCASCTTCTTTCAGCCCTGCAGGTCTTAAAAACTACCAGCTGGAGGCACATTTTCTGTCTTCTGCCTGTCTTGTTCTGCCAACTTAGTTGACCTAAGTAAGATATGAATTGATAATAGTTGTTCCTGAAAATCACAGAGAAATGGTATTTTAAAATCTGYGACTATATGAATTTTTTCAAGGAAGGAAAAGATAGTTTATAGCACAYAAGACAGGAGGAATCTACAACTTCCTGTGCTACTTTTACTCCTGAAGAGCACAGAGGAGTAAAACACAGATGCTAAAACATTTTTCACAAAAGCTTGTTCTCATTTACAGAAAAAAATTCAGAGAAGTAAAACCCACAGGTTTTTCAGTTCAAATATTCCCCACTCTAAAATATGAGATTTAGGCAATAATATTTTCAGCTGACAGCTCATRCAGTTGTTCCAAGCTTTCCTACTCATTCACTTTTTCTATGCCTCTCTCTCTCTAAAAATTTCATTTTATCTTGAAAGCAGTATCTCCCTACACAGGGGCTAACTTTTTGATATTTTATTTCTGGCATCTTGCATGAGTTAAATCATAATTCTTTGTGCAGGAATGGTGTCCATTTCCTGATCCCACCAAAAGAATCAAACACTGAAAACCACCAGAGTGGAGGTGCCTGGGATGTATTTGTAGTATGGATTCTCACTTTTATTTTAGATCTCAAAGCAGGATATATTTCTGTAGTGCCTGAAGTGGTATTTATTTAGGCTCTTTATGTAACATCATTTGTATCAAGTGGTTTTTCCTATGGACTGTGCAAACTTCACCATTAACGAGTTGGAACTCAAGGTGGCAGCAAACACCATCAAAGCACTCTTTCCAAAATTTTTAAGTAAAATACTTTGCYGTGGATGACAACAATGCAACTGTGCCATATGGTAGTAGTCAAAGGGGACGAAAAGTTTTCAGGAACAGAGGCAGTGAGAGAGCTCTGCCTTGGCAAAAAGATGCTTTTCAATCAAAGCAACCTACGTAAAGAGCTGACTGATCAGTCAGTGACAATGCAAGTCAAGATAGGTTTAAAAAATAGCTTTGTATTTAATGCAGTATTTTGTGCACTCTGCAGAGTTATTCTCAAGGGTGCTTAACAGTTATGTGGTAATTTCCAAATTTTCCAAGTAAATATTAATGGCAAAACCATACAAATGCTCTCTATATCGGCAGCAACTAAAGTTAGGTAGTAAATGTTTTTTTTGTGTATGCAGTTTCACTGCTTTGAAAATTTCAGAGAAACTGCTTGAGGAATGCATAATACATTGCTAGTTAAAACTTGGAAAACAAGTATCTTGCRTAGCAAATTGGACAGAATCTTTTTTCAGTGGCAAAGTATAGGATTTACAGGTAAAGAAACTTTCTCTTTGCTTCAAGTCACAAGTACCAGCTGTTAGTACTAAGTTCTAGGACAGGATTGCCAGTTTAATCAAAAAGTAGCAATTCTGTGGCCCACAGACAGATCTATTTTGATGSTTGTGAATGATAGGAAGATGGGACCCAAAAGATCTATCATTCTTAATATGCTACAACTAGTGAGTGCTTTTTAAATAAACCATGAAATTTAWTGATTTGTGAGTGTTGCATAGTCCCTGAACAGATTATTGGTGAGAGAGAAGGGCCACTGAACCACCAGTTATAATAGCAGTAACTGCATTCTATTAATACAATTTTTGGCTATGGCATCTTCAAGAACTTGTTAAGTCTAAGTGCTTTGACACCTTAATCTCCTAGATTTTTTTTTTCTAGATTTTTCTTGGTGTGAACATTCAGTCAGTTTGTGGGCATAACGTTGCAAATGATTTTTAGTTACTGTTAAATAAAGATGTCAGAGTACCAAGTGTTCTTCATGCCTGAACTAAGTAGGTTTAGTTGTACTTTAAGAATGATGAATGGAATTGAGGGGGGTATTCTGTTTAGGAGAATGTCAAAATAAAGAGACTTAATGCCCTGATTTGTCTTGAAATGATTGTATGGTCATGCAGTGAATCATGGGGGTTGTTTTGGTTCTGATGGGGTTTTGGTAGGTTTTTTTTTTGCTTGTTTTTGGGTTTTTCAAGAAAAAGCAGAGGGTAGTGGAGAGGGATTGAGGGAATTTTGCTACTTTAGGGTGCTGGGTCCCTCTTTGTTGTTGGGTCAAGATTTTTCACTTAGTCTGCAAGGTTAGTTTTCTGTGCCTTGCATTTCAGCTGGCTCCATGTTGGGGTAAGACCAGATCATGATGGCAACTTTGGAATAACTCCAAAAACTTGTTTGTTGAAGTTTAGTCTAAGTCAAGAAATATGGTAAGAAAGAACCAGAAGCATGAAACTTGAGTGGTACTAGTTCAGGCAGAATAGCACTAGAATCAAGAAAGAATTAATATACAATGAATTGCAGCTCAGGAAATACAACTGAAAATTTATGACTTATCAGGTAGTTCAGAATCAARAGCTTTTAGATGAGCAATGCAGATCACTGATGTTTGAGGTAACAAATCAAATGACACAAGTATTTTAAGAGTCGGCCTAACAGGAAAGGTGGATATGATTTCAATTTTCCATTAATTTTCACATCAGTTTGTCTTGTCAAAGAATACTGTTGAAATGCCTGTTTCTTTGTGGTTCTGTAATTGACRGAGAAAAGCATTTTCTGAAAATGGCATTGTTTTCCACCTCTTGTGCAGGAAGAGGGATAGGTAATTCCATTAATATTCTTGTTAGYAACTGGCGATTATATACTCCTAAATCCATGAAGGATGTTGCTCTATAACTCCAGTGCCTCTCCCATGAGCAGTTGGGAATGAGTTTTTATGCCATCCTGCTTGATGAGAGTAATGCRAAAACTGTGCCAAACTGAGAGGACTTTCAACAAAGTTCATACCTGGTATCTAACATCCTGTGAAGCATCTGTTCACAAAAATATTGAGACTTCTAGCAATAAACTTACAAAACCATTTCATTATTTTTTTCAGGCAAATATGATTTGTTTAGGCCTTAAATAGGTTTCCTTAAGGCCTCTGTAAGATTCCAGCTGACAGTAGATCAGAGATTTCTTTGTGCAAAAATGTAGGTTTTCCGTTACTAAAGTACTACTATTGCAGAGAAAAATTAGGCATTTTTAGACAAATCTTGTTTTGCTGTGGGAAGTTGTGCAGGTGGGTAGAAGTTTGTTTAATTTAGCAAAACTGATAAGTGTATAATTAAAATGAAAATTGCTTAGCACCAATTCCAGTTGTAATCTTTACCTTAGAAAATATGTATTCACACTGTGTATATTTAAAAAGATGTGTTCAGTTCTAAAATTACCGCATAAATTACATAGCAATGTAATGAAGTGAAAAGTATATTAACACTCGTTCCTACAGTTTTCATCCTTCTAAAATGATGATTTTATCTAGAGATTTTGTTTAGAGATTAAGACAAATACATGAAATCTTTCACATTATGAAACCAATTCTGCAAAGCCTCTGCAAAGTTTCAGTTGTTGTAAGACCAACCTTGTCATGTCATTAGGGTCTTAAATTTTGTTCCTTTAGTCAYAGTTGTCATATGACTCTAAAGTTATACAAAAGTTGACACATTTAACATTTGTGCAGCTTAGTGTAGAAGATGTCATCRAGTTTTTTGCTGCAAGAATAGATTTGGTGGGAGAGAACTGCTGTGAACTATTTAAAGATTAAACGAGGACATCTATTTGCCACTCAACACAAGAGATGGCTGCATATTATTCATTGAATATTTTACAGCTCTAATCTTTCAGGCTTACTGTACACAATATTATTTTTCATTGTTTTATCACTCTAAACATTGCTCGGTATTTCATGGCCTGTTTCTGTCTTTTAGGGTGAACATTTTAAAAATTTCCTTTAAAAGGAAAAAGTTTTTTATACAACAACGGCAAAAACATGTAAGTAATCCTCTAATATTGTTTTGCTCTAGTGACCATGTTCAATATTTTATATTGAATGTAACCTACAAACTGCTGATCAAAAGGCTATGTTGGGATAATGTGCCTTTGAAACTCTGTTTTGTTAACTTGGTCTTGCTGTTCTGGTTTGCTTATTCCCTCTCTTTTTCCCTTTTACTGTTTCTTTTCCAACACTGAATCCCTCCACTTTCWGTCTGTTAGACCATATCTTTCCCATGGAAGTTTCTTCTCCCTTGGGGACTTTGGGTAAATGCAGATCTCCATCATTTCTCCAATATCTATTAACATAGCATATTTCCTCTTTCTCACCAACATCTGCTGCTCTTTTCCTTGTTGCTCTCCCTGTCRTGTAGAGTTCCTTAATGCAGTGAATCTACTAAACTGCTTGTCCCATCTAGGGGGAGTTTGTGAGGTCCCTTCAGCTTATAGGGCTCAAAACTCAGGAAGAAAGCAAGGTTGCTGGAGGAAAGGAGACCTTTGCAGATGAAAAACATGAGGTTGAAAAGGGAAATAGCCCACCTGCTGCTCTGTGTAACATGGAGGGCTTTACGAGTTGGCAAATTATGTGAAGATAGTTGATAAAACAAATATAAAATTTTTCAACTATTAAGAGATGGCTTCTGTTGGTTGCTTTGTGCTCTTTGTAGAACAATTGAAATATTAGTCTATTTAATGGGGAAAGAAATCTTGATTACTGATTATTATTGTGCTGCCACAATATGAAAAAAATAAGATATTTTTTACAAAGAGCATAGATTATTTAATATGACAGAAAAAACCAAACTTCTCAGAAACTAGTGATCACCAGATGTATAAATATTTTAATTCAGTTGAGGAAAAAACTTAGTAAAAGGCAAGTGTTAACTCGTACCTAAAGTTCATGGAGGCTCTTTCTGGTAGTACACAAGCTCTTAAATTTATAGGAACTGAGTTACAAGACCACCTCTTGACCCACATAGATTAGAAGGTCTGCTGAACACAGATTTCTAAGGAGGCGGTTTTTTTATCCAAAAAGAAATGTTTTCTTCTTTTTTATTTTCTCTGTGTCCTTCTATTTTCCCAGTTTGGAGGGCTTTTTGAAATTTGAGGGGAGTGTGAGTATGTACATGTTACATTTCAGGATTCACATTTAAGAGTTAGTTTCCAGACACAGTGTTACAGCACTAATGCTTGCACGCACAGATAGTATGCATGGAGTGTGTCCTTACACATTGTAGGGGRATCTTAAAGTTTTTTTACTAGCTGTAATTTTCTAAATATGTTGTCTATATACAGMCATTTTGCAGTCTGTTCATTTATATTACAGTGCACGAAGAAATGAGTGGTTGATAGATCATTCTACTCAATTCTGAGTGTAAACACTTGCAAGTAGTAACTTCTCAAACCCAGGAGAGGATTAAAAATTCACTGATAAATARTAACTTTAAAATCTAAATATTTCAAATAAGCAGATAAGTGCAGGCTTTCAGACAGCAGTTTCCAAATGTGTCTGTGAGAATAAACRTAGTAACAGAACTCTCTCAGAATGATTAGWACAACAGAGCTTGGAACTCAATGATTTTAAGTCCCTTCCAACCCAAACCACTCTRTKATTCTCTGAAAATGAGTGTATTCACAATGATTTTGTAATGTGGAAGAATAAAGTGTCAAYATAGAACTATCTGTGGACTTAATGTAAAGTATGTGTGTTCATTACATAAAGACTTGACTGCTGTCAAAAGTAGAATTTTTGTCTCTGGAGACCTGTGTCACTTTTGARGAGAGCAGCAATCTTAATTTGTTCAATTAAACATTTGAGAAATGATGACAGTTCAAGGCTCTTGATTCTTTTAGCTTACCTTCTCTTAAGTGATCATAGTTCTTTGTTTCATAACCTCCAGAGATGACAGTAATGCATGCAGTGTCACGCTTAGAGAGCTACGGAACTGTAAGAAAAGTAAGGCCAGCTGCATGACCTTTTTATTCCTACTCAGTTTATATGAAAAAGCAGACCAGGTGTGCCACTGAATCTGTGGATACATCCATCCTTGTCAGCCCGCTTTGTTTGAAATTTAGGGCATCCAGTGTGCAGTGCTCTGGTGGTATTCCTTGGAAAAGCTTGCTGGTGTCGTGCAGTGGGAGAGAGGGGAGTGGAGTCCTAGRGGTTTCACCAGAATAGTGAGGTGCTTGAGGGGTGTGTGAGGGCAGATGACTGCATTGGTGTCAGTCTTCAAAATGATCACTTTTTTGCTTGGAAAGACAGAAGCAAATAGGTAAATGAATCTGAAAGTAAGAGARATGAAAGAATGTGGGGAAAACAGAGCAGATACTGTATATTCTTAGGCAAGGTTTGACTAAAGAGGACGAGAATTCTATAGAACCTCTTTTATATTTTATATGTTGTATGTAGATTCAAAAGTCTACAGGAAGTTCTCAAAGACAATGGATTTGCAGTCCCCTGGGATGTCCCATGTTTCACTGATTTGCTCTCCTTATTTCATTTACTCCATTTTTCTTTCCTTATGCACCTTTTCTGAAAAAATCAACTTACCTTATCTCACTCTTTCCCTTCTACTCACCTTCTCTTTTACCCTCCCACTGCTCCAGTCTGTTGATCAGCTACTTGATTAGGAGTATGCAGTATTTCTTTTTCTACTGAAGAGCCAAATAAGGAYTGGGGAGCAAGACTGATGAATCAGTGAATGTCTGATGCTAGAGAAGCTCATGACATATAGGCTTAATGAAAGGTGCAGGATTTAAGGTAGGAATAGGAACTATGCTGTTTAAAGGCAACATTTTGTACCTTTCAGAAATGAAATTTTATTTTCAATGTGCTTATCTAATGCTTAAAACAACTTCATTTGCTGCATACTAAAATATATCTTCACTTTTTATGCTGTAGATATTTTCAGATTTTCTGTTAATGGAGTAGGCATAYAACTGATGCAGAACTAGCAAAACGCTTTAGTTATGTGAAATAGTTCCCTTTACCTCAAATTTCTCTAATCCTCATTTCTTGATAATCATGAAAATGCCCTTCTTTTAGAACTTGAGTTGAGAAGTATGATGGGCATTAGATCCTTGGATCCCACTAGAGCTCTCCTCACCTTTAAAAAAATACACTGATTTAACAGCATAACTTGCAAGGTGSCCTGTTAGTGAAGCATATTGTTATTAACAAAAGATTATGTTAGTCTAAAAACTGAATAAATTTTTATGAAACTTCTCAAAAGATTTTTCCTAGCTTAAATCCATATCGAAACTTTCAGCCCACTTAAAGGCTGCTAAGAAGGTTCTGTGACAACAGAAAAGCACACTTGTAACGAGCAAAATTAATTGCTGCTATCAGACCTAAATTTAAAAAGAGAATATTAGAGGTACTTAGYTCCTTATCTTTATACTATAGCTTTTCAGTATAATTGAGATGTTTGGATAAAAAAAWTTTTGTGGCAGTTGAAAGGCTAATGCTTCAGGCCAACAAAAATATCTATATACTTACTTTTATTTGTCTGCTGGAGTAGTAAAACCCTTCAAGTGGTATTCAACCAACAGGGAGTATGTCAGAAATAGCATTTGTCTTTAAATCTTTGTGTTGTGTGCTTCATGTATTTCAAGAAATTCTGAGTTAAGATTTGTTATGCTTTCCTGCTTTGTTTTACGTAACTACTTAGAAGCAATTGTGGTGAACTGACAAATTGTTTCCAATATGCAAGAGACTCAAATAACAAACCCACATCTTGAAAAGAAAATGTTTTAAATGCTTTAATAGATATAGGAAAAACGTTCCTTAAAGACTGTAATCAGTTAAATGTTTTTGAGTGCTTATGTAAAATCAAGAGGAAATCTTTTTTTCTCTTGAGAGTCTCACTGTTTTTCTTAAAAGCTACAGATTCTCTGGACTAGACATGAAGTGATTTGCAAAAAGCAGGCTTGGTCTCAGATATGTATCAATTGTAAAAGGCTGCCTAGAAATAAAAAAAACACWAGAAAAACAGATTGACTATACCAGCCAAAATGGTTTGTAGTTACTTCCCAACAGGATTGTTGCTGTGAACAAGCAAAAGGTTGCCTGTCTAATTATATGTTGAGATGTCAAAATTAGTCATAATTTAGAGGAGCTAGAAAAGATGAGTGATGAAAACTTGTTTTTTCACTTAAATGCTGAGCTATGCTGACAATTGTCTCAGGTCTCATGTTACCTTTATTTCTACTCTTTGCTCTCACTCCACTTTCTTTGCATCAATAACTAGATTCACTAACCAACCCATAACTAACTAGCTAACTAACTAAATTACCTAACCATYTAATAAMTAAATTAACTAACCAAAGCTTTCTMGTGTWCAAAACTCTTGGGATAGCATTGATGGCACAGTTGTGTTGCACTTGTCTTTCACTGGCACTCAGGCACTGAAGTTATTTGTGGGAGTTTGCATTGAGACACACAAGTTTTATATTCTGCTGCCTTCTGAACCTCCTCATTGTGGTCTCACATTATCATCCAAGCAGGAGTGGATTTCAACAGTAGTAGCAGCAGCTCCAGTCCCATCAGAAGTATTTTCTTTCCCCAAAGAAAGATCACTGTTAACATCTTCAGTTTCTTCTGAAAGAATATCAAGAATATGCTTTTTGCATACTATGGCACTTGAAAGAACATTATTGAATTGAAGCCTTACATGAAGAGTTTGAATTCAAAGAATGAGAGGTTTTTTTCTTTTGACATTGCACCCTTAATTGAATGTTTTAAAAAATTTTGTTTGTTTTAAGAGGTCAAAATCTGACTGGAAACCTGAAAAYATATTTATCAGTATAACATGATACTCATATATACAAAATCTTTACCACTCTAAACTTAAATATTTTATTAACACCTCATGAACTTGTAAAGTGCACATTTTGCAGTTTGGAGTTTCAAATAGTCACAGATGTATTTTGGCCATCTCCAACTMAAAATCTRCTATATGCTGKTTGTTTGTTTGTTTGTTTGTTTACCACAATGTATTTTTCATGTTTACGCTTAAAATAATTTTTTTTTTAATGATCTTGTTTACTGTTTCATCTACTTGTGTATGTTGAAACGTGGTGTTCCCTACTGTTACAGAATGAATCCAGAGAGCATATTGTTGCCTTCAACATGTTAAATTACAGAGCATGCAAAAATCTTTGGAAATCTTGTGTAGAGCATCACACATTTTTTCAGGCAAAGAAGTCACTACCTCATGAAAAAAAGATATTATCACATTATTGGACTCTGGGTTCTAGAAATCCAGCAAAGTAAGTATTGTGTGAAAGCATGTTTTGCTCTATGATGGGAATGGGAGAATTTGTGTCAGTGGTAGCTCAAGWTGGAGCGGCAGAGTTCAGTCCTGTCCATAGCCTTGTTCCAGTCTATATATGAATCATTTRACAAGTTATATGATTGTGGTTTCACTTTCTGCAATGTGATCTCCTTACAGTGGACTTTTCTTATAATTGCCTCAAAAGGTGTTCGGATATTAGTTTTACTACTATTTTTTCAATTTGTTGCTTCAGTCTGAAGTATAAAAACACTGGAAAGGAAAAATGTCATGTAGCTAATGATCTGTAAGAAAATTTGCAGAACAGATTTATTTTGAAATGTTTAGCCATTAGTGTCATGTACACATTCTGTTTAATATGTTAGGGCAGTTTCTGGAGTGCATCACACCAACCACTTATTACTGACACAAAGATGATAAACTTTTTCCCATTCAGGTATTCAAGATAGCCCTGTTGTGACACTTCTATATTTGTCTCATTGGATTCTTCTAGTTACAAAGCACTAGAAACACTAGTTTCCTAGTGTTGTTTRAGATTTAGTTACTAGGAAGTAATTCTTTAGAGCCTGTGATTTTCCTATATGAAGCTGGGATTATTCCTCCYCATATGCAGTTACTGAGCCCTATTGTCATTAAAGTTAAGCTGCCAGTTTATTGTCGAGTCACATGACGTTGTAATGTCCCTCTCCATTTCTTCACAGTTAGCCCTTTTTTTGGCTATCCTGTGTGAATTTTTTTACTCTACTCCTTTATTTTAGGAGCTTTTACATTTTTTTGATAAGTATCAGTCACAGTGATTTCTTCCATTATGTTGATTTGTTCTGTTGTTGCATTTATCAGTAATTCAGCTACAAAGGTGTCATGTCCTGTGGCTTCATTGTCTCATCCATCCCATCCCAATCCACCTACCCCACCCTACTCACCAAAAACCTTCTGTAATGAAACATAAAAAAGTATTTCATATTAATAGTGAATGAAAAAGAAAGTCTTGTGTCATTATTCTCTCCGGATGTGAGATTCTGGGAGGGGGGTTCTTTGACCCTTTGRTAATCTGTAGACTCTCTAGAAACCTGCTTCTTCTCATGATTTTTGGAAAAGTATTTTATTGTTTTCTTTTTGTTCATGGGTAGTGTGTTTTTGTCAGTTTTTTGTAATGTGTTCTCTTAACAGTTTAACTTTACATATAATTTGTCAGACTTGGAGATTTTCTGTCTTCTATTTGGATAAGCTTCAACTCCTGAATGATATCAACATGCTTCAAATGGCTCCTCAGACTTTGGTGACTCTCTAGTTTTCACACTCTGCTGTCTCTTGATACTGCAGAAATTAATACCAAGTSCACTGGTATTGCTTGTAAATGAAGCCATTAACCCCTGAGGGCAATGTAGGAATTCTGATAAAATGTTATGCTTTTTACTGGAGTATATTTCCATGTTTTCACCTAGTACTAGGTCATAGCTAGATGATCTGGTTTCTAGGTAATGGGRAAAAACCTTAGTTGTACAAACAGTATTCTAATTTTCTAACATTTTAAAAATTCCTTTTTTTAGAATTAACTCATTTRTGGAGTGTTATGACCTTGTTTTTCCTGTAGTGGAGGTGTTGAGGTGACTCAAAGTTTGTTGGATTGTCAGGTCCTGGAGTYCTTTATTTCTTTCAAATTTGCAAAGAGTTTGAAAATCCTGATCCTCCTATAGGACAGATATATATACACACAGTGATTCCACAGCCTTTGTAATGTTAAGAAAGAAAACAGTATGAGTTCCAAAGGGTACCAGTTTAGTATAATTTCATTTTTTTTACCAAACATTTTAATTTTGACAAATCTGCTCTTACAATTTCTTAATACTMTGTAGCATACAGGACAGTTCTCATTGTTGATCTGAATTACTAAGAAATAATTCCTTTCAAGTAATTTCAATGCTCTGAGGCATCRTCTCTGCTGAATTGCTTACTTAGAGTTCTAAGGAATCTCCAGGAGGAGAATCAGTTATGGAGATACCTTCCATCAGCTTAGGGTAACCTCTTTGGCCTTATTTACACCAGCAGTAAGCGTGAGTTTTGGGATCTACATGAGGAAGAGGCAACCATTGCTATGAAAGACTCCTTAACTACATAAGAGGCAACAGTAATTTTGAAAAACTTTGAATAGTTTCTATGAACTCAGCAAATTATTTTCTCAAAAGATTTAAGAAAAATTGTGAAAAAGTCACTTCTGAGGTCATATTTCACTTTTGGAAATTTTTACTTTCCGACTTGTTTATGATTGTGGAATGCTGTAAGATTTTCCACGTTCCTTTTCAAGGATGCTTTGAACTCATGTGGAAGTTACACAACCAAAAAAGTGATTCTGCATTCTCCCTTTTAAAAGGGAAGAAATTTTTGCATTGTATGAATCAAACAAATACAGACAAACTAAACCACAAAACCAAATGTGCACACAAAAGCTCYGCTGACCACAACATGCAGTCCTGGAGGTTTTAAGATTGACTTGTATTCAAGAATTCTTTTCATGCAGCTTCCATCAGCTTCGAAGGGTGCCACTTTCAGGTTTTACCATCTTAAGTATCACAGGTTTTCCTATGCAATTTGTGGCTTTCTTGTTCTATGTTTTACACTTATTTGAGGCAGATAGCCTGGCATTTATTACATCAGTTCAGATAGTTGCAGTACTTGAGTACTATTTCTTATTTGCACGTACCAGTGCCCTTCTTGATTCTCTTAGCTTAAGGTACTAGAGGCATTCCATTTAAATTGGGCTGCTGAGTTGTATAAATCCTGTGTAAGCCTTGTTCAAGGAGCAGACTGAATCACATCTCTCAGATTCTGAGATTCTGAGCGTTCTGGCCTGAACGCTGCATAACCTCTCCTAGACGCATTCTCATTCCTTGTTGAAAAGCTAAATAATGTATCTGTATTTTTCACTAAGGATAGCCTCAGTAATAGATAGGAGAAAGGAAGCATCATTTCCAGATAGTACAGCCCATTCCAGAAAGGCTTTGGCAGCCTCCCAGAATGTTTGCTGAGAAATATGCTGATATTTGGGATTTGAAGGGCAGCYACTTGAATTCAAGAGATTATTTATCTTCTGTGCCTTAACTGAAATATCTAGAGACATGCCCTATAAGTGATTTTGTGGTCAGGATTAGGGGTTTAAGATTAGTATTAGGGTTTAGGGTTCTGGCTTCCATCACATGAGTTATGTTGCACTTCAAGTTGTCTGTGTTGGAAAATGCCTCAACAGCCACTTGTAAAAATGAAAGGCTTATTAATATGGAGTTCTTCACAATGCATTTTTCATAATGCATTCATCTTTTTCCAGTCTTTCCCTCTGGTCCAGCTATCTAAAGATTCTTTGAAAGACATCTGTTTCTGAAGAAGATGAGTAGCTGGTACCTTGTTATTGTATTCAAAAGTGTTAGAGAAATAAAATGGGTAGTATAGCCAAAAGCTTCTCCTGATGGACTTTGTTTACTAAGCTTGGAAACATACATGGGAAGGTGATTGTAATATGTAGATGCTTCATACTAAGTTTTTCCTCTGTTTTCTATAAGTGAAGAAGCTTCTAAAGTACATTTAGAAGATGAGGGAATTTATTTCCTTTAAAATAATGAACAAGATATACTAAATACTTCAGTATATATATAAAAAAAATTATGGGTTGCTTTTTCTTTTACTTATATTAGCAAAAAGTAGTACAATGCAAAGCATGCTTAAGATTTGATTTTAGCATAATACCTACAGCTTTAGTAGGGTTTTTATTTTATTTATTTTTCATTTTTTTAATGCTATGTAAAATTGAGGCTTTTCAGCTCTGTAGTAAGATCCTTACATAGCCTGCTAGCCCAGCTGCCCATTATGTACAGTTCAGGGCTTAATAGGCCAAAGATGTTTTCTCTGTAAGTAATAAATTGTTTCTTCTTTGAGAAATCCTAGGCCTATAAACTTGAAGGTGRACAGCTTATCTCTCAGCTTGGCTTGTGGAATGCTGTATAAAATGATGCATAAGGGTTAGTTTATCTCAATTTCAGTCTACCTAAAGATTTTCTTTATGCTGTGTATTTTCACCATTAAGATACTTTTACTGCTTTCCTAGCTGTGGTACTTATCCTATTGCAGCCCTTTTCTTCTCGAATCTTTCTTCTTCTTGTCAAAAGAAGCAGTCCAGACCTGGAGATCTTATTTTCATGTCAGATTTTTTTAATGGTTTATCTCTTAAGGAATACATCACTCAAAGGTGGCTTCCTTTCACAAYACAATGTTGTCTGGTTTAGCTCTTAATGAGGCAGCGGGTAGATGGGTAAAGTTGTCCTGTGCTCAGCGAAGCTCTTGCTGAATTGTTACCCCCTTGTGAATATTAACAGGGAAGCTTCAGAACATATTACCTGTATTTGAACTGTCTTTTGTCAGGCACTCAGTTCAGTACCAGTAGGATATACTGAATTTCCTGTTTTCCCCTCTGTCTTCTTAAACACAATTGTTTTAAAAATAATTCTCAGAAAAAGTTATTTTTATCCAGGCTTGTGATAAGCAATGTAGSAAGGATTAACAATAACTCTTATCATCACAAATGAGGGACAACAAATGTCTCTGTGAGAATGTAAATGCATAAGTAAGGAGGGGTAAGCACAGGGGGTGCTTTAAGTTATGAAATTGACTTTCATAAGCATATTTAAGTTTTCTATGCAAAATAACTCACATATAGTGGTTTTATATCTTTTCAGGTCTGTAAACAACCAGTACTGCAGAAAAGTGATAGGTGGGATGGTTTGGAACCCATCTATGAGACGATCCTTATCAGTTGAGCACCTAGAGACCAAAAGCCTTCCTTCTCGATCACCTCCTGTTACCCCCAATTGGTAAATCCATTTTCAGCCTTTTCCACACCTTCTAGCCTCCTACCGTTTCTAATTGTATGTACTCTAGCTGATAATTATGTAGTGTGTACAGATATATTTAAACATTTTTATTCTGAGAATATATATGACAACAGAAGGGTAGGTGTCACCTTAACTTTAGCAAGGCTTTCATGCTGCCTGCCAAAATCTTTTACCCAAGTTAAGACGTTATGTTTCTGGATGGGTGGACAGCAGGATGGTTTAAAAAAAAAAGATGTTCAAATAGTTGGATGACTGGACTAAGAGGGGAGTTGTTAATGGGTCACACTCTACCTGGACAACAATAAAAAGTAGATGACTGCAGCAGTTGYTCTTGAGACCTGTCCTGCTTAACCTCTTTATGGCCTGGAGGAGGCCATGGTATGGTTGMTCATAAAGTTTGCAGATGGCACCAAACTGGGGGGTGGGTCAATAAGCCTGGGGCCAGGACTACTCACCAAAGTGATCTCGATAGTCTGGAGAAATGGGCCAATAGGAAATGTGTGAAATTCAACAGAGACAAACGCRGAGTCCTGGGAAATAAGCGCCTAGTGTAACAGTATTGTCTGCAGTGCAGCTTTCTGGAAAACAGCCTGGTAATCTTTATAGGCAGAAGTGGTACATGAGCCATCTGGTATGCCCTGACAGGAAACAAGTCCAACCTGGCAGAATTGACAGAGTTGTAGATAGTAGGTCAGTGGGGGGTGGTGCCCTTTTGGCCCAGCATTCTCTAGATTTTATTAGAATGCTGCAGCCCTTTTTGTCTGCAAATATAAAACAGACACAAACTGAAGCAAGCTCAGCAAAGACCACCAGCTCCAAGGTAGTCAGGAGGTCCTCACCTACCCTGTGAGGAGAGGCTGACATAGTGGYACATGTTCAACCTGGAGAAGCAGGGATTTCCCAGATGCCTAATAACAGCCCAGAATTACTTAGGAGGAAGGCAGATACAAGATTAGGCTGGGTTTTTCACTATTGCATAGTGGGGGAATGGGGCAACAAGTATATGTGTTGAAACAAAAGAGCTTTTGTCATGATATAATGGAAAAACTGCTTCACCACATAGACAGTCATTGCCTGGGGAAGCTTTGTGGTCTCCATCCTTCAGATTTTTTGAGATATGAGTRAATAAAGTCTTAAGCAGCCTACTCTGGCCTTAGTTGACCCTGCTTTGAGCAGAAGATTGGGCTAGGTGACCTCCATTAGTCCTTTCCAATCAGAATCATCCTATGATTAAAACATAATAATATAAGTTGCATTTTACAGGGGGAGAAACACAAATCAGTTCAGTGTACGGAACCTAGCAGTGTATGATTGCCATACAAAATGCTTAAAAATTATTATTTTGAAGTGAGACTTACAGGCCTGGTATGAAGATTCAGATCATAACTGCAATAGGATAGAAGTTTTTGTTTTATAAAGTTTAATGAAATATTTAATCTTCCTGCTTGTGTTTGCATTCTGTGTTTTTAAGGCGGAGTCCTAGGCTACGTCAYGAAATCCGCAAACCACGGCACTCATCTGTAGATAACCTTACAAACGARATTAGTTATATTACTGAAACAGAGGATGTTTTTTACACATACAAGGTCTCTCCAACATCAAAGGACAGTGATTCAGAGTTCTCTCAGAACCGTAGTCCACAGAGGAGGTAAGGACTTTGGCAAAGAATCCATTGCTTATTTTGAGTTTTTTAAAAGCACCAAACAAGAAACCCAAAGAGCTGTAGCGTGAAACAGTCACAATCAGTTGTAATGCTATGAGTTCAAACAGTTTATTTGCATAAGCTTTGTTTTGACCAATTGCTATACTGCAAATGCCATGACACAAAATGCAGGTCAAAAGCATACRGACCCTTCATCATTAAACAATACATAGTAGTTGAGCTGTTGGTAAATTTAGAAGAACTACTAAGGCATGTCTGTTCAAATCTGTAATATCCTGTTCCTAGTAGCTTTTGCAACCCTTTCCTACCTGTCAGAAACTCTTTTTTGTGGGGAGACTTAGTGAACTCTTTTAAGAGTTCACTCACATTCCACATCATCAGCTCAGCCTTGTCAGTTGAAAGAGGTATTGCATTTGGGTACACACAAGAACTTCATAATGCTGGTGGTCATCCATCTTTTTCTTCTTCAGAGGAACTGTCAATGGCTTGTCTAAAGGCAGTGTCTGCTTTTTGGCTGTATTCCTTGAGGACCTACTTTGTTCTCCTCTGCAGTGCCTTAACAACTGCTAGGTTTGCTCCCAGGAGTTGAAGCACCTGTCTTTGTTCACTCTGATTATTTGTTTGTTCATGTATTACATTATATGTATGGCTACACTCATTTCTTAATGAATATCAGATTATCACAAATGTACGAAGTCATTAATTGTTCAGTCTCAAAAAGAAAACAGCTACATTAAAWCTTGGASCTGGGGAGAATGCTGTGTATTGAAATGCGTGTTCCTTTGTAGCACTGCAAAAGAAAAATGGTATTTAGTGATGCCTAGTGACTTTAAGGCAAGGTATATTTTGAGAAGCAATGTCTTAATGGAAGCTGATGGGACTCACYTGCCTCTGTGACAGTGTGCAGGCACTAAATATAGCTTTAAATTCTGATTGAAACCATTTTCTTTAAATTCTATAGTAATATTATTGTGACATTATAGCAGAGAGTTTTCAATTAAGAAAAAGAGAAAATTGACATGTTATATGCATATTTGGATTTTGTAGCTCTTTTGAGTATATTGAGTGTTTTGAGTTTATCACTTCATTTTTCTATATTTCTGACTGGAAGACAGCTGAACCTTAATACTATTTATTAGTACTAATGGCAGTAGTAACCATGATAATACATAAAAGTTAGGCCTTTAGATGTTGTGAATAGCCATAGATAGGAAACCATGTCTTTGCTGTGTTTTAAAGTTTGCAGATGATACACTTCTAGAAGTATTTTCTGAGTAAAAATACTGAGAGGCAAACATAAGAAGAGATGATGAGGATAGAAGCTGTAGACAGAAAATTATGTTCCCATGCTGTGTTTTGTGACTGGCAAATTGTGTCCTGCCAGCTAGCACATTGTAGGACTTCTTTTATTTTCCTTTTTCTTTTCTTCCCCTGTAGCTTTTTCTTTCCTTCCTGTTTCAGTTATCTTATACCTATTGAGAATGGAGTGGAAATTCCTGCCTTCATGCCTTTTCTCAGACAATGAAAAAAAGGATGTTCTAAATTTGAAAATAGTGCATTCATTTATTTTCTGAGCCCTAGTGACTGTGCTGAATTTTAGTAACATCACTCACTGTGGAGATTTTTCTGTTACTACCACATATAAATCATTGGTTTTTTTCTTACATCTTATCCCTAATGCATTATCAGTTTTTTTGGGTATGTTTATAATATTTGATACTCTGCAAGTAAATGAAAAAATGCCTGCATAAATCTGAGTAATTAAATTCAATTTGTGTGGTTYGGAAGAAGAATGGAATAAATGATCCTTTGTTGTATTGACTGTTAGATTTTTGTGAAGTAAAATAGCCATTCCTTTTTTACAATTGAGGTAAAAATAGTAGCCATTAAAAAAACGCCCACTTTTTCTCTACACTGAAGTTCGTTAGTCCACATTCCAGTTTTTTTCCTTTTGCAATCTTACAGTAGTTATTACTTACTTCACTTCCTTTGTTGAAAGATGCAAAGTGAAATTAAGCTTGTTTGTGTAGTAAAATCTTTGCATGAACACTTAACATTGATGGATGGAATCCTTCCCTATCAGCTAAATCTGTTTTGTAAGAAAAAAGTTCACCTTGCATATCCTTAGTATTAAATGTGGATATTTCCCCTGGGCTTTTGCCCACACACATTGAACAGGTTTAACCCACAGCTGGTTATTTTTAAAGGCAGACTGATGGGTTTGTCCAGGGAATTCTATTTTACTGCAATTTATGCTTTGTCTAGCTTGGCATAATGCTTGAAGATTACCACTGTTCCAGTCTGTCTTGATGAAGGTACCACTACAGTTTCCAAATTTGGAATAGGGAGAGACTCTCAGATGTAGAGGAACAAGTCATCCTTGCTGATTTGCCTTCCCTGACACCACTCTGATCTGTATGCTACTGTATCACTTARGGGGAAAAGGTACAGGAAAAATAAAATAGTCATACTAAAGTATGTGACATTGTTTCAATATCAGGTTGGGAAATTCCAATACATTCTTGATTTATGCAGTGACCTTCAAATCAAACTTGGTTTTAACTGGGGCATTAGACTAGTTGTTTTGGAGTCATGTACTTTGATATGCTTGATCTTTTATCAGGTATTAGGTTTTCTCCTGAGAGGCTGCACTGGCCATCCCCAGTGCAAGGTCTGGTTCTTGGCATTGGTAGCTTTAAAAAAAAAGAGGCAACTTAATATGTGTAGGATTCTTCATACATGAACTCTTAGAAGAAGCTAAAAGAAAAACTCCTTAAAATAAACTAGCCTGCCCTTTACCCTCAAGTAAATAAGTGAAAATTTAAACTGCTATGATGATTTCACTGGTGTCTTTATGTTAAGGTGTTTGGTTTAAATTTTAAATGTTTTAATACTACACTTTTTAAACACTTGGTGAAYTTGAAATACCAAGGTCTGCCATGAAAACTGAAATCCAATGTAAACAAATACTATTTACGGATCTTTGGACTTTATTCCTTCTTGTTTTCATTTTTCCTTTCCTTTTTCTCAATCATCTTTGGGTACATGAGGTGTGATACAGATGTTCATCCTTCACTAGGCAATGAGAAATGAAAACAAACTAATGACAAGAAATGAAAACTGAAACCCACAGTGTTGTTTAATGCTATTRACCTCCAAGAATCCAGCTACAGGAAGCTGCATGGTTTTCTACAATTCAGTATAAAAAAGGAGTATACTCCATTCTTCTCTGTTCATGGACTTAAGGTTTTCATCTGGCTTTGTAGGAAGACCCATGTTGTGGCCAGCACTTACACCTGCCCCTTAACTGAATGTTAGTAACCTCAAGTTTTTTTAAGAAAAYAAGATGCAAAGGATTACTGAAACAAATAGTAATTTATTTTGGCAGCTCAGAATAATCTTAGTCATGGTACCTGTACAGGAGTTGTTYCCCCTTTCCCTTGTATGAAGAGAAGAGCTTATTTTAGACCTTGTAAATTCAGGTTTAATGGCTTGTGCTTTTTAAAATATTTTTAAATTGTTTTTTTTATATCATAGATGAAATAGTTTGGAGTATTAATATAGCTGTTGTTTGCCCTCTTAATGCCTTTCTTCCTGTTTTTGAATGCAATTTCTGAATGGGAAGAGTGCTTGTCAGGAAGAATATATAAATTTGCATTGGTTTAACCCCAGCCAGCAACCAAGCACCACGCAGCCACTCACTCATTCCCCCACCAATGGAATCAGGGAGAGAGAATCAGAGCTGTAAAAGCTAGAAAGCCCATAGGCTGAGATAAAGACAGTAAAAGAGGGAAAGCAAAAACCATGCACAGAAGCCAAACAAAACCAGGAATTAATTCTCTGCTTCCCATGGGCAGGCAGGYGTTCAGCCGTCTCTGGGAGGTCAGGGCGCCCTCACATATAACAGTGACTTGGGAAGACAAACTCCATCACTCCAAATTCTCCTCCTTCCTGCTTCTTTTCCCGACTTTATACACTGAGCATGATGTCATATGGTCTGGAATATCCCTCTGATCAATTGGGGTCACCTGTCCTTGCTGTGTCTCCTCCCAACCTCCCAAGCACCCAAAACTTTCTCACCAGCATTTCAGTATGAAAAGCAGCAAAGGCCTTGGCTCTGTGTAAGCCCCACTCAGCAATAACAAAAATATCTTTGTATTATCAGCCCTGCACAAATTCAAAACACAATTCAGCAGAAATCTAAAACAGGGCCCTATACTGGACACTGTGAAGAAAATTAYCTCAGCCAAAACCAGCAGAGTATACAAGGTGCTAAAGAGAAGAAATAACTGGCTTATTGGCTTGGAAAAGTAACCTGATAAGCTGTGTGGAGGAGGGTCTTGTTATCTGATTTGTATTCAGTTTCTCCTGTTCACCTTGTAATTAAATAAACTGAACACGTCTGTTTGGTTTGGAACAGCAGATTGTGTAGGAGCAAGTGTTTTGGTACTTTTATAGAGTAGATTTGCTGGCCTAACAGAAAAGATTAGTGAAATTTTCTGTCTAACCAGAAAGAAGATTATTGTAAAACATATTGCTAAGTGATAAGGTATAGTAACAGTCAGCAAGAAAAGCTTCCTGACAGGTGAGATGCTATAGATCATATATTTAGAGTCATATATTGATTGATGAGATAAATCTGTCAAGTTATTCACAGGTGCAGGCATATGGTGCATGAGAACCAGAAGCCTGGGGGAGTCGAGGAGGGGTTGGTCACATTGTTGCCTTGCTCTGCCAAAAGAGGATTATCAAGAATATAGAGCCAACTCTTCTTGGAGATGCAGAGCAAAAACRTGAGGCATTGGACACAAGTTATAACTAGGGAAATGCTCTAAAGATAATGGGGGAGGGGGGGAGGATCACGTTTTGATTATTTAAGCTTTTTTATGCATCAGCAAAAAGGTTGAGTTATTTCCATCCTTGGAGAAACTCAAAACACAACATGGCTTGCCAACCTGAATACCCTCATCTAGCTTTGATGTCTATTCTTTAATAAGAGTTTTTGTGACCTCTCAGGTTCCCTTCCAATATAAATTATTTTGAGTCTRTAATTCTTCTTGTTATAAATGCAGTATGTCTCTTCATAAACTTTTGTCTGAAATGCTTGCAAAGCTCTAAGTATCTTTCAATTTGCATTGTAGAACTATCTTTTGCTAGTGATACAGATGGAGTAATGTGTGCAACCCCAAAGTTGGAGGGGAAGGAAATGAAATGATGAACTAATATACAGAACGGAAATTCACTTGCACTGTGCTATGAATTTCTGGAAGTGCACATACGTTCCTAGTGTGAGTGTGATGCATCATCTGGTGAAGGTATTGCACTGAAAATAGATTTCCTGAACGGATGCTGCATTTGTTCAATTCTTTTAGCTTAGCATTTGATAGACAATAACTGTAGCTGCATAGTGAGCTTTGGTGAATGTACTATGGGAATACATCATTAGTTTAACTAAAATATGATTTTTCACAAGAGAAAAATTTTTAAAGCTTTATTGTTGATAAAAGTACTCTTCAGATTTATCCAGCCAAGTCCCCGTAGCTACTTTTTGGGTAGAAATTTACAAATAAGTGAACCTSTCCCTTGTTTTAAACTGTTATTTATCCTTAGTACTTAATCATACACAGATATGATAACTTCTTTGTTTCTACAAAATCTGTTGCATTTTTCAAAATTCTATTGTCCTTGTTAGTGTACTTCAGCCTTTCTCAAGGAAGATATTCTAATACTAGACAATGAAGCTGGGAATGTTTCAATTAGTTTCAAATTAGAATTATAATGCTACTGCTAATAGACTAAGTTTTACGTGCTTTTCCACCCAAATATACATGGAAATAGAACATGTATATATTTTGCTTAGATGCAAACTTTGCTTTTTAAATATATATCCTTATTCAAATGTACTACGCTTTCCTTGCCAGTTCAAAATGCAATAATTTTGCATCTAAATGGAAAGTATCAAAATTGAATTGCAAGTCTGTGATAAAGCAAACCTTGCAGCAATCCAAGCAGTTGCTGTGTATCAAAACACATGCAACTTTCTTGGCAAGCCAGTAAACTGGGCACAGTCAATTGAGGCGATGCAGAGTAACAAAGTATTCCTTTAAAGGTGGTAGTAGCAACTTACAAATGTGAATGACTGAAATTTCTAGGAGATCACTGAAAAGCTTGTGTATGCCATGAAGTCCTCAAGTTTTCTGTACTGATTCTTTTAATTGTGCAGTWCAAAAAACTTATGTCCCCTTATACAGTTATTCTCTTCACAGAAATGCTGAATATTCTGTGTATAAATTCCTCTAAAAGGCAGCAGAAAGGTGTTGCTGCAAGTACCTTCCACTTATTTTGCTTATAAATAAAAAACCCCAGTTGTAAGGGTGAGTCCTCGGAAGAGGTGATAATGGAAATGCTGGCATACTCACTTTCCCCAGCCCTGCAGGTGTTACAATGAAAGAAGCTTTAAGAACTTCAAGAACAGCACAAGGGCAAAACCTACAGATGTTTCCTTCTGTTGTTTGTAAAGGGGAGGTTTTGCTACAGTGCTATTGTTTCAGTTGACCCTTTTCTCTCGGGGTTTTATTCTGCTGCAGTTCATCATCCTTGGTTCTCAGAATAGCAGAATTCTCTGGTAGGTCATGCCAAAATGAGGAGGAGGGGTCTTTCCTTAAAATCTTTCCATTCTGTCCTTATGACAGAAGAGGAGAGTTAGACTTTGCAGGGCAAAGACCTATATTTAAAGGTAATTGTCACTAAATCAATCCATACTGAATGCAAGATTGAAATGGCATAATTTTAGTTATATTGTGAAGTGAGGAAGAGAAATTACCTGCAGTTTTGAAGTGRTTGCTTGTTTGCTGCACCAATGGAAAGCTTAATCTCCTTCCAAGGAAGGGCTCTCTTCCTTGATAAAAAAGTTGAATGGCTGGTCTGGTGAGTGTTGTCTTTCATTAACTTAAAACACAGTCCTTGATTGTTGTGAAATGAGTATGATGGCTTAGTGTAACACTGTGTAGCCAAAAAAAATCACCTAGTTATTCATGTTTAAGATATTTTTTCATATTGCTGAGTAATTAAATGATAGAAATACTRTTTAACTGTATTGGGGTGAAAAATTCTGCAGCTCTAGCATGCTGACCTACTGAGGACTTTAGGAAGACGCAGCTGCACTGTGTCTCATGAATTCTTTTAGACATTGAATTTGATCAATTTTCTCAGTCAAATATTTGGTCATCTTTCTTCCCAATTTGAAAGGTTACAGAATTTTCATTCAATCATTTAGAGCCAATGTGTTTGAATTAAAGTGCAATAATTTAACAAATAAATCTTCATCAAATAGTACTAAGAATTTATATCCCACATTCAAGTCTCCTAAGGTAGAGAAAATGAAAAATTTTTTGTAAGTTTATAGAAGGTCTATAAATGAAAGCTCAAGTTGTTTTTTTTTCTTTCTTTTTTTCTCTTGGGAAGATAGAGTGGAGATAATACATTAAAACTAGGCATTTTATTGATTGTCATCACAATTCTATGTAAGTTTTTTGTGAAGACTCTTGAAAGGGTTAACTCAAGGCAATTTTGATTCTGCACAGGATTTGGTAATAGAGTTGCAGGTCTCCTGTGGCAAAATGTAAAAAAGATGTACAGTTTCATTGTTCTTTGCCTTACAAGGAAGTCCATTAGCTTAATGAAAATAAATTCAATGGTTTTTTATTTTTAGTGTGACTTCCTAAGGAAATAAGGCTTATGGCATTGTACAGCCCCTCTGCCTCTGTTTCCACTTGAGAATATTTGGACAATGCAATCAAATGTAATGTAGGAGATGAGTTTTTGAACATGCAAAGTTTCTCAAGATTAGTGAAAGTCAGTGACTAGGCAGGAAAAAATCCCAAAACTTTAAGATGACATTGTCCTCTCACTGAGGAGTTAAAGTACAAGTTCAGTATTTGTCCCATTTAAATGTGGGCTGGTCAGGCAGCAGGTGAGTTTGCATTCCCATAGGATCTGCTTACACTTGGAGGGTAAAAATTCTCTGGGGATTGTGGACAAACAGAACCAGAGATATTAGTGGGTGAGGTGGGGGTGGATGTCAGTGGGGTCAGAAGTTAGATATGATKGCAATAAAAGAGGAAGAAGCTTAATGTTTTAATAGTAATAAAAGTACCCAGAACTCAAACTTCCAAAATTCCTCAGGGATTAAGCTATACCGTCTCTGCCTCTCAAGGAAGAATTTCTTCATATTGTCAAATTACATACAAGAAATCTTAACTGGACTGATACTGGTGCTATTTTTACTGTAATTTTAGTGAAATGTAGTATGTAACTTGGTATTAAGGATGATTTAGAGAGCGTGAGTTGAAAATTTAACTGTATACTGTGAATGGCCTCCTTTAACTTGGCAATTCAGCAAGTCTACTTTCAAACTGAACTACTTCACATATTTTTTTCTGCATGGACATATACCGCTCCAGGATTTTTGGTCACTCCTTAAATGAATTTGTAAAATTATCCAATCTGCCTTAAACTTTGCTTTGTAAGCACCCTTTTTGGTAACTTTTACTTTAAAATTTGTCTTAGTAGCACTGCTACTGTTTTAATTTATGTCATGTCATTTAGCTTGCTGTTTCAGGGRATTTTTGATGAAGTTAATTGAATGCATTGGAAAATGCTGTGCAGTACAAATTTTGMTTTCTTTTCCATTCTAGATTGTCCTCATTGCTATAACCACTTCTACTTTCATTATACTTTGTCTCAAAGTTTTCTGTCAACACCTTCTCTGCTCTCACTTCATGAGAAGAAGCATTGGAAATGTCAGGCTTCTGAAGCCACCTGTGCTCATTTCTGGCTACCTAAACATRAAGATATTGCCACATTTTGACTTTTATAAAATGACATCTGTAGTCATTGTAATCCACACCTAAAACTTACTAAAATGTTGTAGTGTGTCTGGCTAAATAATTGCCTGTGCAAACTCCTGCAGAGTTTGAGTTGCAGTAGCAGATGTGTGCTGCCTGTATTGGGCTTGTATCAAAAGCAGAAGTGAGTGATCAGAGATGCCCTGGGATATTTGCTGAGTGTCTCATAAACACCCTAGTTATCTGATTCAGACTTTCACCATAGGGTTAAGTATTCTTTAATTTATTATGAGCACAACTTTTGGCTTTTATGCAGGCTTTTTTCTGGTGTTGGTTGGTTGGGTTTTTTTGGGTTTTTTTTGAAGTTGGAGTTTAGTTCTTGTTTCTTTGAAGATTTATGTTCATTTAATGTTGTTTTTGTGTTTGTGGTTTTTTACCAGGTCATCTGAACAAGAATCACCAAAGTGAGTTTTCTTTATACTTTCTCCTACCTTTTTAAGATGTATAAGGAAATATATAACTTCAACTGATTTTTCAAAGTAGTGGTTTTGTATGATTAAAAGACACAAATAAATGTATAAATCAATGAAGATTGTAAAGATTTGTAAAGAAAAGTAAGTTTTGGGGTCAGGATTTGGAAAGTSTTAAGTTGTAATAGATCTCCCGTCACTCTTAACAGAAAAACTTGGTTAGAAACTCTTACAAAATTTTAATGATGCAAAAACCCACTGGCAATTTTATGTGGAGACTCTTTATATAGTGCCAGATGACACTGACTGAAATAATACTTTTCTGGTATTGTTAGATTTCTTTTCTACATTAAAAAATCATTACACGGTCTGTAATTTCAACTTGTAAGTGAAATGGTTTTTTGGACTGCGTTCTGAAAAACTTATTAGGATGTATTTACATASACAGTGTTCCTCCTTGCTTAACATTGACTTCGTCAGAATCATGAAAAGTCTTGGAAGCTATCAGATAAAACCAGAATTTTGACAGTGTAATTATAGTTCACTACTTCAAAGCATTCTGAAACTTTGAATGCATTCAAAAAGTGCCACTTTCWGTAGTAACTGAAAGTACTACAAGTGTTGCATGTAATACCTCATTGCCATGGCCAAGTACACRTAGTCTAACTGAAAGTCAGAGGTATTATGGGCAAGAATACATTTCCTTGATGGCACCTCTCAGGACATTTGTATTTGTTGTGATCAGACTTTCACAGGCCAAMAAACAAGTGGCTGCAGTATCAAAGTTTGCTGCAATGCAAGTCCTGTATGCYAAAGTCTACACTCCTTGGAGTAGAATTACTTCTTCATTGACAGCTCTAAATATCTGCTGGAAATGGTTCAAAAAAGCTCACATATATCAACAAATACCAAAGCAGAAATAAATGTTTAAATTCACAAATTTTAGTGCCAAGGTTTACTTGGCAAGATATGTACTTCTGCTGCTTTAACACTGTCTAAATGTGACGTTGCTATACCTTGAGCTTTCCTCAAGACAGATATTTTCACGTTAGGTAGTATTTATAAGGATGGAGCAGTTAGTCTGTATGGTATCCATGAGTTTGGTTCAATTAAAGAAGGGGGCTGGTTGTATGAGAGGTCTGTATGTCATCCTTTTCAAAAGAGGGAATATAGTTACATGAATGTTTGGGAAGTCCTGGAGCACCATCAGGCAACTTGGCCAATTGCCAGATTTGAGGGTTTTAGGTACTGACTTTTGTTATCATTGAATGCTAAAGTTCTTGAATGCCAGATCTGTAAACTAAGTTAGTTYTGGGTCCTTTGGTATGGCTATAACTACCTCAATAACACAATATTTTAATTGCAATTAAACCTTTAATTTTCACTTGATTTCCTGTTTCTCTGACAATTTACCCTGGCTTTTCTGCAGACTGCCTTCAGCCACTGGGATAAGGTTGAGATGGTACTCATGAGAGGGAGGAATCTTAAAAAAAAAAATGCTTTGCAGGAATGAGAGTTGGAATCACAGCAAAAGATTTTTTCATGGATAGAATTGGCAACTGAAGTGCCTTTCCCTTGTGGTTCAGCCCTCTCCATGTGTTACTGTGAATTCCTGTATGCTACAACAGTGCCTTTCACTGCCAACATCCAAATATTTTGCATTAAATGGTTTTGCTATTCCAGAATTTTTGAACATTTTTCTGGATGTCCACTGATTAATGATAGGTTTAGATCACAATCCARTTCTGTTTCCCTGCACTTCCACTAAGAAGTGGTATTAAATCTTTTAACCCTTAGAACTTRCTCTTTTAAAATCTTTTAATTTAAAAATCTGGATTAACAGTATCTTTATAATATTTATCCTTTCAAAATAAAGGAACGTATTGGGAAACAGTCCRACACGGAGCTCTCTGACCCGTCTCTCACCTAAAGCCTTGGCTCGCTCTCCCAATGGAGTTGGCAACATTTCTGGCTCTTACCCACTGGAAGGGGTGGATAAGCAGTTCCTAGAAACATATGACAACGTTACAAAAAGCAGCTCGACAGACGACTCCAGTCAGTACTACTGTGATAAGGTATGGGCACTTGTGTGCTTTTGAAGTCAGAGCTAGTAGTGAGTGTGACTCTGAGCTGTGGTTTGAGAATGGGCAAAGTGGTGGCTGTGTTTCAGGATGGGCATATTTTATGTAGTAATGAGAGCAGATCTCTTGTTGCTACTCACATTTATCCAAGGTTGTGTGAYAGACAAGCTTACCAAGAGCATGGGTTTCCAAAGCGCCCAGCATTCTAGAAGCTTCAGGGAAAGTTCCTAGTGGAACAGCRATCCTTACATGATTGAGTCTTGTTTCTTCCAAGGGAAAAAAAGATCAGTTAAGTCAAGTTGCTATCTGTCTGAAAAGCAGACACAGTTCTGCTGTATCCCAGGCATCTCTGAAAAGCAGACACAGCTCTGTTTTATCCCAGGTATCTCTTWAGGATGGCTAAACATCATCCTTTTGAGTTCTAACCTGGCTGGAGAGCAGCYGCTCCCTGCTAACATTATGGTCATGGATCATTCTTCCCCAGCCTGTTTCAGAGGGGTTCTGGCTGAAAGTGGATTCTTAAAATAAATTAAAACAACTAACTAAAATTAGTTAGAATAGTTCTATCATTTCCAACATGTCTGTTAGCTGCTGACACTTTTTAATTCTTCTGCCTTGTGGATCTGTTGTGTAAAAATACACCTGTTTAAAGGAGAAAAGTCCTAAAAATGGTCACTTCATTGTTCTTAGAATAGAGTCATTTCTATTCATGTGTTGCACCTAAGCTTTTAATGACAACAGGTTGGAACTTAAATAGGATTTATCAGTTGGGAGGGAAATCTAAGATGAGAGTAACAATGTTAGGACAGAGCAACCAGAAAGCATTTGCTAAGATGTATGTTGTTGTTTTTACTATTTAAAAGGTTACTACCATAGGTATATTCTACAACCATATCCTTTTCCTATTTCAAAGGTGGATTTATGTAGAGTATTTTTGTTCAGCACTTCTAAATTTGGCTGCACTGTTTTCTAATTTGCTGATATTTTCTTCTAAAAATCAGAACATTTTCTTTCTTTTTCTATRTATCGCAGAATGACTTAATTGAGGGAGATTTACTTTTGGTGCGTATCATACCAGATGAAGAAGGGAAGTTTGGATTTAATCTAAAGGTACACCAGCTGTCTTTTATTTGTTTTTTAAATGCTTTRTGGATAAGATGTTTTTACTTCACGATTTTTACATTTTATTTAGTATAATGATTTGGAGTAAGCAGTCTATTTTACAGGAATGTCCTGTGGACTGAGAGTTTTTAGAAGTGGCAGCCTAATCCTTAAGTGCTTAGGCAACACTTACAGAAATAAGCATCTAATAGTTCTCTGGTTTTCAGTTGCATATATTATGGACATGGCCYATATCCAAGGCACACTGCCTATTTGGCTGCTGAAATATGAACTCAAAAGCCTAATTTAAGGCATCGACTTTTTGGAAAATTGGACTTCTGTATTATAAAACAATTTGAATAGTTTGTGCTGTTGCATTTAATTATACCCATTAGAAATCACATTGAAAATTTGAAAATTAATTTGTGAAGAAAATTTAAATTAGTACTGATAATTGACTATTGTAAATGTTTTACATTCCCTCACTGAAATTCCATTTAAGCAGAGTATTATAAATTTGCCATAATATCAAAATTAGAGTTTGATCATTTCACCTTGGCTATTTATTGGTGTTGTAAAGAGAATAAAGGAGTACAGTTGTCTGGGACTTTGATCCTACCAGATTCCTTGCACATTTGTCACAWAATCTAAGAAAACTGCCTTGGAAGTTTAAGTATTAAATTAGAYTTGCTTCAAGCACAGGGTTACAAAAAATGTTCCATTTTATCTGTTTGTGCCTATTAGAATGTATGGCCTGAAACAGACACCCAGTCTAGTTTACTGGAAATTGGTACRTTTAAAGACACCACAACCCACCCTATAATTCCCCATTTACTGATGAAAATTCAGTCCTACCAACCCTGTCCATGATGACACAGCATAAAAAAAAATTATATAAAAAGAAAATAAGCAATTATTTCTTCTAAATGCTGCTTATGCGTAATGATAGATTTATGGTTGCTATTTACTTGATAATCCTCTCATTCCTCTAGGGTGGAGTAGATCAGAAAATGCCRCTGCTGGTATCAAGAATAACTCCAGGATCACCTGTAAGTAAATTTTTGAGGCTTTTAATCCCTTCCACTGCTACTCCTTCTACCTCTCAAAGGTCTGTACACATAGAAATTTGGACACCTGTAACCAGTGTGAGGTAGCAGCAGAACTGTTCTTGTTAAGTTTTGGTTTAATCAGTGATTTCTTAAACCAGAGATTAAAAGATCTGTAGGAGTTTGTCAAACCAGATATAAGTAGAAAGTATATTTGTGTTCTCCTGTCATCTCAAAAAGTGCATCCTGAACTGGACAATGCTTGATGAGGGGCAAGAACTGGGGAAAAGGAATATCATTTACTGAAGAAATAAATAATTTGGGCCCCTGCACCCTAAAAGAAATAGCTCGTTTGAGGGAAATGTAGTAGGGATGTGCAAGATTAGAAGCACTGTGAAAAAGGAATTCCAGCAGAAATATGGACTACTAAAATTAGGACWACAGAAATAGGACTACTAAATTAAGTTGTGAAGGTCAGGTTCTTCATGTTTGGTGAAGTAGTTCTTTGTGCAGAAGATAGTAGACCTGTGGAACTCCTTGACAAAGGATGTGTGGTTAAAATAATTTTGTGTGTGGTTAGGACAGGACAAATACTTGTGGAAAAAAACTATTGTTATTGACTAAGCTAGCACAATAGGCTGAGGAAATCCTTAGGGCTAAAATTATTTATAGGATAGGAGAGTACTTGGCAGGAGAGAGGGAGCATAAAAAGGGAGCATATGTTTGCTCTGTTCCTATTTTGCCATAGACTTTTTGCTTATGGGAATATTTATAGACTAGGTGAAATGTTTGTAAGAATCAGCATAGTCATTGAGTTCTTCTGTTGAATTGTGAAATAATAATAGGAACTTAAAATATTTTTAAACTTTTTTCCTAAATAATTATTACATAAATTTGTGGGGACAAATTTAAATTTAAATTTGTTATATCAAATTTTTTCACTTGCCTTTTTCCAAACTATATTTCCTAACCCTCATAAAATAATTTCAGTGCAGACTTGTTAGGAAATATTCCTGACTTAATTCTAAAAATACAATGCACTCTAAATCTTCTGACTCTTCTGAAATTTGATAAGCAGTCATAGGACTGACATCTAAATGTCATGATGCTAATCCAGCTGAAACAGATTGCTTGAGAAGTTATTTTTTGGTCACATTTATGATTTTGGCCTGATTTACACAGTTCATAGCACTCCTTTATGAACCATAATAATTATTTGAAAAAATGTTTCATAGGAAATTATAACTTGCATCTAGGAATTGAAAATAAAACAATTCCTAAGACATTTCATGGTCAACCTAGCAAATATTCTAAGGGTGATTTGAGATTCTGAAATTACATAGGGCAAACAGGMTTATTCTGTTTGCAATCAGAGCAGGGAATGAAAGATGTTTCTCCAGAGGCAGTCATCTCCTTGGGCAGATTCGGCTGGTCTTCTGGAAAGTATTGATCTGTATTTTTTTCTCTAGGATTGTAAAAGGACTGGTCTTCCAACTTTAAACACTTCATTGAAGTGTCTCCCTTTGGCGTCATAGGCATGGACAAGAGTGACTAATTATCTCTCTAGCCTAGTAAGCCACCAAGTGAGCAAGTTACCAGGATCATAGAAAAAAATTGAAAACAGCTGTCCAATCTATAATACTCAGTAGCAGTGTTAGGGAAATCATGTCATGTTATAGCAAGAGAAAAATAATACCCCTATTTTTAGAGAATAGCGATATTAACATTGATTATATTCTTTTCCATAAAGAGAACTTTACCTGTTCTTTACTGTTTAATGAAATGTAGCTGATAGTTCAAATTTAAGTCTGTTGAATGCATTTTGATATTATTTCAGCTCAGTTATGCCTTACCTTCATTTCTGCTGTTTTAACTTCCTCTAGATTCACTCATTACGCTGTAAAATGTCTTCAGGGATGCTATTTGGTAATATTGTTTGCTAAGAYTATTTCTCAGGTTTGTAGGTCACCTTTTTCTCACTTTCCTACAAAAAGACGTGCATTTTTTGTAGAGGGGGGAAGCAAATCTGCTCCCCAAAATAAGGCAGCATTTTTCTTTACATCTCCTAAAGTTCTTTTAAAAAATCTTTTAATAAAGCAGCAATGTAGTATGCTGGGAAAACTGAAGGACAGAGTACCCAAAATTTTTATGAAAGCACATTTTAGTGAAGGAACAACCATATATTGCATCTGTTTGTCTYGGGGTTTTTTTAATTAAAGTTCTCCACAGATTTTTTTTCACAAACAGTATTAATGCTCTCAGGTTCTAAAGAGGTCATTAGGGTTTTATGTAATAGAGCTTTTAATGGAAAAAAACCCCATGCATGCTCCTTGGAGCAATAGCAGGTGATTAGCATAAAAATGACACATTGGGTGTATCAATAGGACAGAGAGCCTTTGACATAATAAATTGTCTGGAAGAGCTCAGACTCTGAAAAATCTATAAATTATGCTTGCATAGGAGGAATTAATTCTCCTTTGAGATATATTTTATATAGTCAGATGATTCAAATAAGAAGGCTGGTGCATTAACATATCACATGATTAACAAAGTTTGTTTGAGCAAAGATATTAGTCCATCTGCAATAAAGACTAATAGCAGCCAGCCAAGAAATCTAAATTATAGGCAAATATAGGAACTCAGAAACCATTCCTTCCAAGTTTTTGTTGATGTCTTAACTCTCCTAGACTGACCTGATATGGTCTTTATATCACCCACCTTTTCAAATATTTATATTTCAAAGAGAAAAACTTAACAATATTTAAGAGTGATTAAATTAGTCATTTATAGTTACATTCTTTAGTCTTGCCTTTGTAAACTGTACAAAATATGGCAAGGGTGTTCTTGGGGACCTGTGAATACCCAGTTAAATCAGTATTGAAGAACATCATGGCTGCTCCAAATTCTCATTCTTTTTCTGTTTACATTTTTAATGAATTATTGTCAATCTTCCCTATCCTTCATTATTTTCTTTCCTTATTTCTATGAAAAAAAGTTGGGGGCAACTATTCCTTCTTTAAATTTTTAATCAGCTTTTCTGCATGGGATTTTTTTCCTCTTGCATGCATCTTTCTTCTCTCTTTCTTCTTTCTCTTCTTCTTTATCTGTTTTTTGGCACTTGAAGAAAGGTCTTACATTTTCTTTTCTTTAACTTTGTTTGCTGGTACAAATGACTCCCAATTTATTTTCTTCATATTCTTGCCACTATTTTTTATTCTACATTTTTCATGCTGTTGATTATTTTGTTAAAATTTCTTCTTTCCATCTCTTATTTACTAGTTGGTAATATCAATATATTAGGAGCCATCGGTGCAGGCCATAATCAGGATTGGATCTAATTTTAATATCTTGTTCACAGGGGATTGGTAATGGTTTTTTGGTAGGGCTAATGATATTGGATGAATGAAGCTCAGGGAACCTGTGCTGGCTATGAAGGAAATACAGGGAACATCTATGAAAAAATAAAAACAGTAAAGGTCTATGTCTCATTCATACAATAAATGGAATGAGGTGTTTATATATCACTTGTGTAGCTGGAGACTTCCTAGACAAAATAAGGATTAGGATAGTAATGATGAAAAAATTGCTACATTACTTGACACTCAAAGATTGTAGAATCCTGCATATTCGTATTAGGGAAGCACAGAAAGTTGGAAGGGACCTGGAGGTACTCTTGTCCAATCCCCTCTGCTCAAGAGTCACCTAGAGTCAGTTGCCCAGGACTATATCCAGATGGCTTTTGAGGGCTCTGAGGTGGGAGACTCCACAGTATCTCTGGACAACCTGATGGAGTGCTCAGTCACCACAGCAGTAGAACTGTTTCCTGATGCTTGAATGGAGCCTCCTGTGTTTCAGTTTGAGCTCTTTGCCTCTGATKCTATCACCAAGTACCTCTGAGAGTTTGGCTTCATCCCCTCCGTGTCTTCCCTTCAAGTATTTATGTACATTGCAAGATCCCCTTGAGCCTTTTCTTCTCTAGGCTAAACACTCCCAGATGTCTGAGTCTTCCTTCATGCAAGAGCTGCTCTAGTCCGTTAGACATCTTTGTAGCATCATCATCATCATCATATTCTGGCCATAGCTTTAATTGCTTTGTTCTGGACATAGGGCAAAGCATACAGACAACTGTGGCAGAAAAAAAGCGAAACAAACCTTGGAGTCCAGCAGTTAATCTAAATCTAAAGACTCTACAAAGTAACAAAGATATGAAATGTATGTGGATTTCTTTGAAATTTAAAAAGTGCATGCCTGGGGAATGTCATGTTATTTAAATCATGTTCGTGAAAATCATGTTTGGACTGCTTAGTATTCACTGCATAAAAAGTGAACTGGATTATCTCATGTGCCCTAAACACTTTCTCCAGAAATTCAGAGGTTGTTGAGGCTTGGAGTCTGAAATACAGATCTTTGAGAGCAATTTTTTTGATTAATGTAAATTCTTTTTATAGCTATCAATATGTTGTTTGAATTGTTTATTCCTTATTGTCAGGGAGAAGCTTTGAAGCATGAGAGCTTTASAGCTGAAACCTTTGATAGAACCTCTGATACAGAGTATGAAACTTTGCCAGGAGAACTGTGAAGACTTTGCTTACACGATGTACTTAATATCCTGATATGTTCCTGCTTACACAACTGGTTGTGATGACATTAATGTGTTTCTTTGGTCTTGAAACAGGCTGATAAATGCATTCCAAAGCTGAATGAAGGTGATCAGATAGTATTAATTAATGGCCGAGATATCTCAGAGCACACGCATGACCAGGTGGTCATGTTCATAAAAGCCAGCAGAGAATCTCACACAAGAGAGCTTGCACTTTTGGTCAGGAGGAAAGGTAACTGGGCTAATTTTATTCACTTCTAATGTTTTTGAGACTGTTGCTCTTATGCTTGGTGGTGTACTCTCTTCTTTTTGCATAAACATGTTCTCAGCGCACTTGGAATAGGTCTGTGCAAAGAGTAGGTCTCACTAAATTTGAATTGGTMGTACAAGTAGTTTAAACTATATAGGTTCTTACCACTGCCACAAAGAGTCATGCAAGTCAGAATTTCTTCTTATTTTTTGTTCTAAAAATCTATGAGAATAAATAGTCCCTTGATTTTTTTTTTTTTGGTGACATGGGGTGTTGGGTTTTTTTGTAAATAAAGCATAATTTTAAAAACCCACAAGTGCAGTTTCACAAAAACCTATGGCCTGTTCCCGTGCACAATTATGAGATGAAACAAATCAAATAAGCTGCTCCTCACCTCATTCTTAGAGTAGGCATTTCATGACAATGCTGAGATAAACTAGTGCTAGTTGCTTGCAGAACTGCTGCCTGCAAGGAGGAGACAATCTTTGAAATATGCAGGGTCTTAAGCTGTATGTTTAAAAATGGAAAACTCATCCAGCTTGGCATTTCTTGCTCCATATTTAAACACCTGTAGATCCCAAGAGCTTTCAGATGATGTCAAACTCTTAATTTTGTTATTTGCTTTCCTCAAGAGGTACGGTAAGACATTAGCACACACAATTACACAAAGTTCCTGATTGCATCAAGACATAAAAATCTGAAGGGATTAGGCATTACTAGGAAACAGGAGGGAATGAAACAGCCTAATTGATATGTGCTTCTGTAATACTGGTTTTAAATAAAACTTCTTGTGTTTCTAAGAGGATAGAGGGGCTCTATATTTTCTTTTCCACTGGCTTTGTGCAGCATTTAGTTTTCCCTTAATTTTCTAGTCCCCTTCCAACTTGCAGATAAGAGAAATCTTAAAGATGACCCATGGCCCCATACCAGTCATTTTTTATAGGCATGAGTATAACCAGCTCCCCATTCTTTAAAGTTTGGCAGGTATGAACTCTTCCCATCACTGCAGAGGATAACCACAGCTGGACATGTCTGGTGATACAATACATTTCATAGGGACAGAAATGCTATGTAGATTGCTTCATGAATGTTTGTCATGTTCTTCAATAATAAGGAATGCTGTAGAAAATGGACTAATAATTCTCTTTAACTTTAGTTAGTTCCTTCAGTGTTTGCATAAGAAATTGCAAAAGATAATTGTGTCTTCTCTAATGGCARAGAAGTGTGATGAAAGGATTTTTGCCTTTGTTTTGCTGTTGGAGGTCCAAACTGATAGAATTTCTTGTAGAGATATTCCACTAATTATGATGTACATTTTTTTAGGTAAAACTCCCTTGTTTTTACCATGGTGGATGTTGTGTTTCATTAGCCTATTTAGCAGTTCATTAGGTAGGTAAGAGAAGGTTGCAAAAACCTCCTTGTGCTAGGAATTCAAGTTCTTTGCCTTCATAAACAGCCATTTGGAGTTTTTCTTTCAGAAAGGTCATAGGGACATTATATTCTTTATAGTTTCTACAGTAATATAGTACAAAAAGAAATGTGATTAAATTGTTGCTTTTAATTACTTGCTTTTCTGAGGTTTTGCAAACTCTGTTATTTCAAGCTAGTAAATTTTTTTATATGTTAAAAACACATTAATGCTCTATGTAGTGGATTATAACTACATACACATCTTTCAGTAGTTAAACAGTTTGTGGATCCCATATCAGAAGATGAAGCTGATTCCCACACTCTGCCAGAATCTATTCTTCCTGTCTGTTCTGAATATGGTGGTGATACACTGGAGGAATCTATGGAGCAGCTAAGAAGAGGGCTGGAAAGTGGGACTGTCCTTATTCAGTTTGAGGTAGGTAATACTCAACTCTGTAATGCTGTTAGTGTATAACAATAGCTGTAATCAATGAGTAATGGAAGGGCTGTAATTAGTTGCATATCTCATTGTTCCTGTTCAATCTTATCTCAAGAGAGCAACAATTTGACTTGCCCATCAGTTTCACACTTCACTACTTAGAGTAGGGAAGAATGAGTTTTAAGTCTTAGACAAAATACCATCTGCTGAGAAAAATGTATTTAAATTAATATGTTTCTGGCTCAAGTACCCAAAGTTCACTAAATCAGTATTTTTTGTAGTTGTTTCATTGAGTAGTGGGATTTTGACAGGGGTCAGTCTTGTCCTTTGTTTCCTTTTCTGTGTTCTTCAATGTGTTAGCATAGAAAACTAGCTAATAAAATTTCTGTATTTTATTAAATTAGTTCCTTTGGTGTTAGTATAAGAAATTCCAATGGCAATGGAGTGCAGTATATATGTTTGTGGTTGYTTTACTGTTGTAGATTCAAGCATTTGTAGAAGCTCTGAATAAACCTTAGTTTATTATGGTTTATAAAATTGGCATTGAGTTCTGGAGTAACCCCTTCTGTCACTGAAAGCTTGTAGAACAGCAATAAAATTTCTTCCCCTTTTGATATTTTTTTTCCTTTACTTTTTTTTTTTAAACCTGGAAAATTTAATGGTAGCAGCTGAAGAGTTGTGGTATTGTTTATTATATAACTGTCCATTAGCACACCAGCAGTTTATTTACAGACATGAACAGGACGGGACACCTGGAATCAGTTCCTTGAGTGGTTTATTTTCCACATCAGTCTCATAACATTGTTATTACAATGGAGACAAAAGATGTGACCATCTCACTGTTTCAACAGAATGCCAAAGAAACTTAATGTTACAACATAGCATAAGACAGTCTCAGAGTAGGTTTCAGCCAATCACATAGAGAAAAAGTATATTGACAGTAGTTCTATCCAATAATCTGAAGCATACGTAATTCTGGTTAAAACAATAACAGTTTATTCTCTAACACAATGGCTCGTTCATAAAAGCCCAAGCACAGAGCTCTATTCATAATTAACCTTCTAAAATATACGTTAAATAAACTTGTTGCAACTTAGAAAGCTAACCAACATAGGCTTGTTGTTCTATTTCTCACGTCTGCACTACAGCTTAGAAAACTTTTTTGCTGCTTTAGCATTTGTTCCCATAACTGCTGCCTGAGGCCTGCCTTATTACCACCTTCCTAAAACCCTCTGATTTTTATAGATTCCAACATATAACCATTCTTTTTATGAGGTTTCCTTTCTTTCTATGATTTCCGAGAATTAAAATTCCCCTGGTTTTAAGGAATTGTAGACAACGGTTCATAACTGCTTTCCAAAATCCACAGTACTGGATGCAATGCARCAATTACAATTAATCTGTTCCTACTGCTATTGAAGCTGTAGCTCAAAAATGTGAACTGACCTTTCAATATCTTCTTAATTGTAAAATTTTTTGACTAAATTTGTACACAAATTTCCTGTAGTGAACTTCATAGGATATTTGATCCTTTATGATATTCTGATATATGATATTCATAGGATATTTGAGCCTGTATTTTATCTTTTTTTGGCAATTTTTATTAAAGGATTTTACAGAAAAAATACAAAAGCTTTTTGAAATCTAATAAACTAGGGTATATTTTAGTGGTCTTCTTGCTTTGAGTTCATTGTTTAGTGATCTTCAGAAGCAGAGGCAAGGACAGTGTCTCCTCATCAGCTTTGGTGACTCAAACTCTTTATTCTCTTTAGTAAAACAGTAAATAATTAGCCAGTAGACTGTGAATAAGCAAGTTTTTCCAGAATATCTTCATCCATTTAGTCAGAATTTAGGAAGTCTGTCAATAGCAAATTACTGTTTGCCGGGCAACAGTGAAGCTCAAGAATGGTTGCTTGACTTTAAATTATTCTTCTCGGTCTTCCTAAAAAAGGCAAAAATTGCRTCCAGGCTCTAGTAAAGTGGAACTTGAATTACAACAGATAGAAACTTTTCCATTCCATACATTATCAAGTTGTCTTCTCATATKGCTTGTTTATGTTGTATAAGTTGAAAAGTGCAGTGATCACAGTGAATACAGAGTGAATACAGAGTTTTAAGGTCCAACAAATCTCAGTAGAATAAATATTTTTGTGTGTTGCTCTTTTTCTCTCAACCAGAAGTAGGAGATTTTAGCCTCCTATKTGTTTCATTCCATTTTATATATGGAACAATATTCAGAATCTTCATTAAACATGTGAGTTTATATATAATGAACTCTGTGGTAAGTGTTCAGTGGCACATCCAGATTTAATAACTCAGTTGTAAGGTGCTTTAAAGTATATTTAATACACAAAATCTATAGTTGTATATCTACAGTTCTTGTGGGTTTGTTTGGTTTTGTTGTTGTTTCCCCTCTGTACCTTTTTTTTTTGTCTTGTTTGCTGTACATAGAAGCAAGTATCATTAGGGTTTGAGAAGACCTCCAAGATTGTAGAATCCAACCATTAACCTTGCACCAACTTCAAAATTTTGGTTATACACATATTATATATACCCCATTACTCTGTCCATTTACTCCAGATAAAGTCTGCAACATAGAGGTTGGCCCAAAAGCAAAGAAGTCACATGTTAAGAGATTGTGATACATTGAAGTTGTGGTTTTTTAGTTACTTGCAGGATTGAAATGGATAGTTTTATTCCAGAGAATAAAACTTTTCAGAAATGTTTGTATTGTAGTTGATTCCAGACAATAAGTCTGCTGCTGTTTTTTTCTTCTGATGCCATTCACTGCTCCCTTGTTCCACCCTCAATCACTGTTGTCCTTTTGGTCTGTAGTTTTAAAAGCAAGAGGCAAACTTGCAAYGCAGTGGTTTATATCAATGATGCTCACGTGCTGTTTTTGCTTTTTTCCTAGAAGTTTTTCTAGCCATCCTGATGGGCCAGCAATAACAGAAATTCTTGTCATGTTAAATACAAAAACCTCCCAAGTGAATTTTGCAGAAGGATAGGAAAACATTAAAGAAAATATGGAATTTTTTTCAGTCTATGTATTTTTGTGTGAATGTAATTAGTGTGTATATAGCATAATCACATCCCCCAAAATCCTGTAATTTTTCATTCTACTTTGCAGCAACTTTACAGAAAGAAACCAGGATTGGCTGTTACATGTGCAAAGGTACCTCAGAATATGGACAAGAATAGATACAAAGATGTTCTACCTTGTGAGTCTAAAGTACAGTTTCTGCCTATTTTGCTTTTTAAAACTACTGTATTGAACTTGCTGATTAAAGACTTCATTATGTAATTGAAGTCACGTAATTGGTCATTTTATTTTCTAAAAGGTAATTTATTAAACAGCATTCTGCTGTTTGTGTTTCTGCAAGTCCTCAGGTTTTTTTAAACTTAATAGAGGGGAAGTATGTCTCTTAATTGCTAATTTTATTCCCTCTTTCTTGTGTGTGTGCAGATGATGCCACAAGGATAATATTGCAAGGAGATGAAGATTACATTAATGCAAATTATGTGAATGTAAGTCATTCAGAGATCTGCATTTACTCACTTTCTATATTACTAAGCAGAAAAAAAAGGCTTTTTTGGTGAATAAGGATATGTTGTTTTAATTAGGGAGATTTGTAAATGTGAAAAATGTAAAATTTCATAACCTAAAAAATAGTGTCTGTTGTGAAACAGGTAACCATCTTAACACACAGTGAGTGCTACCACGTAGTGATACACTGTGATATGTGCAGAGTTTTTAACCAGTAAAATTTGTTTTATTTTTCCATATATTTCAAATGCTGTGGTTGTCTMCATAACACTAAGCTTTTTTTTCCCTCTAAAATGACTTATTACCATAGCTATGCTACGGAGGATCCAGAAGATAAACAAGTGCCTTGATTTTCCTAATCAATCAAGTGCAGGTTGGGAGTAAGGGGAAAAAAAAGGGGGGGAAAAAGGGAATATATTTCTGTCAGATACATAAGCTAAGCACCTAAATCACAGAGTCAATTATTAACTTCCTGTGTTTAATATCAGGCAATAAACAGCTTTTGCTGTACTTTTGGTGTATATACACCAACATCATTCCTTACTAAATATTAAAGAAAATTTAGAAAGCTTTGCAGTTTCAAGTTTGCAAGTACATTTTCACTATCAATCTTCTGCTCATAGTTCAGCATGAAGGACTACAGAATCTGTGCTTTACATCTGTTGTAAATAAATGGTTTAAAAGTTTTTTACATATCAAATTGTAATTGTGATTGTCTTATTACTTAGCTTTTTGCCTTAATCTTCCCTCAAAACTTCCTGTTTGAATTAAGTGCTAAGTTAAAAAAGTACTTGAGTAGTGAGAGTGTACTTAACATAGGATTTTTCTTTCCCTCTGTAGATGGAAATTCCTTCTGCTGGCATTGTGAACCGGTACATTGCTACTCAGGGGCCTCTTCCGCACACATGTGGACACTTCTGGCAAGTAGTCTGGGATCACAAATTATCACTGATCATCATGCTAACAACTCTCACTGAACGGGGACGGGTAAGCGCCCAGGTCCTTTGTATGCTGAAAAATGTGCTGTAGCTTTGAACTTTTTTCCATTGTTATGGTTAAATAACCCTAAAAGAGGCCAACTTATTCGGTTGAATTATTCCTCTGAGGGCCAGGCTTTCTGAATTACTTCAACAGGGCAGATAGTCCTCAATTTGCTTTTTGTTATGCTGCTTTGCAAACAAACYAGCTGTCTGATAAACAGAAATCACTGCGTTCACTCTGTTGTGCTGATCAGACAGGTACTACGTGCTGTCGTTTTCTCCCTGGGCATTGGCCTCCATGTGGCAGTTTCTCTCCAAAAGATTTAGAAAATGTCTGGAAGGATTGAGTGTGTTGAGCAAATCTTCTAGTCAACCTGTAGAAAGGAGTCTGCCATTGTGGTATTTACTAGTGGTTAGAATTTAGCTTGCTTATGTTTATTTACATCTCAGGTTCCTTCCTAGAATTGCTCYGATAATTATTTTAATTATGTTTAGATAAATTCTGTCTCTTCTTGAATTTTGGAATAGCACAGTGAAAATCTGGTGCATTTTGATTTAATTTGTCCTTTGTAGTTTTAAAGATTAGGTTTTTAGATTAAATGGGAAGGTATTGGTTTTAAAGTTTTAGAAGCTGAAAACTCAACAGTTGGATTTTTTTAAGAGGTGGAGAAGGTGATGACTYCTGTATGCCTTCACTGTAGCCTTCGTATTTTGTATGTGATCTGTCCTACATTATTAAATTTATCTGACATCCMAGTGTTTTCAGAAAGCAAGGGAGTGAGTRTTTTAGGTCATAAACAGCATAAAGATTGAGATGTAAGGAAGTAGAGTTAAGCAACAATCAGGTTTTAACCACAGTCACATTATGTAGCTGCTCATGGAAGCAGACATTATTGAGCATCACCTGAYGTAGCAATGCTCCCTTCATCTTTTGATTGTATTGGTGTATTCATTTCCTTGTATTGAGGAGGAACACAGATCGGTAATATTCTGTAGTTCATACAGTTAGTTGGAAACTTCAAGGCAGTTGTTAATAGCTTCTAATCATCCTGCTGGTAACTTTGTACACCAGACATATTTATGAGTTTTGTTTGCTTTCAGAAATTAYTTAGATTTGCCCAGTTTGTGGGCATAGATTTGCCCAGTTTGAACTTGCARGCATAGAAAAATGTGTTTTCTTGTCAAGAATGTCCCCATTGGCAAATGCCACGCATTTTCCTAGTCCCTGAAGGTTTTATTTTCCAGACTATCTCTTTCCAGTGGTGTTAAGATTTGTATGATAGGATTTTTTTTTCTCCTCAGTAATGTTAATTTTTTTTTTTTTCAAAAGGAATACATGATTTTGGCTTAAATTTGAAGAGGAAAGTAGTTAAGATAAATTACTACAGTGAAACTTTCAGGCATAATGGTTATAATTTGAATTTCAAGCCTCTGAAAATTGAGCTCTATTAAAGGTTAAATTAAGAAATTTTAACTTTCCAAAAATTCCAGCTYGTGCTACTCTATCAATTTAAAAGTTACGGACAAAAACAACTTTGAACTTTGTGTAGGTTGCAGTGTCACATCAAAATTTTAATAATTTCCACAGGTGGAGATTCCACATTCTCATAAGGCTCTTGTTTCTGTGCTTGTCCTTCTTTGTGGAATTTTTTTGCCAACATCTAGTCAGAATTTCCCTTATAACTTCTTTACAGTTGTCTCTTGTCCTTTCATTGTTCACTTTCAAGAAAAGTGTGGCTTTGCCTTTGGTGTTAGCTGCTATYAGATGGCTAAAGTTAGTTTGACATTTAACCCCTGCACTTCTTTTCTTAAGACAGAATAAATCTATCTTTATTCTCCCACATTATGCCTTGAGAAGTCAATTCTTGCAATTACAAATAAGCAGCAGCCAAAGCATCATGCATTCAATTTACCTGAATTTTTATTATAAATCGCTAAAACAGAAGTTTATGGAGAACTTAGCCTATTTTGCCTTGTTATTTTTCAATTTGGATGGGAAAAAATCCAAATTGAAAAWTTGAAAAGCTGAAACAGATTTTGTACCACTCCTTGAATTCTCTGAACCACAACACAAGAAAGAAGGCTGCAAATGGAAGGGCTCATATACAACCTGTATATGTCTTGACCTGTGCCTGATTTTCTTTACAGACCAAATGTCATCAGTATTGGCCTGATCCACCAGATGTAATGGAATATGGCTGCTTCCGTGTCAGGTGCCACTCTGAAGACTGCACAATTGCTTATGTCGTCAGAGAAATGGTCATTACCAACATTGAGGTAAATGCTCCTTGCCTTTAATTATCCCCAAACAAGCTGCATGAATACATTTATAGATGGGTAGATAAATGTTAGAATCCTAAATGCTAAGAATACCAATATGCTAAGATGAAGACTATTTAGCAATGTATATGTGTATATCTCTGTGTGTGGATATGATGTGTGTCTATAAACACACACAGACATGTACATTTTTAAAAATAGAATATGTATACATTATATGGATCAACATGGTATGATTATTTCTTTAGAGCTTCTTCAAAGACACACTTTTTGAAGCTCTATAATACATTATGCTCTAATACATTGTGCTATTATAATACAGGTACTGCAATAAGCATCAAAAGGAAGTTTAGTGCTTTTCTTTAAACAGTTTTGCAATCACTGACTCTTCCTAAGTACTTTGATTTATAAAGAGAGGTTTTTTYCCTAAGTAACTCTGCTGTTTCAAGGATGAAATATGGGTCACTCRGTTAATAGCATATGCAGCTAGAGCAGTTAATAAAGAAGTGAAGCAGAATAAAGTTGTTTTGAGAGAAGATGCAGAATCTCACCAGTTCCTTTTCATTGTCTTTAGTCAGATTTTAAAAAAGAAAAAAWTCCATATGTATCTCAATTGAAATGTGTTCAATTTATGAAAAATACTYATATTTCATAACTCCTAATGTTTTCATGCTAATATCTAGGGAGTTAGAAAGCAAAGAGAAGGCAAAACACAGCATATGGTCTTGTGCTTTGAAATCYGTGTTCAGGGCACATCTAGACTTCCCACAACCTGAATTGTAGGGTTTGAAGTTTGGTTTTTGTTTCAAAGTAGACCTGCATTTCTATGTTTTTCTTCTTCATCTCTTTTCCAAAATTCTATGGCCACAGGTATTTTCTAAAATGATGAAGGATTTATGCTATYGTAAAATGTGTAAGAAATCACTGTATACTGTCCAAAGGCTAATTTTTAGCCAGTCTTTTAAACTTCTGTAAAGTTAATCAGCTTTTACTGTTACCAGAATTGCTAGTAGTAATAGCAAGTAGTAAGCAAAGAAAAGGCAATATCTGTTTAAAAATGCAATATTTAATCCATGTTCTTACAGCATGACCAATCCATTAGTCTCATACATTTGTAACTTGACATTCTCTCACTTGACAGTGCATCCAAATTTGCTTTGATGTGATTAAGTTTTCCTTTGCAGTCATAAACATGTGAGATGTCAGATGYGAGTACTTAAAGGTTTTTCAGTTAAGACAGTTTACTGTACTTCTATTTCTAGATATGACAAACCACCCAGTCAGGGAGCAGCATGATATTTGTTTCTGTATTTTGGCCAATTACTCTGTAAGTGATAAACCTGAATGTCAGCAWAGAAGAAATTAACCTCATAAAAGTAGTGCTGCAACTATATGTACCCAAAATTTTAGTTCTTTTCACTCAAATTATTTATTTGTAACCTTTATGTATCTCATAAAATGAAGAAAGGTTTAATTTCTGGCCTTTTCTTTCCAAGAACAAGATCAAAAGCAATACTGTAGCACTAACTTTGGGGTTGGTTGAAATTTTTACTTTTTTTAAAAAGCTTCAGAGCACTTTGGGGACCAGAACAAGCAGACCAAAGGAAAGAAATCATGTAGTGAGAGTGCAGAGTTCATCACACAGTGCACTATTTTGTAAATTGAGATATGTATTTCTTWATGATCCTTGACAAAATAGCAAGAGGCTTGAAACAAATTTTYATTGTTTCCTTTGAGATGAATGCCTTGCAATGTATGATTGGCCATTAAATTTCACTGGTTTTGAAACATAAAGAACCAAATAACAAAAGTAAGTGAGAAATGTGATGGCAAGTGTGTACAGCAGCATRATAATTTATGAACAGTTGTCCAAGAAATGACAAATGCCATTTGCCAGAGTATCTATCTACTCTTTGGAAACTGGGCTTTACCCCCAATCATTCAGACTGAGCTTTCAAGGTGTGCTTGTGAAGCTCAGTGGCAAAGAGCTCACCTTTTCCTGCTTAGAAGATAAAAAGACCATTTCAGGGTTAATGTAGTTCTATATTGTGATTATTTTTTGTCTTATTGAAGATTATGTTATAACTTCTGTGAAAAAGGACATTAACTGACACATTGCAAATGCAAAATCAATTGTTTGGTTTTAACGTAAGTAAGAATTAAGGTTGACATTTCAAGTTTAAATTTCCTACTTTCTATATTATTATTATGATCCTAAGTTCTGTGTGTTGATTTTCTGAAGAGCACACAAATCTTTTATTAATCAGGGAGAGTCTATCATTTAAGGAGAATGAAACAAGGAAGTTTGCCTTTTGATGTAATTATAATAAGAAAGGCTGCAAACTGCAGAAGGATGAAGATTGGATATTTTTGTGGCTGAAGGTCTTGACAGTACAGCTGTATTGCAAGTGCATTTGAAGCACTACCTGTGACAGATGTATTCTTTATCAGGAATTCCAGCCCTAMTGAAAGACTCACTGGTAAAGATCATGTGCTTCTGAGCAAAATCTAAGATGTTATCTTAACCACAATGAAGCTGCTTCTGCAGTTAGATATCTTGAATTTGCTCAGGAGGGGTAGGGACAAGTACATAATTTTTTTGGAGTTATTTTGCTGAACAGCTTTGCTGTAATGACAGCAAAGAAACGCAGTAACAAAGAGCTGGTGATGTCTTACACCTCTGAAGAGGTGTAARCAAAACATGATGTCTTATACCTCTGTAGCTCCTTACAAAGTAAATGTGGATCAATGCCATGAAGAAGCTAAATGTTGGCCAAAGGGCTGACAATAAACTGGACAAGTTGCTGAAGTGTCACTGGAGTCTGTTGTTTGGGCTAATTTTTTTAATCCATAATTTTTAAACTGATTTGGAGAAATACCAAATACATKAATTCCATTGAAATTAGTCCACATAAAAACAAAAAAAAATAATTTTGGAGTAGCAAGGTGTACAAGGTCAAGTTAAGCAAAAATAGCAACCAAGCAATAAGCAGCTGTTGCTGTCTCACTTTCTCTAAGACTCATAAAACAGGACTAATAAAGCCAGATTTTTATGAAAAAAATTATACATTTATCAGTCATTAGGATGATTGTCATTGAAAASCACAGTGCTAAAAGAAAAAATTGAGAWAAAGATTTAAACTGAGTTGTAGAGAATAGTAGTTTGATTAATAACTTGAATATGAGAAGTTACCTCTTCTTTTCCATTATCAGGTTTGTATAAAGGAGCAAGATCTGAGAGGAATAGTGTTTAAAAATAAGTATTGCTAGCAGAACATGTACTGTAGGGCTAGCTATAGAACCACTAACTACAATTCTAGCATTTTTTTTATGTAGAAGTGCTAGRTTTTAGTAGTTGTGATGGTCTTTTAACGTAAGCTATTTCTATGTGGGGTGTTATTTGGCTGACATTTTCTGTATTTAAAAACTGACTTTCACTAGACTTGAAGATATTATGTTTTTAAAAAAGCCAAAARCCCTGCTAAAAATAACTTTAAAAATCTGGGCTTCGTCGGAGTACTGCTTTGACATTTTCTGCAAGAGAGATAAAAACTCATGCATAGAAAAACTAATTCTAACATACACAAATAGATTTACTGTTTACATTGCTAATAAAACATAAAGTGTTTTAAAATACTTAGGCATTTTGGAAAGCAAGAGGAAAGCAGAATACTCAAGTTTCAGCATTTTGAATCATCTCAAAAGAGCTCARCAGAAGAATTAAAACTGATCGTGTTAAAGCACAAATAGTTGGAAGGCTGCACTGAGGCTTGAGGCATACCTGGAATAATTAACAAACACCGGTATTGGTCTCAAAGGACAATTAGGGCACATAACCCTAATAAACCTTAAAATTGAAGATTCTTACACCGAAAGCAGCAGCTGTGAGGACTAAGTGCATGTTCTTGGTGTGTTCTTACTCTGAGTAAGTCTTATGTAACATACTTTTTGTACCTAATGTCTGTAAACTATTTGACTAAATGCAGCTCACTCTATTTGAACCTGAAGTACTGATAAGTAAAAATTAAGTCAGGTCTTTCCATTGTTCTAAGCTTGTAAAATGACTTTTTGCTTCTACAGATCACTGTTAGTGTTTCACAGGTGTGCCACTGGCACTTATCCATGCTGTGTAGCTTTAAGTTCTTGAAGCACATGGAAAGCAACTGGATATTCTTGGATAGTTTTGGATAATTCTTGGATAAGTCTCTGGATAAGTCTTGGATAATTTTCAAATTAATCAAGTCTTTGTTTCACCAGGATGCTGTAATTCAAACATCTCTGATTTAAGAGAATTAGCTCAAACTGTTACGTGTAATTGCTGCTTTATCTCATTTCCCTTTTGAAGAGGTTCTGATTAAGCAAATGCAGATTTTCAAAGGACTTTTTAATGATATTTCCTAGACATATTTTTGTAYTTTTTTTTAAATCTGTGGCATTTCAGAAAAATGTGAATGGCAATCATTTGATCAAGGTCAATTTTTCCTACTCAGTAGAGCTGGATAGCAAAAGGCCATGCATGCTTTTTCATGCAGAGATCCTSGTCATTGTGTGTCTTTTGATGACATGGGTGGTAGATCACGATGTAATTTGTATTACAGTGAGCTTGGTCATTAATGTTAGATTATGTTGTCCATGTGGGCCTTATGCTGTACCTTTTAGTTGTTGATTTTTCAGGCTTTGCTTTTAAGAGGCAAAGTATGAGCTGTGTCATTTTTCTTTTTGTCCCTGTGGGCAATTGTAAATTTCTGCAATTGCTTTGACTGGAATAAATGTGTTCCCTAAGACTCTACTTAGTACATAGGGAGTACTTATTCCATCTTTTCTGTCCTACTACCCTGTTCCCTGGGAGTGGAACATCCTCAAGCAGGAGAGGAAAGCAAGCAGCTGAAGACATTTAAAACAGGTCCTATATTTCAGCAGTTGTGAGCATAAGAGAAAAGGGAAAAAATCTTTTAAAGTCACTAGCATCACAAAAACATTCCTGTGTGGACCCCTTGGGAAAGGCCAGCTTTTATAGACTAATYCTGTCATAAAGGAGAGTTTTATTTCAGAAGGGTGCCAAACGTTAAGTCTGATAGCGGACATAAATTAAATGCAGGTAACAGCTTAACTTTTGCAAAATGTGTGGAAGGAATAAAGGAGCATGAAGACTTGTCTCAGTTTGTAGAGATTGACATCCTCACTGCATGATGCTTCAGAGCTCACGAGCATCTTAGGTCTGTTCCTTCCCACCCTAACCATTAGTTACATCTGTAACATATCAGTTCAGCTCAATCTGAATGCAGAGATGATTGAGTGATTTCATAATCAAAATTAACAAAAAGCTAAACTGAAAGAACTTCTGTAAAATCTCAGCTTTTTTACATATAATTCAAAAATTCAAAAAAAGAGAACTCTCTGTACAACAGAATCTTTTAACTAATTATATTACTTCCATACAGAAAAAGTATTCTCCTGTGGATTGTACAGATGTCATTCATATATGTATAATAAGTATGTGAATGAATGATATATATGTATATATGCTGTTTTCTGACAGAAACCAGATTTAGCAAGTGTTGCAGGCAACTTTATTATACCTGAATATGTAAGTGTACACAGACATATTTACAATAGATTGTATAGCCCTAAATCCCTGTTATATTGGTATTGTTCTCAGCAGTTCTGCTGTTATCAGTCGTTTTTTCCAGCCAGTATTRAACTATAGTTGTGTAGTACTRTTATGCTTATGTCGTGTAGYATTTTACCTCAGGTGAATCAATGATGTCAAAGTATATTAGGTCAACAGTCAATAAATCAAAAAAATTAAAATGTTTAGATCACAAAAGTTAAACTTCATACCTCATTTATTTAGAAAATGTTGTGCTTTATGAATTCTTTCCAAGAATGTTCATACTTCACACTGAATTTTAAAATCACAAACGTTTTCTACACCATCTACCTCTTATTGCATCTGCAGAAAACACTTACTGTGAAAAATATGACTTGTATCTAGTAAACATTAATACAGGAGTCATAACACTGGCCATTTTTTAAAAACTTTATTGTATTTTAGACAGAACAACAGCACACCGTCACCCATCTCCAGTACGTAGCTTGGCCTGATCATGGTGTTCCTGATGACTCCATGGACTTCTTGGAGTTTGTGAACTGTATGAGGCCAAAGAGAGTAAAGAATGAGCCAGTTCTTGTTCACTGCAGGTATTTGTGTTTTAAAACTCTCATTGTAGATCCTTGAATGAGATGAAAATGTTAAACTGTGTAATACGAGCATTTACTACTGGTGATGGAAACACTGATGTTATATCTAAAGGATGAGTTTACTTTGTCTCCCTTTTTCCTGCAACATTTTGATGAAATGGCTTAGTCATATAATTATCACAAATCTGATAATCTGCAATTTAGTTTGTTTTCTGATTTTTATCCTCTACACTGTTGTAATCTCATTTTGAATGGTACTGCTAAAATTCTTTTCCTGCTGTTCAAGTGTGTGTGTCATAAAAGCAGTCAATTAGATCTTACCTTTTTAAAGACAAAAATATCAAACCTGTACAGTTTGAGCAGTTTAGTTGTTTAAAAATGCATCTACTTTAGGTGAAGTTTTAGTTCTATTTATATTTACAAATATTTTCTTTTTAGTAATTACCAGAAAATATTACTGAAGTTGCCATAAAAATAAACTTTGCACTCTCTTTGGATTTTACAAGGATCTTCCTGTAATTTCCAAGGCTATCCTACTATTAAGACTGTGATATGAATTTGGTGTTTTGCAAAACCCTAATTTTATAGACTRTTCTCCTGTTGTATTTCACAGTGCAGGAATCGGTCGCACTGGTGTGTTGGTCACTATGGAAACAGCCATGTGCTTAATTGAAAGGAACCAACCTGTTTATCCACTGGATATTGTACGGAAAATGCGAGACCAGAGAGCTATGATGGTGCAAACATCAGTAAGTGATGGAGAGGAAGCATCATTTTCTGTGTATTTACTGCACTTRTCACGTTATAAAATAGGTCCAAAATTTTTATAAAGGATCTAGTAGTGTGACTCTTCAGTTGCCMTTATATATCAAACATTATATATCAAATAAATTTAGCATAATGTAGCATAGCAGCAAAGGCTGCTTTGCTAATGAGATATGTATTTCTTCTATTTTTAAAATATTTCTTATCTTGCCATGAAAAGATAATTGATTTTGATACATTGTAAGTAGTTGGAATGCCCAAAGTCAGACTTGTAGTGATGATCTGTTCCTGCTTGTTTTGTCTAATTTCTCGGCAAGAGGCTAGAATAAATGCTTGCTTTTTATTCTAGTACAGAACACCACAGGAAGTTATTAAGTTGAAGGTAAAATCGAAGTGTTTGTGGCCTGGTTTGAAAAGTAAGAAGTTGCTTTTCAAAAGACACTTCAGAGTAGAAATTCTATAAGAACATATGGGGTTTTTTTAAATTTTGCCACTACCCAGCTGGAAAAAAACTAAGGGCAAGTTGTGTAGCACCAGTAACAGAAACATGAAAGTAGATGGCAATTTTAAGATGAAAGTGAGACAACTTGAGTTTGTGAGAGCCATTTCTTGTCAACTTTGGAAATGAACATATTGACATTAGAGATGGATGAAAGATGAGAGATTGTTCTTTCTTTAGGAGAGACTGGATGACAAGAATTCTGGGTGTGGATTATCTTGGAGAGCTAAATGCCTTTTGAGAAATGAAAGTGAGGGGGTTTAAACACGGAAAGCCAACCATTAAATTGGGCATTTCTGTCTCATCTTACAAATAAAACGCCTGAAATGCGTTGAAATCAAATCCATTTGATCACAAAAATAATTAACTTAAAAAGACAAATTCTATTCACTAACAGGTTAATGACTGCAGAATTAGCATTATGACTAGATGTGAGGGAAATCTCGTATCATCAAAGGGCATAAAAGTGTCAGGATCTGCAGCTGCCTGTGTACCATTAGAGTGCTCACTGAGCAGAGCTTGTCCATGCATGCTGCTGGGACTTGTATTCATTGCAGCAGGAGTGCACCCTCTGGAAGAGGGTYGGGACTGTGTGGTTGAAAGGGAGTTGTTTGAAGGGTGCCCTGCCTGTTCCTTGCTGAAGTGGAAGCTGAGCTGGTGACAAAGGTGGTCACGAGATGAAGAATACTAGCTTCAAGTTTAAGGAAGCTGAGTGTTAACTTCTGGAGTTGCACCTGTCTATACCCCTCAGGTTCTATCTAAAATTGCCTAAACAAGTTCAAGCTTCAACATTCTAGAAGTGGTCCTCTTCTTGAGAATCAGATGTAAAAACCTGGAGTAAACTTCAGCTTGCCAAAGGACTGAATCCCTTTTGTTACAACAGAAATCAGCCAGAATTGTCCTTTCAATCCACACTTTGACATAACTGAAGAATACAGGAAATAGTAAAAAATACAGCTACAGTCAGGCTCCCAGCTACAGGTGGGGAAAACGAGTATCTAAAATAGGATTCTTTACCTTGCTTGCTGTGTCACACAGTTTGCTGTCAGCACAATCAGGAGAGGGATGATCTGTAGCAGCAATACTGTGAAACTAAATTTGCTTGTTATTTCTGAAGAAGGCAGATACTGTTGTGAAAACCCAGTGAGCAAAATTGGCATTCTGTGCTGTAAATGAGACACAGGAGCAAGCCCTCAACTGTGAGAATACAGCATACGAGAGAGCTGCGTGTTAATATTTCGATCTGTCCTGGGTGCTCTATCCCATTCCCATCCCATTCCAGCTAGCCTCACTGCTCATRTTTGAGATCTCACTTAGAGTGTCTGGGAGAAGCTGTTAGAGATTCTTCTGTTGTAATAAAGTGATAGGTCAGTTTTAATAGCCTTGCCTAGAGCATATTCAGCTGCCCTGTGGGGACTCTGTGTGTGCCCCAATTCTAAGGTGATATGATTTGCCAGGTACATGTTGTGACAGGGCATACTCAAAAAGCATGAACTGATCAGAGCACACCCAAAAAGAATGAACYGATCAGAGCTATTACCTGGTCAGTTTAGTGTCTGTTGTTAATCCTGTGGAAGCTGTAGCTTCTCAAAGACCAGTAATTTTGTTACCGTGAGCAGCTAAAAAAGCAAATTCATCATTCAACCAAAATGATGAATCTATAACAAAGTTGGTGTAACTCTATGACCTTTCATTAAAAAAAAAAGAAAGATTAACCAATAAAGAGAAATTAGGTATGTAAGCAGTGCAGAGTACATTAGGATGTACATAACAGAAGTAGCTACTAACTGAGGGAGCAGTAAGAACACATGCAACAGATAAGAGCGAGGAAAACAAGTCAGAGATTGAGTCAGAGGAAGCAATGGTGAAGTGCTCATTCTTTTATTTGTTCAGTAACTTGATCACACAAGTTAACAGAAGTATTGAACAGACAGCTAAATACCACACCTGGCTTGTTCAGGCAGTAGAAATATGGAAATGACAATAAAAGTGAAGAGACAAGTCAAGGTAATTAAGAAATAAGAACAAAGTGTTATTGAAGGTGGGAGTAATTGACTGAAAGGTTGAAGAAAAGCCAGGAAAATYGAGATGCAGAAACCTAATTTCCACCTTCCTGTTTTCCCTTAAGCTTTTCTGTACTTAAAAGAAAATGKGTTGTGTTATGTTATGGACAAGAATAACATTCCTAACTGCTGGTATATGGAGGCAACCTAAGGTCCTTCACAGCCTAAATGTTATCTTTTAGCCCTGCCCTTTGGGAGATGGTGGGAGAATGTTTCCAGATGCTTCAGAAGAGTTGATGGGAGCTGGCAATACAAGAGCAGCTGGGAGAACATTTCAAAGATGGAAAAAAGGGATATGAAAAATGGGAAGCTTTGCTTCTCTGAATATATGTCATGAAAGTTTGGAGAAAAGGGTTCATTTGGGGGTTTTGACAATAGTAGTTTCACAGAAGAAGTGAGGATGCTTTGATCTTTGCGAGTTCTTTTAAATTTCAATCGTCTTGTGTTCTCAGGATTGTGTTAGTCAAAAAAAATTATTCAGGCTACCTGGATTTTTAGTTCTGCACTAGTCCTAATGATAATGTCTCCTTGTATCACTTTTTAGGAAGAGGCTCACAGGCTAATTGTTTTTAACAAATAGTTACATTACAAGGTTGTGGAAGAGCTAGTCTTTGTAATACTACAATGCAGAAAAGAAACTCTAATTTGTGAAGACTTTTAGATCTAATTGAGACCAAAATGTTGAGTGAGAGAAAAATTAATGTGGCTGCTCATCTTCAAAAATATTAAATTGAAAGGTTTTGATTCCCTTGTGTTACAGAAGGAGATATGTGGTCTGATCAAAAACTGAAAATAAAGTGACTCCTTCTGCACTACTGTAGGTTGCTTGGGGGAAAAAAATAAGGGTTTCAGTCAGGTAGTCACACCTATAGATGCTATATGTCAACTTTAAATGTGCCCAGTAATATGTAACTGCAAGATTGGCAAGCTCAGAATACTCATAATAATCAGATAACTACCAAACCCCTCCCCATAGTGCATTCCAAAATAGATGAGATGTATAAAGAAGGTAAATATCAAGTTAAATTTAGTCAAAAGTCATGCATACTTTTTACAAATAATTCCTTTTCCCTCTAAATTAAGCACGTATTATTTTAGTTTGGGGAACTATATTTTCCTTGGTGTGTGATTTTTGAATGCTTGTCCTTCAAGGAAGAGTAAATGTCAGCTTTGTTTACCGTGAACACAGACAGAGGAGTAGGATTTTCTCCTCCCATCCTTGTAGCTCCTGTCCTGTCATTGCTCAGGAAAAAAGGAAGCCGTGGAACTGGTAGTCCTRTTCAACAATACTGTCTAATCAGCAGTTTAACTAAACATCCATAAATGTTTTTGTGTTTTCTTTCCTCCACAGAGTCAATACAAATTTGTTTGTGAAGCTATTCTTCGTGTTTACAAAGAAGGMTTGGTTCGACCACTGGATTCCAGTTAGCACAGCAGTGAAGGATGGTTTTTTGGGGTTTTTTTTGCCTAAAAAAACTGCTCTTTAAGTAAAGCAAGGGCTTGTTTCTGAAAGCAACTRGAATGGACTAGAAGCCCATGAAAAGACTGACGAGCACATTTGAACTGTGGCACTTTAAATTTCTCAAGAAGATTGCTAAATCATGTACAGTATAACAAAGTCGCATAGATAAATAGGTGACAGCAATTGTGTGTAATATGCTTTATTCACATAGACAACCATAAACAATCATGGAAACCTTAACACACATCTTTTACTGCCTTAAAACACCCTTAACTTTGGAAGTTAAAAATTTCCTTCTGTTTCCTTTGAAATAGCAAAAGGAAAACTCCTACTATTGAAATGGTTTATCTTAAGAAGGTATTTAATATATTTGTATCATATGAAAGCTCATTGAAGGTGAATATTTTTAACTTTCTTATTGGGATACTAAATATCCATGGAACTGTAACCTTGACTAAAAGGCTGATGAAGAGCTTTAAAGGCTAATGCATAACTACTGTACACTGAGCTGGAGAAATTTAGTATTCAGTTACCATAAATCTATTAGAGAGTATGCCAGCTGTTATAATATGCTGCTTAGAAATCACATCTACTGTATGTGATGTGAAAATAATGCTGCAGTTAGGCMTTTATGCAGATGGTACAGTCTACATCTTCTGTTGATGAATTTTAGTTGCAACTTGCCCTTTTGACAGTGACCTACTTCATACAGTTTTAGTTATTGCACCYCTTTTCTTCTGTTTCTGCTGTCCATCTCCTTTATAGTTTTCACTGCTGTTTCTATATGTGTACTGAAAACATTTTAACTTAAAATGAGGTTTAACTCTGTCATGTTTGTTTCCATGTGTATTTATGAGTTCTCAGATGTAAATGTGGATTAATGTTGCACACAAGTGCTAGACTTTTGACTTACTGTATATGCAAAGTAGTCTAATCCAATACTGGAAGAAAAATTACTACTGAACCCATCAAATATGTTGCTGCTATTTCAAGGTGTGAAGCTTACAAGGGCACAGGTGTTGCTAGTGTTCAGATGGTGATAAAATATTGACTTGCTGCCCTCCAGCAAAGCGCTCTTATCCAGCAAAACACGACTCCCTTTTGCAAGAGTTCTCCAGATTTACTGTGTTTCTTGCTTATGCAGAAATGCAGTTAAATTCACCTGAAGATTTACATGGAAAGAAAGAATGAATTTGTACATTGATGAATAATTCACCCTAAGGTACACTGGTCTCTATTTCATTTCAGATGGGAGAATTGGACTTTCTGAACAGTATAACCACATTTGTATAATGTTAAATTATTTTGTGTGTGCTTTTTGATTAACCTGAGATAGTTATTAATTTTTAATAGTGTTTAAAAAATATTCTAAGGGACTGTTTAAAACTCTGTTATTTAAAAAATTAGTCCTAAATAGGGTAAATTTTTTATGGGGCATATTAGCCAGATGTTTATATGTATAAAAGAAAAAATGAGATAATTTTTTTTTCAGAGAGATATATATGCACACACATATTCAGATGTATTTTAGAATTATGGTTTGTATTATGGATATGATCATTTATAGCTGGAGTTTCATTATAGAAACTATCACAGCTGTACAATATACATCTCTCATGTTACTGGAAGACTATGTTTTTTTCCCTCAGGAGGTAACTAGAAAGTGCATGTAGGATGAGCTAAATTGCTGACTTGTCTTTTGTAGGCTTGATCCTTTCTCCAAGATTACATTTTTGGCTATAGCTGAAGAGGATGTCTGGTTACTGTTTATTGATCAAAAGAGTTTGAATTGAGATGTGCAGAGTAGTTGGCAACATGGAAACCTTCTTGGCTTTGTTAGGTTCAATGATGAATAGGTTTGTGCTCATCTTTACATTGTGCATTCCAAATTTCACTTCGACTGGTGTTTTCTGTAATATTTTGGATCATTGTCRTCTTGCTTGATTGGGCATAGATTAAAAACCAAAAGACTGGTTCACTCTTATCTTGCTAAATTGCATCAGGTAGCTTGATCAGTTTGTGACTCCAAATGTAAAATGATAGTGGACATGCACATAATACTTGGGAAGCTTTGTTATGTGTGTGCCTGTCTGTTAAAACATCTCTTTTTTTTTGTTTGTTTTTTTAAGTTTTCCTCTGCCCAGGTCTCAGAGTCATCCCTTGCAGTTGGCATGACTTGCATTTAATAGTTTGTCAAGAAGTGAAAAAGGCAAGAAAATAAATTGTAAGAAAATATTTAGAGCATCTTTGTGACATCTGTGTCTTTCATGGAAGTACTCATGGTTTCTTTGTGTTCAAGGTTATTCCTATATTCCAATTGCTATTTATGTTTCTTCATGTTTAATATATACTTACCAAAGCACTGTAAATGTATTTCTTSTATAATTCCAGTCTCAAGATACATGATATAGGCTTGACTTGGGTTAGTATGTGTGCATTTAAAGGATGACTGTCATGTTAGGACAACAAATGCTGCTCTTGTTTTGGTAAACTTGGATGGGTTTGGTAATATCATTGGGGAGCTCTTGGATTTTAATAACTTGTTTGAAATTGCTGGCCACAGAGAGAATGCTCAAAGCTATATAAATAGTAATCTCTATAAGTTTTTTGTTTAATTTTTTTAAAATACCTAGGAGGAAATATTAACTACACAAGTATCTTGTATATTGTGTCCATCTTTATTTCAGTCTTGCTGGGTTTTGCACATGTACCTGTAGAATCCATATGGGAGAATTGAAGGGGTTTTGTCTTCTCTCTGTAGTGTGTGATGACTTTGCACTGAATGAAGTATGCCTTAGATCTGATCTTGCAATGAAAGCATAATTATGAAAACATCTTACTGCCAGCTTTTGTTTTCACAAAAATTAAGAAATCACAAAGATTTAGATTTAAATGGTYGGTTTGGGAGGATTTTGGTGGGAGTTAAAACTCATGAGCACAAAGTTTTTAATTGTGAAGCAGTTGGCAAGTGGTAGAAGATGCTGTGAAGAAAAGATTCTGTATAACCTTCATGAACATTTTACCCTTGATTTTTCCTGTGCTGGCATGGTCATGAAAATAAGTATTCAAAATGTCTGGTGTGGTGGTGGTGGATGAAGAGGGAGCAATAAACCCCTGACATTTTCATCACTGTGAAATACACTAACATTTATTTCTACGGAATTAAAAAAAATTTTAACTTAGTGGCTTTATATTTGATGTGGAAGTAACTAAACTGCCTATTCAGCATGTCTTCAGAAATCTCACAGGAGAACACTTCTGAGRTAGAGGTGAAAGGGACAGGTGTTGCTATTTGTGAAAAATAAGAAAAACAGTGCCCTAAACCATGAATGCCTTTTGTGTAACCAGATGTATGAAATACAAGTCATTAAAATACAACCAAACCTTGAACAGTGGTGGTGTTTTAGAGAAAAAAAAAATTGTAATCTAGGGGTTTGCTTTTAATTATCCTGTCTTTTAGGTGTTGATACTAAATTATATGTGGTCAAAATGTACCCACAAATTCAGCAATAAGTCTTCATATACACTCAGTCTTTTAACTGTTGGTTTTCCTTTTTTGGTGCCTCATATTTCCTACTCTGCAATACTTGGTTAAATATATATCTATTTTAAAAGAATTCTAGTTCTGAACTGTATAATGAACTTGCATTGGCTTTATAGTATGATACTTTTTTACAAAAAAGCTCTTTCCTATAGACAGTATTCTTATGTCAGACTAAATACATAAATGTTAAAAATAGATGCACATGGTTCATATTCAGTCAATTATAATTTAAACATAGTTATTTCACTGATAATGGCTTTATTTTTCTATCCTGAAATGTAGCATTTAAGTGCAAGTTTATTTGATTCTTTCAGCCTTTCCAGAAACACGTGCTGGGAAATGTTTGTATTTTGATTAGTAACCTGCAACCAGTCTACTTGGTTAAAAGCATTTATTAATTGAAGCTATATAGAAGGTAAAGTTTTCATTAAATATTTTGTTCAAAGGCGAAGTGAATTATTAATTCATTATATAAAACAATGTTTTGATTATATGGGTTTCTTGCATTTAAGTTCTGACACTGATAGTGCTCAGCCATTTCAAATGGCTGTCTGTTTTAACTGTAGTTTACATTAACAGTTTAAATATACCAGTCTAATGCAATATGATTGAGTTTTAGAGTACTTAACACTGTATAAGCTTCAAACAGTAGCATCTGCAATCACTGAAGCCTGTCATTCTAAAGAAAAAGGAAGTTTCTCTGAATCAAAAGAAGAAGWACCACATAATATCAATGGATTTAACCATTTTTCAGCTCAGACTACTGTGCTACGTTGCTACTCAATGCTACTGTGACAGTAGCATTCTTACCACTCATATAATGAGCAAATGTTGAGGATCAGTAATATTATGGGGAAAAAAGCAAATTGTATGGACTGTAAAAGACCAGGAGATATTGTTGTCCTTTTTTTTTTTTTAAAGAAAATTCATCTCAAGAGGGGGCATTTGCTTGCAGACTACTTGACTGAGAGTTGTCTTGGTTTGTGCTTTATTTTGAGTTTAGATGCAGGTTAACCTTTAACTAAAGTTGTATTTAAAATATAAAAGTGTTTATTTAATAGACATTAGTGAAACACTTCAGTTTACTGTTAACTGTTTAACTTCTGTTTACTTGACTTACCTGATTTTGTTTCTTGGAAATGTCATTGTTTTGCCTTATAAAATCACTTTGAGGTTTCCTCCAAATGTGGAACTGTCTTTGTCTCAGGCAGGCAAAGTGATGTTACTGTTGCTTAAGAAAGGATGTTTTTCTTTCACCTGCTGAAGGGGCAGTGTGGTGGTCAGACCAGTCTCAAACTGATCTCTTTTCTAAACAATGCTGCTAGCAGTGGTTGAAATCATAAAGATACATGGAAAAGCATGTAAGAAATGTTTTCCTTGGGGCAGATAAGACCTGGATTTAACTTAAATATAAAAAGAAAAAAAATCAAACATTGTGAACATGAAAATGCTTTTAACAGATAAAGTAGGGGTGGAAAAGATATTATTTTTTTACTCTTTTTTCTTTAAAACACTTCTGTGTTTTGAACACATCATTTCTCTTGGAACAATTTCTTTAGTAAAAAGCCATACTGTTGGCCATGGGATTTAATTTTTGTCAAAGCCACCTAGAAAATAATTTTAAGTTGAACATTTTCTTCATCTACTGGTTTGTGCTCTTAAGTAACATTAAAAAAAATTCTTAAATATATGCCTCTTAGAAACTATATTGTCCGTTTTCACTTGTTGTCTTTTCCTGAGATATAAATGAAACCTTCATTTGGCTGGGTTGTCCTGCTGTCAAGGTTGAGGTTGCCTGCAACCTTGTTGAGGTTGCCCTGCATGCTTAAGTAGAAGAAGATGCTTTGTTAGGGCTATTAAACCCCTCACCTAACAACAGTTACCAACTTAAGCCAGAGTAGCATCGTATTTGTATCAGACTTTTGCAGAATCAACATTTCGTAAACAGTCCTTGGAGCTTGCTTTCCCAAGCATCAGGAAGTAGTCTTGCACCTAGCTAGAATTTATGCTTTAAAATAAAAAAAATGAAAAAAGTTAAAATCCTAATCTTCAAGTAAGGAATGACTATTTATGAAATTCTATACAAAACATACCTTTTAAAAGGAAAAAAAAAATTTTCTTACAAGATGCAAAGGTTAGCTACTAGAAGTACCTTCTTAGCTGTGAGGGCAGCTTACCTAGTCATAATTGGCTYTCAGCTAGTGTGCAGTATGGCCCCTAAAGCACAGAAAGTGCATCATCAGCCCAAATGCCTCATTATTTGTCAACTTTCTTGTACATGGTTGGTTGCGATCCTGATTGCAAGGAAGTAAGGAAAAAGGGCTGCCTTCCTTTGGGAAAGAGAAATWGTAAATGCACAGTAAATCCACAGCCTATATTGATCTTAGTGGGGTTGTACTTGTATTATCTAACCTCAGAAGTCTAGTTCAAAGTGAGATTAGGTGTATCTGTATGGGTTTGCAAAGATATCGAAGCACTTCAGTCCAAAAAACCAAAAAGCTCAGCCCAGCAKTGTTAATTGCAGTGGGCTTCATTTGCTTCAGTAAAGCAGCACTTGGGTTAGTCCTGATCAGTGTCCTTCTAATTCAGAGCTTTGTATACATGATTGAAAACTTGGGGTTTAGCAGGAACTGAATTACTGTCTGTAGAAATTAAGGAGGAATTAGTGTCTGTGCTCAAATGTAAATCTATTTCTAATGCCAGTTTTGCAAAATAAATGAAGAGTATCAGTGCTTACATTCCAGTAACCTGTRCAGTGAGGACTAAATATAATTTATTTAGATTTTCACACTTCACTGTGTAACCTTAATAGAGAAATACAAGGTATATAATGGGGACAGTCCTATAAAAGCTTTAAAAGTCTGCCTGCCATTCATTCTCACAAATAATGTAATGGTTAAAACTGATTACAACTGATATGGAAATGTGTTTATAGTACTGGGATAAATTGCATAACAGTTGGGAAAGCTGAAGTTGTTTGAGTTTTTTTGCAAGTTTTGAAGAAAATTTCAGTATTCTAGTCACTAAGCTTGTATTTTCATAAAWGTTCAGTTAGCATTTTTGTCAGAGACTTTTGTCAGCAAAATCTTGGAAGAGAATATCCATTTAGGGACTCTAGCTGGAGGTTTTTAAATGTTTTTTTTCTTTTTCCTGTAGCACTCTATAGTTTCTTCTAAGATCTTAGGTGCCAGTGCATTAAAGGAATAAAAGAATGTATTTGGAAGATAAGGAAAGAGATTATTTTGTACCCTATGCTGAATTTTTCTTTTACATCATTTGAAATGTAAATTGATGTTGATATTACAAAGTTTAATTTATTGTTTAAAAGTGTAGACACCTCTTGAATGTATAATTTTTCTTTTTTATTTTTATAGGAATAAAGGGTTGTTTAATGTTTTCAGTAGAGCTTTCTTGGGGTTTGGAGCTGTTTTGAACAAAAATATAGCCACCATTTAATGCATATTGGTTTTATGGCTAATGGTCAAATAAAGCATTTTTGGCTATATGGTTTTACTGTGGCTTATTCAAAAAGCAAATAAGAATTACATTTATAAGTTACCGGCCTTTTTGATAGGAAAGGAATCATCTAAAACATCACACATGGATCCAGCTTGAATTTCATCTAAGCAATCAAGCTTGTATGGGAAGTGTCTGGTCTATATACCACAGTAAAAAAAAGAAAACAAGCAAGTCACAAATTCTTAGGAATATTTCACTTGCAAAAAGTTCTATGAAAGAGGATTGTCTWGGTTAATTAGGTGAATAAACCTTTTCAGTCATGTCATGCAAGACCACACAACCATTTGAGTGCAGATTTTCTCTTTTGCTCAAGTGAAGATTTTCTTTTTTGCTCTTATGTATGAAATCTGCAGCCTGTCCTTCCTTTTGGGATTTCACCAGCATGCCTGAGTAATCTTCTACACCGTCTGTTGCCCCATGGTGGTGATCACGTTTTCACAACAAATCAGAGCCCACTGATGCTGTTCTTGAATTATTTCTGTTTACATGCATATTGAAGTGAAAGTTTGTAAGTTTCAAAATAGAGAACACATTGAATGAAACACTAACAGATGGATAGAGCATTGACCTGAAAATATGTTTGGGATTTTGTTAAGAATTGGGATGGTTGTTAGCCAGCACGTTTTGCTGTTTACAAGGCRTGGCTCTGCCTACTGATTAGTCTTTTCAAGCTTGAGGCCAATAACCCTTCATGATGAASTCATGAATTCAATAAAATCTCAGTGAAAGGGAGCACAAAGCCAAAACCACCTGTCTGTACAGCTCAGACACAGGATGTGTGTGCACATTGGAATCTCTTACAGGTACATAGAGAGCTATCCAAGATGAAAGTTTTGCTGGAAATCCAAATGAACCCATTTATGGAAAGATMTGCTGCTATCTTCACAGCTTGATAGCAAGATGGGTGCAAGAAGGGCCTTTGGAGGAGATAAGGCAGAAGTAAACTCTGAGCTTGAAGCTATATCATAGCTGACTGCTAGAGGGGAGAAGAGGGCTTTAACTTGCTGAGTGTTACATGTGATTTTTGGACATGAAGGTGTTCCATTCTTCCACACAAGGTAATCCTTTAAAATCCTTATGGTACTGGCTGCCCCTTATGGTACTGGCTACGAGAGGAGTGAGGTGCTCCACCAGGGAGCCAGGAGTGTGGAAGGAGCGCCTTTATATAACACAAAAGAGTCCTAACAAGCAGTCATAGGCAAGAGAACCTCCCTTTTAACAATCTTGCTTGAATCTGTAACAGTTGGGAATATAAATGTCAAATGACATTCCCCAGTATATATGTTATTTTCATGTCTAGCTTTTTCATGCCTTAGTTCAGCGATATAAGCATTTTCAAGCAGTGAATGAATTTATCTTGTCTTCCTTTTCGTACTCAAAGTAAAATATTTTAACTAATATAATAAAAATTATTAATATCTGGTTTCATGTCCATTTGGGATTAAGTTTTTTTTTTTTGTCAGTCCTAGTACAATGTAATTAAACTGGGTTTCATGTACTAAAAAATAAATATGCAAAGATGGCACGTGCAAAAGCCAATCWGCTAAGAAAACTTGTTTCTTCATTTTGAGTGCCAGAATTAAGAGTTCACAATTAGTTAAAATGAACCCTGTGAGAAGAACTGAAAGTCATTTGGGGAGACTGGGGTCATTGCTGCTGGTCTCTGGGTTCAGAGCCAGTTCAGATTCCTAGGTCCATCTTCAGGAATAAGGGGCACCAATATTCTGCTGGAGCATGATAAAAGGCCAGACTCCTCTGTACACTCCTGTACCCTTGTGTGGCCTGACACTGCTACTGGGGAGCTCAAAGAACTGCAACACTATTTTTAAGCAAAGGTGTTCTGATTAACTTCTGTTTCATTGTATTTAGCACCCACCCACAAAAGATGCAGCATCATTTATAACAGGAGCCTTTTAGTTCATCTGTGCATCAGGTACAGTTTAAAAATTAGYTAATTGGCACTGATAGAAAAAGGTTTCCTCAGCACTAGCTGTCTCTCAGTCCCAAGGGTTAATTGCTTAAGGACAGTCAGGTTGCACTGGCACAAATGATGGTGTGAGCTGGGGTGTCAAATGGTAATAACAGGATGGAAAGCTGTGTGAAAACCGTCACTGTATACTTTGATGTAGCCCAGAGTGCTGTGGGAATAGGAATGCTAATTGCTAATGGGTTTGTTCCTGGTTAAGTGTAATTTTGGCTTTCAGAGCTTTGTGTGTCAGTACAAATGCCCTGTTCTTTTAGACCTGATAAATTCTCATTTAAATACTGGATGTTACTCCTTGCTGAGTGGTTTGTCCTTTTTGAGCATGAGAGTCCTCAGCCCTGATCTGGGTAACTCTGCTCATGCATGTTCATACAAATGTCATGGAAATGTAGTGTAGCTCTTTGCATTCAATTATACAGATTCCAAGTTAGCATAAGGTTGCTGCTTTCAAACGGGGCCAATTTGCCTATGTATAACACTTAGCTTAAAAGGATGCAGTGACTCCAGCATTCAGGTAACCGTGCCAAAAACTGAAATATATTTTGCCTACAAAGTTACTTGTTGCTGCCTCCTGACTGGTTGTGAGTGGGGGGTTTTGTGGTTTTTTTGTTGTTGTTTGTTTGTTTGTTTTTTGGGTTTTTTTGTTTGTTTGTTTGTTTTTTTAGGAATAGTCAGGGCTTAATTATTTTTGTCAGTCCGGCTGGGTTGATTTTTCATTTGTTTTGTGATATTTTTCGTGCTTTGTTTTGGGTTTTTTGTTTTGTTTTGGGCTTTTATTTTAGTTTTAGAAACACTATTACAAGAAAATCTCCCCACATTGTACTGCTGAGGACACTTGCATTTTGAATAGAGGATGTTGTTTTGTTGTCAGTAGGAACAGCTCTCAGTACTGTGATATTCCATCTCTGCTACCTCAGTTACTCTGCCTGCTCTATCAAATGAGATGTCAGTGCATGAGCAAATGTCTCAAGCTGTCTCAGGCACCCAGCTGGGAAACTGCCACCTCTGTGGGAACTCTTTCTTATACAGTGGATATTCCTCCTACTTAGGTAAGAAAAGCAGGAACTGAGGAGAAGTAGAACTTCCAGCTGAAGGAAAGTTAGGACTGAACATAGCCTAGATGCTATGCAGGATGCAGGAAACCTACAGAACCCAAGAGTTATTAGACCCGCTGAAGACTGGAGGATAACCACTTACAAGGAGCTGGCTATGCTTCTTTCTCCTCCTCATTCCCCTTGGATTTTTACTAAGAGAAACAAGCTCTCCTSTTGCAGTGTGTTGCAATATCCTCTTTCAGCTATTCCAGTCCCTCCAAGTGCACCAATACAGTCTCCCTTCCCCTTCCCCTGCCCCTGCCCCTTGCTAAGTGCTGTCCGTCAAGCTTAACATTCCAGCAAGGGCGTCGTCTGGTTGGTGGAGTTCAAAAGATGCTCCTCAGCCCTGGGCTTATTGGCCTGTCTAGGTGTCAATGTCCCCTGAGACTCCCCCCCTTCCACCTGGTTGGTGGCACACCTACCCCTTCTCCTCCCCCTTTCCCCGGGCTTAAAAAGATRCGGGACCATGCGGTCTTCATTCTGTTGGAGCTATTACCAAGATTTGGAGATCTGTGACCATGGAATAAAACTCTGGATTACCCCTCCGGCAGAATCCATGTCCTTTTCCTCTTCRCCTCTCCTGAAGCCTTTCCACCAGTGGTAACACTGAGTCCCTGCCTGCCTGGACTTGTTCCAGTGCCTAGCTGCAACATCCAGCCAGCCAAAGGTGTCTCTGAGGTGAAACACCACCGCTGCAGCCTTTGGTCCAGCAGCAAGGGTCAGACGAGCCCAGGCATGGTCCACCCGGTAATATTGGGATCATATTCCAATACTCTCCATCTTCAATCCCTGTGGCAAGAGGTGCCACAGCCAGTCATCTGTTTTCTCATGGCTTGATGCTGTTTTTTTCCTGTTTGGCCTTGGTTATTCAGCTTCAACCTCTATGGCAGCAACTGCTCAGAACTGGCCTGGCTTACAACTCCTCAGCTGTGTAACTGAGAAGCCCCTTGGCAAGTGCTCTTACAGGAGTCCTAAAGATTTGTCTAAATTGCATTACTTTCAAATATTATCTCCTTATCAAGACAGGATAGGAAGGGGATGTATAGAGAGAATGAGATAGTAGTGTATGTGAGCACATGTATAGAAGAGAAAACAGAACATTTAAGTGAATAACAAAAGTAGCTCCAAAATTGGACAGAGAACACATACATTCAGTTTGACATCTCASCCATAAACAGTATTAAAAAGGGTCAATCTAAAATAAAGCTAGCCATACAGGTATTATAAACAATACRTATAAATAAAGAGTGGGGTTTTTCTAGAGTGCTACAGTAGTCTTTGTACTGAAGTAAAAACTTGATTCAAACTAATGAAAAAAATCTGTATATAAGCTGCTTTTATTATTTATATGCATAGGATTTTGCTTTTGTAGATTTCTGTAATGCATGCATAATTGACTACTTCAAGTGACACTGAAACTTGCTTGCTTTATTGCCATCTGCATAAACTGTTTGCTCTTCTGTCATAACAAGGTTATGTAGATTGAGGATTATTTTAAGAGTAATGACCTAGGAAAGTGATTTCCTGGTATTTCAGGGAGTTTAGATGGCAGAGAATAGGGAAAACAAAATACTTTATGTAGCAATGATTACATTCAGTGTATATTCAAGCACTGGTTTATATATCATGCCTTTTGCCCTAATCAAGCCATTTATTATTCAAGTTTGTAATCTGATGCAGTTAAGGTGCTTGATGCTGAGCACATAACTATCAAATGCAATCCCACTTCCAATGAGCTTTTGGGTTAGTGCAGAGGAGGGACAGAACAGTTTATTCATGCACAGTCAACCAAGCCATGGTATATAAGGAAACAGAGGTATGACACAAAGGTTAAATATAGGAGAAAATAACTTCTTTAATAACTGCTCAATTACAGAAATGAAGCAGATATAACTTCAGCAGATATTTGAAGAGCAGAAGTTTAGCTGTGTGAGCTGATGGAATTACCAAAGCAACCAAGTGCAAAGGGAAAGATACTGCATGGAACCTGGATTATCCAAGTTTAGCAAGTGAGAGAGCATAAAGTCATAGAAACTGGAAGTACAACACTGGCAACATGCCTTGAGAGGAAGCCCTCAGTGCTTTCTGCACAGAGCCCTTTCTGCAAAGATAATTGAAACCCTGGGCACAACCTTGTTCTCACTGTGTTCCTGTTGCTTCACAGAAATTGCTCCTTCATGGAATTGTGCTAATTGTTTAAAATGCTTACAGAAAAAAGTCTTGGTAGATTTCATGCCTTCCCTGTTGGGGACAGTGAGAGGATGTAGCTAGAGCTGAAGTTCAGCAGAAGAGGATGCATTTTTRTATAGGTCCCCGCAGACGAGGTACTTTGCCAAGCAAGGTTTGTTTTACAGTCCTGTGAGAGGCAGTAATTTGTATTTCCCCCAAGGTTAGCTGCAGAATCTCATGGTCACAGAGCAAAGCAATTGGACGAGGGAAGAGAATTTGAGGGCCAAGTTGTAGTTGTCTGCCCATGCCAGGGCTGATGCCAGAATTCCCAGGCTGACTACCAGAATGATTTACCCATATTCCATGGGATGCCCTACCCTTGGAAAATACTCTGTGAAGCACAATTCTAGAAGATTTTCACACTAAAAATGATTGGATTGCTGTCTGTGGCTGGTGGCAAGGAAGCAATAGGTTTGAATGGCTGCATCAGTACTAGGAAGTTTACAAGATGGTGAAACATTTGGTTCTCCCAGGATGAATTTTTTTCACCCTACTCAAGTGTGGCAACTCACTATCCTCTCAAAAAGAAGGATTCRTTGCAGAGCTGCACTTTGCTCCCCCTCTAGCAATGATTGTCCCTTCCTTATCCCAGTTTGCTCTCCTCCACCACTCACAACACATGTGCCTCCCCTGCACATGCAGCATGCACTGCTAAATTCTGGTCATGCTGAGTGGGTAGAAGTGGGTGAGTTGCTGTTGTGCTGGAACAGATGGTGTCTGCAATGCAGCCACTAGTTATGTTCATGTGTTGTAGGAGGTTGCTAAAGGAAAAGGGGAAAATTTAGAGTTTTTGTTGAAAAGGCTGGTTACTTTTCTCTTAATTATTTGGATTGAAACAATTGGAAAGTTGARGTTAGTTTGTTGGGTTTTTTCAATGGCCAGTGGTTGTCAGCTGTTTGATTTATTTAGATGACATGTACTGAGCCAAGGTAACCCAAGGAGGAAAGGAATCTAATCAGTTATTTTTTGTTTCTTGATAGCTAAGATTTCTGAACCACAGTCTACAACTTCCAGGTGTTCCCTTCTGTTGTATCCCCATCATTTATTGCAAGCAAGACCCCTACTCAGGTCAGCTGCCGCTTGTACCATGCCTGCCCAGTCTGGCACCGTGGCCTGGAAGTTGCCCACGTTCCCTCACAAGGAAAAACCTGCAGCCACCCACTAGGCTTCCCCTGTGGGTCCCTGAAATCTCTCGGTCTCATGTCTCTCACCAGAACTTGCCCAGGCCTACATGTCCATCCTGAGGCAGCTGCAGCACTGAGAATCTCTTCACCACTTTCTGCCCCCAGGGCTGGCAGCTTGTGCCCCTGCCCTCAGAGACCCCCCCCTCCATGTGGGGTGATAATTCACATATGTTGTATGGTTTTCAGAGCTTAATTTTTCTTGCTGAGTGGTGTAAGGTAATTATCAGCCAGTTTCACGTCTTAGATCTCTGCCTGCACCTCCCCACACTCAGCTGTGTGTGGATGGAGGCTGACAACTCTGCCTTTATGAAACCTTTCCTTGCTCAACCCCATGACTAATGCACATAATTATTTTTAAAGCAGCTCTGGATGCCACTGCAGTACGCTTCCATGTGCACACAGAAATGTGTATTTACATTCATCTGGCATTTGTGAACCCCAGATTTCCTTGTAACCTTATTCCTACTGTGCTGCTTAAAGAAATACTTTGCAGCACCTGTGTCATGGTGGAGAGCCAGTGTGAGTGATCTGGATAGCCAGAGATACAAAGCAGTGACTGTAATATATACAAATAAAGAGAAACATTTAAAGAGATCTAATTTCATGGCACATTATTAAACTCCTGTATTACCAAAGTCCCCTGAGGTTCCTCTGCTTCACTCAGTGACCAATTATTTCTCCTTTCCAAACCTAGCTGGATGTGGGGGAAAAAAAACCCAGCTCAAACCCAAAACAATGAAGAGAGGATCACAAAAAATTCCCCAAATTATGCCCACAAGCCTCTCTCACATTTTATATTCTGGTATGGCAATGTGTTAAAAGCTAGATTGATTTGATGTGGGTTTTATTAATGAGTTGGAGATGTTGGTTGCTTGTAACATGTTTGCTTACTGCAGGTTCACATATAATTAGATCATTTGTTCCAATGCCTTTCTGGGAGTTGCAATCGAAACCACTTGCTCTGTTATCACTGGACATTGAAGTAATTTTTTTAAGGACCAYTTTGCTCTTCTGTTTCCCATTACCAAGTGCCATTTTTTCTCAAAGTGCTCAACAAAAATCTCTGGTCATTCTGACATGTTCTCCCATAGGCTGATGAGTAATCTGGGTACATTTCCTCAGGTCTAATCAGTTAAACAAGCTTTCAGGCATTTTCTACCTTACCAGAGTACTCTATGGCTTGTTCTCTTCTGGTATCATCTTGGCTTTTTTACTCTTTTCCTGGGTGTTATTCTTCTGCCCATCTACTCCTAGCTATGTCAAAGTAGAATGCTCCATTCCTCAGGGCTCCCTTCCCACTGAGTAGTGATCTATCTCTATTTTCTTGCTAATGTATTAATTTACATACTTTCCTGGTCATATTGCTGTTCTCCGAGCCTGTTCTATGTCTTTGGCCTTTGATTTTACCCTTATAAATCCACGTTCTTCTGTCATGCTTCTCCTGAATAGATTCCCCTATTTCTATTCTTCTGAATAGATTCCCCTATTTCTRTTCTTCCCAAGTCTCAGGCTGTTTCATAGCTCCCAGCAGAGCCAAGTTGCTCTGCTGCTATGCTTCCTCCGCACTGGCAGAGCCTCTGTGTGTGTGTGTGTGTGTGTGTGTGTGTGTGTGTGTGTGTGTGCGCTTTCATAAAGGTTTCTTCAGAGAGCTACCTATCCTCCAAACCTCCCTCTTCCCTTTAACTTGGCAGAAAATCATTCCTATCATATCCCAAGTAGCTCTTGAATCTCTTGCCTGTCTCATTGCTTTGTGTTGGGAAGGGAGAAGGCTACCAAAGTCTTCAGCTAATGACTTCATATTAAAAAAAAAATAAAAATTAAAACTCTATACCTATTGCTGCTTGTTAGATGACCTGTAGCAGACCTCTTGTATGTCCCAGGCCGCTTCTTTCATTTTCCTTACTAAGTAGAGACTTCTAGGTTTATCCTCTGTCCTATCAGACTAAAAACAATATACGTATTTTAAAAAATTTACATACCAAACTAATTATTTTAGTCTTGCTTGCCCTTTATAAACAGCTATAAACTTACTCCATAATAGTCTAGCTACAGGTGTCACCTGTCAAGCTTTTGGTATTTCAATTGCTTTGAAATCAATGGCTGTAACTCCTTTACTACTGGTCTGTTGTTTTTTAAAGGGAAGCTTTCCTAGGAGTGTTTTTATTTTTAAAGTAAATAGAACTAGTAAGTAGTAGTAGTAAGTTAGTAAGTTTTGCTAAAAAGGGAGTCATTTTTGTTGAAAAGTAATCCTAGGAAAGCTGTTGGCTTTCTTTGCACTCTCATTGCACACAGGCTGTGGAGCACAGAGGGAGCCTGATACAAAGGGGTGGGAGAAGCCTCTGGGTGTGGCAGTGAGGCAGGGAAAGTGTTCTTGTGTCAGGGCAAGAGTTCAGTTTTGGGAAAGAAGGTTCAGGACATCCTCCCTGAATAAGCCTAACCTCTGTTCATAGTTAACAAAAGTGCAAACCTGCAAACAAACTAACTAGCAAAACCAGYCCACACCAAGAGCTCTGCCATGGTTCATTCATGCAGGCCTTTGAAGGAGCACACAGGAATGGCTTGGCATGTCCTGCTCCCCACCTGAGCTTTGCTGGGCCCTAAGRCTGCTCCAGCTTTGGCTCAGGGCAGGCTCCTCAGGGGCTCCCTTGCTCCTCAGACCACATGTGCTGCTGCTCACTGAGGACAGAGGAGGGAGCCCAGCAGTGACTGATGTGAGCATGGGCAATGCAGCTGGCACAGAAGCCTGASGGAGCTGCTGTGTCTGGTCTGGATCCTACCACAGCATCCATCTTATCAGGCTGCCCATCAGAGCTCAGAAGCAAAGCAAGTGGTTCTGCATTTTGGTTATTTAACCTCCTCTGTTTAGCAGCAGCTAAGCATAAAATCCCACAAGGTTTCAGAAGAAGGTTATTGTGAATTAATGGGGCTGTTTTCTTTTGATTTGCAGCCCACAGCATTGATTAGCTCAAGCAAAATATGTCATTGTGACATTTTATCGTCTTCCTTGAAAATGGATCAAGACAATTAGGAGGCTGGAGAAGCAGGTTACCCCAGCTGCATCCTGCCTCACCAGGGACTCCTACRAAATCTCTTGGCACTTCAGGACTGCTGGTTTGTAGTTGGGGGTTTTTTGCACATCAGTTTACTATTCATAGTGAATCCAAGAACAATACAGATGGATTTCTGTAGTGCCCATGCCTCACTTTCAAGGAAACAATGTGATGATGCATGCAGTGGTTGTTTAATACCCCCATACATCTTTTCCCTCAACAGGTGATGAAGCCATGAGCAGAGCAGCAGCTCTGTGCACTAAAACCCACTTGCTGTCCAATCCACCTGGCCTGTCTGCCATCAATTCCTGATGGATAAAACAGGAAGACTGCTTTACTTACTGTTTTCAAAGTGCAAGGTGGTATTCTGAAAGCTGACCCAAATGATTTCCATCGACATTTCTGTTGGATAAATTGGGCTTTCACAGTTATTGTGGAATCTGCTAGCTATTCACAGGAGTAGAGAACTTCTCACCATGAGAAAGAATACTTCCAATAAAAATAATGATTTTTAGTCAATCCAGAAATCATAATGCTTCCTGAATTATATTTTAGCTTTTACCAGGCAGGCTCTCTTTCCTGACATTGCCCACAGAGAGCAGCAGTCTTCCTCCTACCTTATACCCAGTGAGGAATACTTTGTGTGAGCCTGAGTGGGAGCCCTAGTGGGCAAGAGAGACTAGTCTAAAAAATGACAAGGTACAGCTTTTATCAGGCCCTCAGTGGCACTTACAGTTAAAACCACTCCAGTATTTTTTTTTATACCTCACTTTCATCTCATTTTCCATGAAAACTATTAACAGTGTGACTTTTTTCATCAAGCATTTTCCCTCAGGCTAAAAATTCATTTGCTGCCCTCTTGAAATTCTTGTTTGTTGGACCTCAGGGGAGAAATGCAATATCTGAGCCTGGGATACTGCAGTAGTACATGTACAATATTCTGACAAGAAATTGGAAAGTGAATCTATTGTATTTGCATCTCACAGCAGCTGACATTAATGTGCAAAGTTAAAATGAATCCAAGCGATATCATAGATTAATGATCAATACTTAMTCAGGTTGTTTACTTAGAAATCAAATAGGCTAATGATGATTAGTTCTGTCTGGAAATACGCTGGCCTGCAATAAGAAACATTTTTATCTGCTTGCATAAATGAATTATGTCTTGAAGCGGAGAAGGGCTTAAAAAGCAMACAAATTTTTTCCTTCTAGCTGTATGTATGCTTGTGGAAGCCTCAGAGACAGTTCGTGGTTTTTGTTTTTTTTAAACAGCAATAAGTGCTTTGAAAGCTAAGCCTGCTGGAACACTTGTGCCAGCAAAAATTGGAAAGAGGAATGCTGTGAATAGAGCTGATCCAGAGCAGCAGTTTCAGCCTGGCATGGCCATTACCTGAATTGGCTGCTGAGCAGCACAGGCCCTTGTCCCTGCATTTATACAAGTGCTGAGTTGCTCCCCAGAGCCYGTGAGTGGGAATTGAGAGCCCTTGTGTTCCCTCTCCTTCCCCCTTTCCTTTCCCTGGTTTCTAGATGTACACAGTGCCTTGAGACAGCAGGGGTGCATGTGTATCCTGAGGCAGCAGATGGGGGGGTTCACAAAATCCCTTAGGGCTACTTATTTTCCAGCCTCTGTGCACTTTGTGCCTGAAACTAAAATAACACTGGAGAAAACATCTGCAGCTTGTCAGAGCAGAGAGATGAGCAGCCCCCACAGCAGTATGGCACCCATTAAATGGATGCTCAGGCAGCCCAGGCTACAATGTGTCCTCAGATGAGCATTTTCCCATCCAGTGGAGTGGGATGACATTTTCCCAGCTACAGCTGGCGCCCAGGTGGATTCAGCAGCTCTTACAAAGGGACTTGCCAGGATTTAACTCAGCCAACTCTCTGGTTAGAGAGGAACAAGGAAAGGAGAGGCAAGGCACTCTGGGCCAGTGCACGAAGCAGAGCTGCAGCAAGGCCAGGCTCATCCCCTCTGCCAGGGGCAGAAGTGACTCCARGAGGGTGCCCATGAAATGCTGCCAGCAGGTGCCTGAGCCTGGTGTCTGTAGTGTTTCACTCCTGGGAAGCTCCTCAGCAGCAGTCAGTGGTGGGATAGGCAGGGGAGGGCAGGGCATGAGCAGGGCCACTGGCACCTGGTGCACGTCAGAATCCTGCTGGGAAATGGTCCCAGATTTCAAAGCCTGTGAGTGAGGAGAGCACAGGTTTGCTGCTCACGAGGATGGTTTCCGAGAGCGGAGGCTGCCTGGAAGGAGGGAAGWGCTGGCACTGCAGGCAGTGTTGGGGATGTTGCTATGGCCACCAGTGAAGTGGAGAGGGGGGGCAGGCAGGAGTGCAGAGTGCTGGTGATGGCAGCTGCAAAGCAAACCTCTATTAATCATCTTAGGCATAGTCCCTGCTGATCAGCAGCAYGGAGCAGCYCAGCCTCCAGCTGAAACCTCTGACAAAGTTCTGCTGCTGCTTTGCTGCATGTGAGCACAGCACCCGTGCTGCTGGAGCAGAAGTGTAAAGAATGTGTGTGAGTGTGTGCATGGTCTGTGTCTGCATCTGCTGCTGCAGTGTTGAAGGGGAATTTAGTTAATAACAGAAGCTGTGCAGAATTTTTTGCCTCCTTTGGTCCTCTGAAAGGTGCTGCTAGCCAAGTTGGTACAGTCTCTGCTACAGTGCACTGGGCTTGCATGTAGCTGGAAAAATRTTTTCCATTCCCATGTATTATTCACTGTAAGATTTGAATATTTTATCTAAGGCAGGTTCTTGATATTCACTTACACTCACTTTCTCTTTCTTTCCCTTTCCTCCTCCACAGCCCAGAGAACAACTTAGGTGAAAATACAAAGTCAGTATCTAACTTGTCTCCTGCAAGCAAGGAGAGTGAGAGATGCTGATGGAAGCTGGCTGTAATTGAAAATAACTGCTGTATGGAGAAGGCAAGGCTGAGAGAGATGTAAAAAGCCCTTGCTGCTTGCTTCGGTGCTTAGAAATATGTGGATAATTTATTCTTGGGATAAGAGGTGCCACTGTTGAAGAAAGGGATGCAGGCAGCAGAAACCTCTTCTCTGGGGGCTTTTCCTGCATTAAGTATCCTTTAATTTCTATTTCTGCTGCACTTAACATTTTGGAATGTAACAGGGGACACGTGCTCAAGTTTAAGAATGGTGGCTGACAGGTGACACATCTCTCTAGAGCTACAGCTGTAAACCTGCTGGGTTCTGTAGTGCTTGAGAGAGAACTCTGTCACCATCCCATGTGTGGCTGTACACACCACTTGATCCTGTGTAATCATGAGAATTTCTAAGTGGGAAATACCTCTTGTTGTGCCAAATTGCCTTGCCATTTCTCATTGCAAAATCTTCCCTGCAACCATGGATGAGCAAAGGGGGTTCTCAGACAGCTCAGTCAGTAGGTTTTACAGATGTTATGTGGTCTCTGCCACTTAATGTCATGGCTTAGTTTATTCAAGTGCAAGGCTAGAACAAGCAAATAACCCCTGGAAAGCCCTGCAAGTGGCCAGCTCTAATCAGCAAGGTGGTCATGGGTTCATCTCAAAGCTCTTCAGCTGGAAGCTGTGTCCTTAGGAAAGGAAGGGATCTCAGAGGATGCCTAATCTTACATGTGGCTTGAGTCTTCCTAACAACCTCCAAGCAAATTCCCAGAGAAATCCCAGCATTGTGGAAGTCAAATGGCTTCAAAAAAGAGGAGAGGTCTTTTTGAGTCCTGAGACAGACCTTTCATGGTTTTGTTAGTCAGGATGTTCAGAACAGAAATATTCTGCTTTGAGAACTTGGGCTTTGTGCTCTTACTGGGGCTGATGCTGTTCTGATAGACAAAGAGCAATCACCATCATTTCTGCAGTATCCAGGACAGATTTCCCTCCACTGACATTGGCAGATGTCACTGGTGGGTTTGCTGACTTGATGCTAGTGGAGAAAACCCAACTGTTTCTTTTTCATCCTATGTAGAAMCAGTGAGCCTTTTAAAATGCAGTTTTTCTGGCTATAATGTGCCAGCTAGACAAATATTCTGTGCCCTCCCCTCTCCACTGACACCTTGCTGGGGATGAAGATTTGCTCTGTTTAGTTTGGTGAATAAATTGAAGGGGTGTAATCTTCTTTGCTCACTGATTTTTCTCATCTCCATGACTTTTGTTGTGGCAGCTGGTCTTTTGGAACATTCAGAATTTTGAATTACAGCAGTTATCAGGTGTTCAAACTGCAAGGTCAGCTCACTACTGAAGAGCCAAACTGGTCTTTGGGTTTTCCTTAACTGGGGAGTGCCAACCTCTCTTTTGTAGCAGAGGTGGTTGCTTGCAGGAAATAACTCACCAATAACTCAAAAATAACYTGAGAGYTTGCATCACTCTTTTCCACACAGYACATCCTCTACTCCCATTATTTCTCTCAGGCACTGGGATAATAATTTCTTCTTTTCTGACSTTTTAAGTCTCCCTTCTCTCAGCAGACCCAAAAGAAGTTCAACACAACGTGCTGATACTCTGTGCTCTCCTTAAAATTCACAATGCTGACTAGCCAAGCAGCTGTACAAGGAATGAAACACAGRTCCTCAGCGCTGGGAAACGTGATCATGGGACTTTTTGTAGTTACAAACTCTTTCACTCCCAAGCTGCCCTCGTGCTGCAGCTGTACAAGTGGTTTCAAGCTTCCCTGTATAAACGCTCTTGGTTTTTCTAATTGGAAAGGATTGTGATGAAGAGCTGAATGTTGCAATRGCCTTTCACAGAAGCACAAATAACCTTTTAGAGGACAAGTAACCCATGGCAGGATTGAAAAGCTGATGTGTTGTCCTTGTGCAGTCCCAGRTAAGTGTAAGGAGTCCTAGCAAACGTGTCAGCTTTTTCACTTGAAAWAAAACCTTGTCCTTTTCCACCTGGCACTGAGCCAAACTGTAGCAAACCTTTKCTTTACCTTTCTACTGAAGCAGACCAGATTATCAGCTGCTCAGAGCCCATCTTCTTTTATTTATATGCATTTACTAACTTTAGAGCCAAGGTCATCTCAAACTGTGTAAAAAGAAACCTCTTCTGAAAGAAATTTCATTTCTTTGAGCCCAGAAGGTGGCTCAAAGAAATTGTGGTTTTGAAGGGTTTCTGTCAAAATACAGGTAATAAACCTACCAGCAAGCACCCACAATCACGAAAATATTTCTTTCAAAATGAGAATCCTTTATTTAAAAAAGAAAGAAAGAAAAAATTTATTAAAAAGCTCCAATCACTAACAGTACAATATTTTTTTGAAGATTAAAAWCTTGCTCATTAGAAATAGGCAATCTAACAGGGCCACCTAGTGATAWCCCTATAGACAAGAGCCATAGCAGATCCCAGCCTAATCTCCAACCTTCTCCCTGCAGATGAGGAGGAACCAAGAAGGACATGCTGGTCCCTGTGTTCCCAGGCACTCTGGAGTCCCARTCAGAAACTGGCCTCAGAGATCTCTTTACAATATCTTGGCTCAAACAGAGCACCTGGTCTGGATGGAATAGTGCTGTTTCTAGGGAGAGGAAGCCAATCATGGGTCTTATGAAAGAACCTGCACCAGAACCCACCTCCCAAAGCTCAAGATAATACTTTCTCTAGAAAGGAAGGTTACCACATTGTTCCAAGGCAAAATTGTGACTAAATCCAGGTGCTTTTATACTTTCTTCCCTTTTTTTTTAAGGCTTTCTGGCAAACCATATAACCAATAATACTTTGTTGCTTTTTGCTGCCTGATTTCTCTGTGCCTGTAAGGGCAGTGTGGTCAGCACACTGCCGGCTGCAGCTTTGCGTGAAAAGCTTGGCACTTAGCTATGCTTCAAGGAAAGCCCTTTATTTCTCCTATGAATCCCCCAGCAGCCAGACGCACTTCACCTCCTGACTCACAAAACTGTAAGTGTGACAGGATTGATGCCCAAGGAAGAAGCCTTGAGACAGCAGAGTGAAAACATTGAGCAGATTCTCTGGTTTCTCCTGGAACTCCCACAAGGGCTGTTTGGCTTGACACTGTGGTCAGTTTTGTGGGAATACAGGTGGGTAAAATCACCCTGGCTGCCCACCCTCAGCATTTTTGGAAGGTCAGTTATGAGCCCATTCCATGACTTAGCTGAGGACAGGCCATGAGGTCTTTGCAGAAGTTGGTCTAAGAGATCTTCAATATGTATTTTCTGCTAGGAAAAAGCTAGGCCAGGTCAGCTGAGGCAATCTTCTTCTGGCAGCCCACTGTTTCCTGGGACTGTGGGAATGTGTGCATGTTTTCCAAGGAGCAAATTTGGTTTCAGTGATCATCTGATGAAGCCCACGCTTCATGTGCAAGCTGCCTTCATCAAGCACCACCAAGGACTTGCAGTGCCTATACTGAGATCTGGCAGGGGCTCTGCCAGGGGTTCCTCCTGCTCTGATGGGTCATGGGGCTTTCTTTGGCAACAGGAGGAAGCCCTGATGACAGTTTATCACATCATCATCGAGGTTGATGAAATTCATTCAGCTCTCCTTGTGCTGGCTGTTACATTCCTTTTTTCTGTGACTCACAGTTCAAATAGCACAGGTCTGTGTGGGTCACATTTGCACATAACTTGTACAGATTTGTAAGTGCAAAGACATATGTGCCCTGGGCTTTATTTGAACGTGCTTTTACTTCTGGGCAAATTGAAATTAAACAGTCTTCAGAGTTTCTTGCTCCACAAGAAGGCAGAATCTCAAAAAATGAGCAGTTTCACTCCGTGCTCTCTTTGCCTTGTTACCCTAATATTTGCAGAGGAGTATTATGTTTGATCAGACATTTTTCATTACTTAGAACAAAATCTTCACTAGTAAATATTTAAAGAGAATTTTTCTTTTTTTTTTTTTTAATCTGAGTTTTKGTCCTAGAAAGACATGATAATATCCCTTCTGTTTCCCAATGCCATGGAAAATGCACAGTCACCATTTGTCWTGTAGGACAGTGGAGCAGCAGAGATGATGCTGACTGATTCACTCAGCCCTGGTTCAACAGCAGTGTCAGGCAAATGGCCAGGACCCTGACTCTGTGGCCTGCTCTAGGAGCTGGAGCAAGACTCTGGGTTGTGAATGGTATGGGTCCCATCAAGTCCTCCTAAAGAATAACATTTTGCATGATTTCTGGAAAATCATGCATCTGGCCAGCTGTTGCACAGCATGCTTCTCTTTTCAGTCTCTTGCATGTAGGAACTGCTGCATCTGGACTCTGGGATCTCAGAGTTACCTGAGCATGTCCAGGGTGTGCTGCAACCCTCAGGTGCCACACAGCTAAAAACAAGCAGCAGTCACAACTTCTCCTCTTAAGGGTTTTACTGGGGCACCCAATACCCAACATCCACAATATTCTAAATACCAATGTAGTAACTCAGATACATGATCCCAGATCAGCTTCAAATATTTTGTATCAGAGCAACGTAAGCTGATTACTTTTTTCTCAATTCATCCAGCTTTATTTCTTCTAGGTAAGCAGAATTGCAAGAGCTGGATTTGATATTTAGCTGACTAAGTTCCACAAAGCCTGATGAGGTTAATGCAAATGAGGTGCATGGATTGTAWCCATCCCTGCAGAGTGAAAGATGGCAATGTGGCATATCACAACTATGAGGGGTAGGGAAATCACCACATTGCTGGAGTCCTGTGCATCTCCCAGGTCCATAAAGAGTCCAAGCAGAGGTTAAGACCTATAAATTCCAAAGCAGACAAGGACTTTGAGTGTGTTACAAATTGGCCATGAAATGCTTCTCTTACAGTGGTTTTACTCATGAACATCACAGCTGTTTTTTTCAGTGTCAATAGGAGATATTGCTCCTGGACTGCTGCTGTTTATGTGGCAAGACAAAACTGAGCCATTTGTGCAGAGGGATGTTCTGCAGTGCTGCAGCTGCCRCAGGGAAACTCTGGCTGCACCAGGAGAGAATGCACTGCATGGTGGGCTGTGCAGAGGAGAGTGGAGCATGTATTCCTGTGAGACATCTTGGCATTGTATCATAAATGAGCTACTGGACTGGAACACTTGGATTTAAAGCCATTCACTCAAGCACAGCTTCCTTTCTCTCGGAGCAGGCAGCTGTTCRGGGTCTGCCACAGCAGCACACCAGCCTTGCAGCAAGATGCCATGCTGTGGCTGCTGGTGGAAGGGCTGATGGATGTGTCCTGCTCTGCTGCAGGTGTGCTTGGTAACTCCAAAAAAGCAGCAAAGTCAGCAGCCAGCAATGCCTGGAACTTGGACAGAATGCCAGCAGGGCACCTGGCTGGGTGTGAGGGGAAGGCAGGTGGGCAGCAATGGAGAGCTGYGACTCCTCTTGGCTGAGGTGGCGTTTCCCCAGAGCTCCTGCCCATCCACTCACCCTGTGTCTGTTCTTCCACCAGCAGCCAGAGAGGTCAGGCCTTGAGTATGGATACACACCAAGGCTTTCCTGCACCTACCCCTCTTGTCACAGCAAAGATTGGGGATTTTGCCTGCCACACTCTGAAACTATTTGAGAGACACAGATGCTATCAAAGCTCTCTTTGCTAATGGAGGRTGGTCTGTGCTCCTATGTTGCCTTCTGAAAGAGTCTTGATTTGACACCCAAGGAGTTACAAGAGTGTCATGCTGATCTCTTTCTGTTGCTGTGACACCTTGAAAATAGGCTAACAAGGTCAYGCTAATTTTGCCTCTTATAGTCAAATAGTCAGGGTTTCTTATAAAGCTGTACATGCCATTTTATAAAAGTCTGAATGACTTCATTAGGCTGAGAGGTCTTTCTGTGGCAATTATGCCAGGGAAATTGCAGACTCTTCTTTGCATGTATGGCACAGTAGAGTTGTGGGGTAGGAAAGGATGTGCTACAGGTCACCCAGTATGCTAAATTACTCTGGGCAGGCCACACCAGCAAAACCAGTACCATTTTATTGACAGCCCATCTGACCTGCTGTCCTGGGTACAACATCAGCTGGCTTTGYCACCCAGATATTGCAGAGTTGCAGCTTCTCTCCCTACATTTCTTGTGACACACCAGAGTTTATTGCACAGAGGTCACCTGGGGGAGCAGCCACAGATGAGGAGCAGGGGAGAAGCAGGAGGTCAGCAGCACTCATTGCTTCAGGAGCTTCTGCCCCAACCCTAGCAGGACTGAGTGACCAGTTTGCCCCAAGTAAACTGGGATATGACTTTTCACAGGGCAWCTCTAACCCAGAATACATGGCTGGGTTTGTAAGCAGAGAGATTCAAAGGAAATAAACCCTTTGAAGCAACCTGTCCAACCCATTCTGAATGCATGTGTGTATGTGAGGGTTGCTGGCTTTTCCTTTTTCTTCTCTTCAGATTGGTGTGTGTGAAAATAGAAAAAAACCCTCCATCCCTAAACACAATTAGCCTTAATATTCAAGAGCTAAAAATCTGYCCCCACTCAAACCTGTGAGATGCTTTCAGCTTACTGAGGCCTCCCTGGCCCAGTGAATCAGARTGTAAAACATGTGGCCAGTGAGAGTGCACAGCATAGATCAGTGTTCCTGATGTTTCTCCCTGCTGCTTGCAGGTGTTGYTTCACATCCTCATCCTTGTGCCTGTGCAGATGAGCCTGGCATTGCCAGTCAAACCCAGGATTTCCAAGCAGTTTGTGAAAAGGGGCAGAGCTGTTTTTCCAGGGGAAGGAAACAATGGAAAATGAGCAATAAGTCAGTGGTTTGACCTTGCACTGACTGAGTGGCCCTGACTCCCAGTGTTCAGAAGCGAAACATGAAAAACTTTTTTTTCACAGGTCATAGAGTAATTGCAAAGAAAAGAAAAATCCTGCCAGCCTAAAGCAGGTGGGAAGATGTTCAGGCCTTGGCTGCCATCCCCCTGCTACCACATCCAGTGGGCAGCCCCATCTGGAATCCAGTCAGTGGGAAAGGGCTTGAAAGGGCTTGAAAATGTGTTTGTTTGGCAAAGAGCCCCAGCTCCAACAGACACTGMAAGAGCTGCTCACCTGCAGGAATCACACCCCTTTTGCTTCCTTCTCTCACTACAAAGTCATGTCCAGGACATAACCAAAGTTTTGATTTCTCAGGTAAAAATTACCAGGTTTTGATTTGTACTTTTACCCTTTCCCTTTTGGATTTTACCTGMAATGCTTTCACATGCTGCTTTTACAACACAGATATACAAAAGATAAAACAGGATAGGAAGAAAAAAATACCAGGAATGTGGTCGAAATCACCTTTGTGGAAGCAAAGATCTAGATCAACAGTATTGCACACAGCAGTAAAATATAYTAGATGGTTGCATTTGATGGAAAAGTATTTTCATTCAGCCATTCAGCAGAGTGAGTCCAATGTCAATAAAAACAGTAATTCAGAAAATAATTTCCCTTACTATGTTTGGAAGCTGATGTGCACACTCATATAAATGTGTGTGTGTGTTGACTCTATGCCTCATACACCAGTGCTTGATTTTATTACTGCCTTTCAGCTGCACATTAGCTCTTTGCTTCATTTTCTAATTAATCGGCATCTGCAAAMGTCTTGAACATGTTATTCATCTTTTCTAGTCACCCATGGAGATGTTAAATGGAAGCCATCCTGAGGAAGGTTCCTCCCTGAAAGCTTTTGCCATATCCCTGCTGACCAGAGGACTTTGACTTTAGAGGCAGATGGCTGAACCTTCCCTCTGGCCATCACATTTGTGGGTGACAAAGTAAACTTCTCCCAAAAAGCTGCTTTCCCACATCTCTTCCCTCAGCATCCTGGGCACTCTGAACCTTCCTGAGTCTGACAGAGCTCAGCATTAGAAATTTTCAGGCAGCATTGATGCTTTACCTTTCTCTGAAGAGAGAACAAAGTGTGTTTCGGTGCTTTGCTGGGTGGGGGTGTAAAGTTTGCTGCAACTACTCATTTAATTTGATTTCTTTAAAAAACTTATGTTGTGTGCTGACACCTACCACACCCAAGCAAGGCTATTCTTTTATATTGTCAGCATTTAAAGCCACATGTCCTGGAGTAGCCTGTTTAAAAAAAAGTGGTTTATATCAGCCCAACTTCTTGTGGAACTCACACACTTATCCTGAGATACCTTCAAATTCTGCCATAGCTATATTGCTCAAAAGAAGATAAACAGAATTTGAATGATTAGCTAGATACCAGCTCACTTGTCTGATGAGCCTTTCTATTGTCTGTAACATTTTGTTTCCTTTTAAAATTTTTGTGTGTGTGCGTGTGTGTTTGGTTCTCTTTTGGTTTTTGGAGGTTTTTTTTGCCACTGGCAGATTGTCCAGAGATTGGTACTAAATTCTTTATTAAAATATAGTGATATCTCTTCTGAATTGATGCACTCAATTCAGTATCTAGAATTGTTTGAAAACAGCTCAAACTGCATGCCTTCAATGTGATGACATTTYGTCTGGTTTTCCACCTTTCTCCAGTTTCCTCTGGAATGCATCCCAAATAGCTCAGTGTCATCAGCAAATCTTGGAARTGGAACTCAGTTTCAAACAGTGGAGAACTGTTCATGGAGCTCGGTGTGTTCCTGCCTGCTTTTATTTCAAGCACTCATGTAATGTTTAATTGAGACCAACACAACTTCATTTTTAAGCCAGTGTTAAGGTATTGATGCTAAACTGTGAAGGCCTCATGCAGCTCTGTTATCTTCTGTATCCATGAACCCCGGTCCCAYGCAAAAGACTCAAATATTTCTTGAGTGGACACCATCTCCTGTGCTGCTGAACAGGCTGCTGGCCCTGCCTTGTTCCTGGAGCCTGGTCTTCCTGTTGCATAAAACATTTGCAGATTTCAAAATCAGTTTAAGAAATATTTCTGTTATTTTTTCTAATCCTTAAACCAGTATCCTGGGGCTTTGCCTAGATTGCAAATATCAAAGAGCTGATTGAAACACTCTGGACTCTCCTGACCTCATAAGGAAAGCTCTGTAATCCTTTTGTTATGCAGGCATTAGTTTCTCCTGAGCTATGATGATTTATGGACAGGAGAGGATWATTTTATGTGTGAAAAGCTGCATAGTTTTTTTCAGGAGGCAGAAGTTCCTTTGGATCTTATCATGTGGCTGGTGGCYGGGTTTGTCACAGCAGTGCTACTCCTCACGGGCTGCAGAGTCTCCCTGCTGTCCATGCATCCAGCCTCCTGCTGTGATTGCCAGGTCCTGACTGCCTCTTAGGGGGCTGGATTTCCCAAACACACACGCCCTAGGTGTGGCTGGTGCAGCCAGAGAAGAGCCAGAGAAGCTGGTGTTTATGCACAGGTAAGTCCCTGTTTGTTCCCAGCCAGGTGCAAGACTGTATGAAGCAGCCAGGGTGGTAGGCTCCTCTCACACTCTGTTTTCAGGAACAGGCTGGAGCACAGCAGCTTTTGGCACTTGTCCCCAGGTCAGTCTGGCCTGTGGCATGGGAAGAGCAGCCTGGGCTCAGAAGTGATAGCCAGGAARGGCCAACATTTTCATTGCCCTGCAGTCCCCTTCCATAGGCATCACATGTTGTGTGTTGAGCATCCCTATCCTAAAAAGAAATATCTCCCTATCAGTGCATTGTGGTGATTGGGAAAAAAAAAAAAAGAGGGGGAGGGAAAGGAAAAAAGCAGCCCAGATCTGTGTGAAAATGCTATGTAAATTATGACCTCTCATCCCAAGTAAAGCAGTCTTGACCCAGAGAATTTAATTTAATTTAATTTAATTTAATTTAATTTAATTAATTTCTGATTAATAGAAATTTTAATATCTACTTTGGCTGTTGAGGGGAAAAATAAGGGGCTGATCAATAAAACGAACCCTGAGGGAAATGTCCTTCGTCCCCTTTCCCCATATTGGTCTTCAGTCCAACAGTTCTCCTCCACCTTTCCTYGTCCCCACTTCCCTGCATGGCACTCTCAGTCCCTCCCTGTCCCTTTGAGTGAGGTGACAGGTGACCCATGAGARGCTGGGCTGGTGCACAGCAGGTTTTTTTCTGCTGATCCATGCCACCCACTGCTCCTCATCCTGTTGTGGGTCCTTCATGGGCTGCGGTCCCTCCAGGGTCCTCCTCAGCAGAGGGATCCACCACACAGCWGTGTGTCTCCAGCCCTGCCCCCTGCTGCTTGCCTCCCCTGTGTTATTTYCCCAAATTTTGGAAGTCACAGTAGTAAAGTGTTGTTGTCCCTCTACTGCCCAAATTTGTTCTCTTCCTGACACATGAAGCCTTTTCTTCAAATAAGGTTGTGTCTCTTTTCCTTGAGCCACTGCAGTTTGTCCATGCCAGCTCAGAGGGTTTTTTCCCACGTTACTAGTGGTCTTCAAGTTTCTTTTAATGTTTCTTTTTCCAGGTGGAAATGCTAAACGTGTAAGATTAAAGCTCCCACTTTGACAATTCCTGGCTGAATAGCTCTTATTTTGACACACATCAAAACCTCTCCAAGTATTCAAGGCACATTTTAGGTGTATGACTCTTAAATATCCTCTCTCAGATTTATGTGAGAAATTTGTGGAGTGTGTGCTCAGCTGAAGGAGCACTTCTCTGGAGTTTACTGTTGAAATGAAAAGGTGTGGATGTTCTCTGGAAAATACAAACTGCTCAGCACGTAGAGCAGTACCCCTGAGTCACTGCGATGCAAAAATAGCTGCTCTCTCTTTTCCTCCGTTCCTCTTAAGGGACTCAAGACACAGCAGTTTGTTTATATTGATTAATTAGTAACTGTAGAGCTTACTACAGTTTTTGAACTAGCTATGAATGCTTAGTCAAACATGGCAAAGGACTGTAGCAGAGATATCTACAAGATAGTCATGTAATACAGGGAATAATTTTTCTGGTAATGAGTTCACTGACAGAACCATGCTTTCTATCTACTTCTAGAAATGGATAAAGWGCAATTTTCTTGGCTATTTAATAATGTAGGGAAGATACTGGCAACATGTCTATTCATTCAGGTCAAAATTTCCCAACTCTGTTGTTTCTATTTGGATACAGATATACAAAAGGCTCCTCTTCGGTGGGCTAAGAAGTCTTTGCAGATGGAAAACACTCCAGTCTATGACCTCTACTCCACTGATCCAGAAATATGCTTCTGTTATTCTTCAGATATGGTGTCTCTTTGAGAAGAGACCTTTCAGCTTTATTTCAATGTTCCTAGATAACTTTCACTGCAGGTAGCTTGGTCCTGTACAAATTATTGTTACAAATCTCTTTGGTATGAAGCAAATACCCTCCCTGACTGAAGCCAAATGTGCATGCATGCTCAATGAATGCACGCTGTCCTGAACTAATGGCCATCCTCACCATGGTTCTGCTGTGGCAGAAGAGACAGCATGGAGGGGCACTCATGGAGGAGTGAGGGAGCTGACACAGGCTGCCGCTTTTACACATGGGCTCTTCAGAGATTGCTCCCTCGTGTTGCACAGCTGCAGCATCGTATGTGAAATCCCTATCCAAACACACATGGGTGCTCACAGTTGGCTTGCTGGAAATGATCTGTGTCCCCTTCTGATGCTCAGAAGGCTCAAAACAGGCAGAAAAGAGCGGGCAGTGTGCCCTTTCTATGCCTTGTGCATGAGGTCCTGGGCACAGGGCACTTGCACTGCAGGTGCCTCTGGATGTTGCAGCTGCCCTGGGGTTTGGGGGATCACTGCAAGCTGCCTGCCAGAGGCTGGCGGGAGGCAGATATTGCTCATCCCTCTGCACCACCATCATTCCACCCATAAAAATCCCTTCTGTCCTGGGGCTGTTCCACAGGGCAGCTCAGGGGCAGCTCTGACACCCACCAGTGCCGGCTCTCTCCTTGGCTGGTTTCCATCATCATGTGGGCACAACTGCAATGGTTTCAGCAAGGGCTCAGCCCCTGAGTCTCTGATTTTTTCACCTTCAGCTATCAGGAGCTGGGTGTTTGCTTACCTAATCTGAGCCCTGATTTATGAAACTTACCTCTGTTGAAACATGGCTTTTCTGTTAAGTCCTTTGATCTACATTGTGCTGCTTTGGGAAAGGCTGGGCCAGTCCTTTGTTGCTCTGTGTTACTTCAGTGCAGTGCTGGTTGCTGTACTCTGATTTTTCTGGTTGGGCCAGGAAAAGGTGGTGGCAGGTCTTATAAAGTCTAAATATTAAATAATATTTTGCTGCCTCTCATGAGGATTAAATCACAGGAAAAATGTACTGTACTTGGAGCAGGAGCCTGGCCAGTGTCATGTGTCTGCAAAGACACATTCACAAATCCTTTTTCAGCTAAATCTCAAATATAAAGTAAGTTAAAGAAAAAAAACTAAACAACAACAGCAAAACCAAACCAAACCAAAACCCAAAATCCACAAAATCAACAAAACAAAAACAAACAAAAAACCAAAACAAAACTACCCACAAACAAAAAAACCAAAAAAACCCCAAAAAACAAAAATCCAAAGAAACAAACAAACAACACAGAAGGAAAAATACCCCACAGATTATCTCTGCTGTATATTAATATCTGAGCTGTTACTTACGTGTGTAATAGCTTGGGACCTGACTGTGCTGCAGTCATTGAACTTCATCTTATGGATGAAATGAAAGTAGTTTTCATGAAAATTTTCTCTGACCCATCTATAGGCAAAGTCACTGCTGGCTTTTTTATCTTGTCTTCATATCCTGCTGAGATAGCAGTGCCGAAGCCAGAAGTTACTGAAATGAAAGATTTTGCTGTCTGTTTTGTCACAGTAAAGGGTTGTGGAGAGGAAACATTTGAGGATGGTGACTCCAAGAAGTCATCCCACCATTAGTTTCTGTTGAAGGAGTGCCAGACATATCTTAAAATCAGCTCTCAGAGCCCTTGGAGATCATATTCATGGCAGACAGATCCAACTCCAACTTCTATGTGCATCACTAGCAGTAAAGAGACTTATTTCCTGAAAAGTTTTGTCTGTTTGGAATATGTTGGCAGGGAGAAAACAACCAGCAAACATTTAATATACAACAAATTGAGCTGGATATAGTTATTTGCTGCTGGTTCTGTTCTTTCAGCTGCACCAGCCATGGGAATAAATCAAACCTGTTTCAAAGAACTCCTAGTCCTTAGATGTAGAAAAGCTTTTTAAATTCAAAGTGTACCTTGAGAATTACTGGAGAGCTTGTAGCAAAAATTTGTGCAGACCTGTGCAAAACATCCCACTCCTTGCACCCGAGGAAAGCAAGTGATGCAACATTACTTAGCATTACAATTGACTGACACTGACGGCTGAAGATAAAATAAAATGATCACCTACCAGCAGAATATCTGAGATCTTTCATGATGCACGTTGACTTCTTAGCAGTCACCTCTATCTGCTGAGCATTTTAAAGAATGGAGCTTCTTCACAAAGAAGTGGGAGGACATACCTGTTCTTCCTCCCCAGCAGCTGTGTTGTGTCATCCATTACACATGAGAGGCCAGTTTTGCAGCTATTGCGAATGATTGTTAACTCTACATTGGTGAAAATAACAAGATCATTCTGATTTATACCAGCAGGTTTTTATTTTGTCCATTTCTGCCATGAGTCCATTAATGGATAGTGTAGGGACCTTAACTTTTAGGGATTTTCATGGCGCAAGCATGGCAGCAAGCTGTACTCTCATGGGTACCCCAGTGCTGCATTCCAGCCCTAGCCACACAAACTGCTTTGGGCCATGGAAATGCCAAGGCAGAGCGAGCAGGTTCTTTGCCCAGGCACCAGAGATGCACCAGGTTATTATCCCATGCCAAGAACAGCAGCCAGCTGAAGTGCTCTCCACTGTGGGAGGAGACTGAGCCAAACCCGCTGCGCAGTCAAGCATTTGGAAGTGGGGAGAAATTGGTACAGATTGGTCAAACTTCCCCCCAAACCTGACTCCACTGAGGGTGTGAAAGGATTTCCTAAAACATGAAAGGAAGGACTCGTTCTGCCCTCATTAGTGGCTGAAGTTCCATCACTCATGTGATTGAATGAACAAAAATATTGCCTTTATAATGCCATGGTTGAAGGCTCTCCAGGGAAGGCACTGACTCATAGGGCTACTCTTGCTCATCCTTTTCAGCCCRAGCAGGGGAAGGACATGTGCAGAGGTATGACACATTTGAATCTCAAGCAAGTGGGAGAGGTACCCTCCTTTCACATTCCAACTTCAATGTCAGGAACAAATATGTATGCTGGTCAATTCCGGGATTCTAAATATGAATGTTTGCATTAGTAAATTAGGTAGCCTTCTTTTGCATGAATTTTCAAGTTCTCTTCTTATTTCCCCCTTTGTTTTAAAAATAAAAGGTCAAAAGTAGAGCTGAGCAAGGAATTTGTGTGCAAAGGGGGATAAAATTGATATCTAAACTGAAAATTTGGAGGGAGGAATAATTCTCTTACATCTTCTTTTTGTTTGGTTGGGGTTTTTTACTTTAAAATGAAGGAGGGAAAAAAATCTCACCAGTTTGACTCTAAAGAAGGCCTTTTGTATTTAACTTGCTCTGTGAAATTTGGGAGTAATTTCATTACTTTTTGGATGCATTTTAACAATTTATGTTTTAAAATTTTATGCCCAGGTGATAATATAAAAGGACTATTATATTTTTATTGAGAAAGCCAAAACAAACTGGCCCCCTAATGTCTTTGTTTTTGGCAAAGGGTGTTAATTTTATTTCCTCTGTATTTCTTGTTTCTTTTAATAGAGATTTGTGTTTCTAGTCAACTTTGTTATGAGTCTACATCAATGTAGACATTGGGTAGTAATAAAGAAGAGAAAAATAAAGACCTATTTTCATAACTCTCAGAAGAATTTTCTAAAAACTTGTCTTTCTGCTTTCTAGTTAATTGAAATTTTCTTCCCTTGATGCACTACTTTCAAGGGCAAAACCAAAGGGCATCTTCTGAGCTCAGATCCTGTGAAGAAATGTGCATGGTAGTCACTGCCCACTGCCTGCAAATGTATTTTCTGAAGGTCTCTCCTGGCTTTTGTCAAATATGTTTGGTTTTTTTAATCAACTGCTTTCTCAATAGTTTTACTTATGCCATTTAACATGCACACAAAGTGCTGTATGTAAAATATAGCATGAAATTACCATATAGCCAAATTACTGTTAATATACCAAAGTAAGTGTATCCTTTCTTCTCCTAAAACAGTGTGGAATATGACACAATTTCTACGTTAAACAGTAAAGAAAGTGTATTATTTGTTTTGTGCTTCCTTCAGTTTCTCCCAAAAGCAGAGGTCAAAGGAGACTTTCATTAGCTGGAGACTTGCATTTTCTTGATGTCAGGTTCATGGTAAAAATACAGTTAAATATAGGTTCTCAAACCCTCCCTCTAAAAATCGCAACTCTAAGGGAAAATGAAACAAAAATCCAAACCAAACCTCACAAAAAACCCCAACCAAACAAACAAACAAAAACCCAAAGCCCGACGAAGCCTTATCAACATTTAGAAAAATAAAAGCCTCAAATGCACATTAGAAAATTGAAGCTCATTTTGTTTTCTTCCACTTGAGGAACCAGACCTTGTCTTTTTCATGGTGGTGCCTTACAGAAAGAAGGGTAATTCCTGAGGCAACCAGATCAGATAAAGGACCTTTGTTAAAAACCTACTTATCATTATTGCTTGGAAATGTGCTGAAATTGCAGCAACACAGTCCCATGATAAATTTACAAGCCATTGCATCTCACTGTGTATCTACACAGACTCTTGAGGTGTAAAAATAGATAAAACCTGGGTAAAGAAGTCAAATTTTTTGCTGTCTTGTAATAAATGGCTTAGAGAAAGATGAGGCATGCAATAATGTCTCTGTGTAGGGGAAATACTTGTCTGCAGTTATATTTTAATTACTGACACACACGGATTTGTTAGAACTTTATGCCTTAGGGTGTGGGTGGAAAGCCCAAGGACAGGAGTACTTGCRTGCTTTCACAACTGATCTTCCATGTGATAGAATAAAGGCAAAATCTAGGTACATACTCTGGAAACAGAGTGTGTTTCACAGTGTCGTGTCAGAATCCCATGTAGAACCCTTACAAACTCACTCACAAGTTACAGCTGCTTTGAAACAAGGGTGTCAGCAAGGACTCTGCTGTACCATGCTCTTCTTAGTAATTTGCTGACATTTAGTTACTGAAAACCAAATGTATGTCTTTTTATGTTTTTGTACATTCACCTTCTCTGAACTAAAACGTTATTAATGTAAAAATTCTGGAGTTTGATTTTTATCTTGCCTTTGTACTTGATTCTGGAAAATGAATGACTAGTTTAGTCAGGTCTACTATAAATCAGATGAAATTTTTAAACTAACAGAAAATGTTCTTATTCAGAGGAAAATACTGAGGTGAAAAAACAATGGATGTAACACCCCTCTCTATTCCCCTCACATTTTCAATTGATGCCTCCCAGTGATGAGAAATGCACTATTATGAACATTTCTTGCTGAGATTCTGTTTCTGGGGGACATTTTTTGGTCTAAGTGCTCCTTTGGTAATCCCTATTTAGGCTGTATTTTTACCATGAACCATGATATCAAGAAAATACAAGTCCCCAGCTAATGAAAGCCTCCTTTGACCTCTGCTTTTGGGATAAACTGAAGGAAGCACAAAACAAATAATACACTTTCTTTATTGTTTAATCTAGAAATTGTGTCACACTCCACATGTTTTTTCTTTGAACATTCCCTTAAAACTAAAAATAACATTGCAACCAGAGGAGACGTCGCATTTTTACTTCTGTGTACATCTCTCCACAGCCTAATGAGACACTGTCTATTTCCATATGAAAACCCAGGGCATCACTTGGCCCAGGTGGCTGCACTCACTGGACCTAGGGCAGTGTGGATGTGAGAACTTGCAGTGGGAATGTCCCCACTGGCTGTGCTGCTGCACAAGGAATGTCCCTGCAGAGAGCTGAGAGGCAGAGCTGGTGCTGAGCTAATCTCACACGCTCTGCTTGCTGAGGGGCTCTGCTCTGGTTCTTTTAACAATAGTAGAAAAAATACCGGGAAATATTTGCTTGGTGTTTCACTTTTTATGACAGCGTTTATAATACTTTACATTGCAAATTTGTGTTAAGAAGGTTCTGCAAATGAATGTTGCCTTAATGTGAACTCCTAAATTTTTCCCCAGGGGACAGTAATGTGTTTTTTAAGATGTGCTGTAGTCCTTTTCTCCATGTTTTTCTCTCATGGAATCCAATATAACCATTCTTTATATTCTTGATTGCCAATTCTCTTTGCTACTGTCCTCTTTGGAGAGAAAAAGCTCAGGAAATAGACTGAGATATGGGTGAGGAGAAATAAAATAGAAAGTCTCTCCCAGGCATAAGATGCACTTTTTGAAATTGACACATCTGGGAACATCCAAAAAGGAAATATTACAGTATGTGATTTCCCACATCCCTGCTTCTGACAGTCTCTAATGATGAGTATTCAAAAGCATTTTAAATTCAACCTATAGAGTATCAGAAAAAGATAATTATCATTTTGAGATTTTAAATTGCTTGCCAGTAAGATCAGGGGGGAATTCCAGGTGGATTGTTCTTGTCTTTTCAGGGGTGAGCAGAGGACAACAACTGGGTTTTGAATCTTGCTGTTTTCAGCTGGTTTTGAATTAGGATGTATTTTAAAAAATCTGAACTACAGCAGGGGTAGTGGGAAGATGCTTCTCTTCAGTGTGGTATGGATCAAATACAGATTTTGACCCTGGATTGCTGCAATTTAGGAAGTTCAGAGACTTGAGCTCAGGTATCTTCTTTAGGCTTTCCTTTAAGAACTTTGCATTGTGGCGGCACATTGAAAGTCAGATAGTTTGCATAGTACCTTAGACTGTGGGGATGAGTTTTAAAGTTTTACTAACTCCAACAGGATTTATTCAAGTGTGTGTATTAAATAGCTGCAAAAGGATTTTATTCACAATGATCTTGTGTGGACTTAGAGATGGCAAGATGAGCAATGTGCATTTCTGTATTTTTTGTGTGTGTGTGTGTATGTGTGTGTGTGTAAAATAAGGCATAGGAATACTGGCAATTCTCTGTGTTCACTCATAGATGGCACTAGAAATTCTTGTAATTCCTGTCTTTGGAAAGTAAGTAAAATAATTTTTACTTTTCTACCAATAGATGGAAGTAGTAGTGTCTTTGCTACTTATGGACTGACTCAAGGAGCAATGCTTTCCTCTTCCTACCATTTAGTTAAAAACTAAAATGCAAGCAAACAATCCCCCAAATCCCAATTTTCCCACCAACACCTCTCAAAGAGCAACCTTCTCCCCTAAAACAGCAGTATTGAGTTTATTTCAGTACACAGGCAGAGCAGGCTAGCAGAAGTAAAAGAAGTGAATATTATTTTGAAGGGAGGATGCTGGCATTCTCCTCTTCCCAAATAAGCTGGAGAGCCAGATAGCCTACCTCCATCCCTCATTTTTATAACTCCATCCTTCCATCTGAAATCAAACCTTGAATGTGATGCAGCACAGTGACCATGCTGCCTGCCAGCTGCTCTCAGGTGTTCATTCTATCCTCATCAGTATTCTTGAGATAATGTTAAATGCATGAAAATTAGGGCAAATGGTCTAATTTCATCACATTTAAATTAGGTTACATTCACCTCTGATGGCTAAACTTAGAAATTGTCCTCCTTAGTCTCCCAGCATTTTTTTCTCCTATACAATGCAGATGTTACTGTTTTAATTGAAAATTATCAAGCATGTAAGGCTGATGGCCTCCTAGATTGATGCTACTGGAAAGAAGCACTTCAGGAGAAGGTGAATGAGGCACTGTCCAAAATGAAAGGATGTACTGAGAGTCCCTGAAAGGGTGAATACATCTCTTATTAGTGTACAGCAAGGGCACCAGGATGAATGGGGCTGTGTGTGTATCTCTTCTCTTTTTGATGAGCTGAATGAATTAGGCTGTCTCAAAGGTTTATCAGTTCCCTTTCTTGGCTGAGTGAGTTTTTCCTTTGACAGAATAAGGGAAGAGACCCAAAAGTTATCAGCTGTATTTTTCTCACCTCACGTTCCTTGGTTGCCTTTCAATGGTGATATGTTCATCTGTGTGTTCATGAGGAAAGAAAAGCCTGAAATCTGCACACGTGGGAAAATAAATCCTGCTTGTAAGAACTAGCTGAGCAGCTCAACAAGCCAGCATTCTTTCAGATACTCTGCAGCACTGAAAACAACTTTTTCTCCAGCTCTATTCCCACCCTCCAGCTTAGTGCTGCTTAAACACTGCACACAGGAACTCTGTACACCAGAAAATTTATGGATTGCACACCATTCCCTGCTACATAATATTTTCTGTCTCCCAAGGGTCATGAATGGTACCAATGGCAAGGCTTTTTTGCATCTGTCTGCCTTGCTCTGTAGGTATTCCTCAAGTTACTCTCTGGTTAGGAAAACATTGCAAACCCCTAAACTGCTGACTCGCATCTGCCTTGGCAAGGTCTCCTGCATGGCCATTCCTTGGGGAAGTGCCTTCCTGCACTGGGAACATTTCACTCCACATCAAAACAGCCTACATGAGTCTTCTCCAGAGTTAATTTTCAGTAGGGCCTCCACCATACAGATCTTCAAGGAGAAGAAAGCAAGGAAAAAAAGAAAAGCAGTTTTCAGTATAAATTTGTCAAAAAGAAAAGTTTTAGTTTTATTTTGGAATACTCATCTTCCCTTTCCTAAGAATGATTTTTCTTGACAGCTMTTTTAAATTGTTCATTGTCTGTATTACCTTGACTTTCAACACCATCCCTGATGCCGGCAATACATATTTATCCATTTTTATTGCCTATAGTAAAAAGAAGAAAATGAATGAAAAACAAATAATATTGAGAAATAACTAGGTTTTTGCTTGTTTCCAAGGTCAGTAAAGCAGGTTGGTCAAAACAGGTCAATACACACAACAAAAGGATGATCTCTCTGGTACTCAGGGCTATGGTTTTATTAGTTTATGAAGTTTTTGTTTCACTGGGATTTTCTTTTTTTTTATTTACTTACTTTTTCTCTAGTCTGAGAAAAAGTAAATAAACCAAAAAAATTCTGGAGAGCAGCTCTGCAGAGCTGCTCTCCAGAATTTTCCCATTTTAATAGTTAGAAACCTTTAGTTTCCATAACGTTCACTTATGGCTACTTTACTGTTATTATAACTATTTTTAACTGGCTCTCTCCTCTTGGAGTCTATTCACTTTTTGGTGTGGAGCACAGAGCTGTTGATGTCTGTTTGCCCTCTGAAGACGCCTATGATCATAAAGTGCCATATTGTCTACCACATTACCTTAAAAAAATCTACTATTTTCACTCAGAGAGAAAAAAGAAGAAGATTGTTCTCTCTTGTTCAGAGATTGGTGAGGAGGTGCATCCTCAGGCGGCACATCTGCACGTCCCAGCATGAGTTTGTTTGCTCTACTGGRCACTCTAACATTTGTGCTCCTAGGCTAGTATATTGGACGTGGGCTGTGTTGGTCACAGTCATTTTAGCAATGCAGTATGTTTCCTTATCACCTGAAAAGCAGTTTGCTGATGYAGAGACTGGACAAAAAAAGGCTACCTCATCCCAGGAAAAAAAGTTATATTAGTTTCAAGATATTTCCTGTTCTACCTGTCGAGAAAGTTGCAAATTTAGCTCCAAAAAGTGTAAATATTTCTTAGCCAGCTCCCCAATGGTTAGAAAACTCATCTAAGAGGAAAATGCCCAGCTTCARTTCTCTACTCCGCCCTGCTGCAGTGCCACACTTAGACCCAAGTTACTCATTTATTGTCAGTCATTGAACGGCTTCTTAGTGGTTCAAGTAGCAGCCGCTGGGCGCACTGGTAGTGCTCAGAAATCTCACCCAGAGCGTGAATAACTTTGCTGTGAAATGTTTCCATTTGGGGGAATCATCATGAATAGCTGTGTTGTCAAAACAACCTCTGCTGGCGCCTGACGAGCGACCAAGGAGCTCTCGCGCAAACGCTTGCAGGAGCGTGCGCGGTGGGGACCGCGCCAAGTGCTGATMAACATATTTTCCTGGAAACCATGCAGAAAGCTGATAAACTCCCTGAACCTGCRGTGCATGGAATGCCCTCAGCTTCCTCCAAAGGCAAGGATAAATGGGAGCTGCCTCCGCTGAGGGGGCATCAGTCTGTGACTACTTATCTGTGCTCCTTGTAAATGCAAAAAAAGCTGTGGGACAGCAGCTGTGAGAAAGCCTCCTGAAGGTCAGGGAGCTCCTGTGGACACAGATCCACATTCAGCCGTGAGCTGAATCCACCTGAAACTACAGGAGCCCTTCTTGAGCAACGTTCAAAAGCAAGATCCTCTCCCAGCTACTCAGTATTATTATCTCCACACTGACAACTATTTTTTCCCCGTTGAAACAACACAGTCAATAGAAATGCCAAGGAGAAAAAGCACTTCTGAATGAGGCAAGGGTAAAATTACTGGACTTTAAAATTTCATTTCTTGTCCATTAAACTGAAGTTCAAAAGCAAAATCAATCTGGGAAGCGTTTGTATTGTTAGCAGTTATGTAAAGTGAGTTTTGACATCTATTCATTAGTACTCACATGAAAATATAAGTTTCTCCCTGCAATGTTTTAGAGACACAYAACTTAAAATCACAGGTGTACTAGGCACTTTTTATTTAAAAAAATAGTATATATCTGAAATACATTAAAAGGAAAAGCCCACACTTTAACTTTCCCGGACTGAGTATTTAATTTTGTTTTGCATGAAATTTTGAATCTGCATCTCCTGTCAATGGAGGAGAAAAAGGTGTTTTAGGAATGGCAAAGCCCAGCTGGCAGTGTGACAGACAAAGAGAAGAGACAGAGGCTTCCCAAACTTGTTCCTTAGATTTTTAATTTTAAGTTACTGTACCCTTAAGAGAAACAAAAATTCCTTGTTTCCTGCACTAATGCTGCTCAGTAGCTACAATGCGACTAGAAAAGATATGTAACCCCACTTGCTGTCCTGTATGCTTAAAAGAAACCCTGAACTTAGACAGTCCAAAGACAAGCCAAGACATTGTCCTGAGTGTGAGTATTGCTGCCTTGGTAAACAGAAACTGAGATTTTGATAACCAGGAATCTTGCTAAAGTAATAAAAGTTCATGGAAGCTGCAACCAGAGAGAATTTAGATACAGAATAATTAACCATGAAATTATGATCTCAGCCAAAAAAGAAGTGCCAAGATTCATTCAACTAATTTCAGAGGCTTTTTCTCATGGTCATTATGARGACAGATAGGAGAAAAATGATCTTATCTTTCATTTCTCCTCCCACTATGCAAGAGAGTCACTGCCATTACTTTTTAAGCTGTTTTGTCTGAAATTGCATTCACTGGTAAAAAGATAAGACTGTTTAGGGTATAAAAAAGAAATAACAAGCCTGATTTGTGGATGTCAGCTGTTTGCAGCAATATCAAAGGGATTTGTGCATATAGATCAACGATTGGAAAGTCCCATCAGCTGTTGGCAGGGAGACAGCATGACATCCCTGTGACAGTGCTTATGTCATGGTCAAGTCTGACTCAACTTCTGCAGAACCACCTGGAAATTTTCAGGACTTTGAATCGACCTTGATTTTTAAATTTTTGTTATTTTTTTCCATCTATGTTGTTCTGAAAATCACTGTGAAAAGGACTCTGTGATTAGACCTGTGGAAGTTGAACATGTGTGTGGGTGCTCCAAACTATTCACAGTGGCCGTGGGCTGGAATACAAGAGTGGGTGAAGTTTTTGCAGCAGAGGAAAAAGCATTTTAAAAATGGCAAATAACTTAAATAGAGACCATATAATCTTTGAATATGTTTCTTGTTTCCTGAGAAATGCATTTCAGCTTTTTATTCTGTAAAATATCTATCTTATAGATTATACTGTAAAATTCTTTTTCATGGCTGAATTATATAAAGTTWAAATTAAATATGATAACACAGAAATTAAAAAGGGGGGCCAGATGGAAGATCTGGGGAGGCACAAAAACACTGTGAAGTTGGTAAGAGTTAACTAAAAAAAGCCTATTGMCCCAGAATTGACAGGTCCAAGTGCAAGAGGAGAGGCAAGGCCTGCTCTAGAGGAAAAAAAGAGGAGGTAAAGTCAGAGTCTGCTCTATAGCTACTCCATGAAGAGGCTGTGGATGACCTTAGGATATGAATCCTAAAATAAGGGTAGAAGCATTTAAGACTGAGCAACATGAAGGTGTTTCTTGTTGAGGGCAGAAGCTACAATTATGGATAGACTTAAAATTTTTGCTGATATAGAACTTGGTTTTTTTTACAAGAGCATGACAAATCATGCTTAATAAACTCTGTCTCATTTGCAGTTAAATTCTGTCCCCAACTTGAAAAAAAATAGTGTGTCTTTCACAGAATCATCAAGGGTGGAAGAAACCTTCAAGATCATCTTGTCCAGCTGTCAACCCAACACCAACACAATCACATCTAAACTGTATCTCCGAGTGCCACATCCAGACGCCTCCTCTGTACCAGAGACAGTGACTCCASCATCTCCCCAGGCAAGTTATTCCAGCGCCTGACTGCTCTTTCAGTGAATATTTTTTTTCTTAATATCTAATCTGAACCTTCCCTGACACARCTGAAGGCCAATTCCCCTCGTCCTTCCACTTGAGACAGGACAGAAGAGCCTGAGCCCCACCTCACTACAGCCTCCTTGCAGGTAATTATAGGGGACAATGCAGCTTCCCCTGAGCCTCCTTTGCTGCAGGATAAACAACCCCAGCTCCCTCAGCTRCTCCTCACAGGACTTGTGCTCCAGACCCTTCACCAGCTTCCTTGTCCTTCTCTGCACACAGACCAGCACATCAATGTCCTTTTTGCAGTGAGGGGCCCAAAGAACACAGGACCCAAGGCAGGGCTTCACCAGCTGTCAGTGAATTTCTGAACAGAAGAGGGGAGAAAACTGCCTGCAGCTTCTGAGTGCTGTGTGCATTCGTGAAGCTCCGAGACATTTCACTTTTAGTAAGTGACATGGAACATGAATAACAGAACATTTGCAAAGCATAACTCTACTATGACCAGAGCATTTTCCCACTGTTCGTAATTCAGGGAAAAATTAATCTGGTGGGTGGAAAAAACACRTCCCATGTGGAATTAGTATAGGGTTAGACACAAGAAGCCTTGGTTCAKGTAGCTCCCTGGATGGCACACCTGACTGGCTGGAGGCCTGGTGCTGRGAAGAGCTTTTCCAACATGCAGCTCGTGTTGGACAAACTTTGAGCTCGGTGGACAAAGTCCTGTGCAAGGCTGGSAAACTCCAGGTTGAGCTCATCTGGACATTCATTTTGTCACGCACTGGAGTGAAGGAGGCCAGCCCAAAAACCTGTAAGATGCCTCGTGGCCTGGGAACTGTRCATTCCTCAGGGGAAGGAGCCCACAGCAAACTGTACCCACCAGGCAAGATGTCATCAGGACAAACCCACACACGTTCTGCCACAGATTTACAAAATGGGTGTGGGGCCCTTCCCACAGCCCTCAGAACCAGCAGGAACTCTGCCAGCACCACATGCCAGGGCTCCTGCAGCCTGGATGGGTCAGTGCCTGCAGGACTCTGCTGTTGCAAGCARCACCCAAGCGCAGCTACCTTCAGAAAGGAAAGGCCACAGGGAAAAAAGGGAATAAAATATTAATTTGAATTGTATTTGATCAATTTTTAATATGGTRAGACCAATGAATTGAAGGCCAAATCGACTTTCATTAGAAAATGGAAYTACAGTATTTTGTAAAATGAAACCAAAGCTGGGATTTTGAAGAGAAGGGATTTTTTTCTGAGCTCTACTCCAGCAGCAATACTGTGAGTCACTCATTTCAGCGAATAATAGCCCTGTGTTCCACTCCTTGGTGCTTTCACATAATTTACATTAATTTGTGAACGCAGGTCTCTTGTACTGGATAAGCTGCTTTTCAAGGTGACATACAGCCATTGTGGCTTCTCACAGAATCTGTGACAATTAGGAGATTTTCTATTTTACCCACTTTCATTCTGGGAACACTAAATATGGCAAATCAAGATAAAATATTGACCTGTCTGTGAAAAGAAATGTGATTCAGTTTGAAGAATAGGGTGTTTTTCACACAGGAAGAACATTACATCCCCTTTTTTAAACTGTGTTTTGCAGGCCTGGGGTTAATGTGCAGTCTGAATTTTTCCCTGATGGCAAAGGGTTTGTCAATGTACAATATATTTTCCTTCAGATCCAGGAGAAATTAATATATCTTCCTTCAAACTGTAAGGTATATGTTGGCATAAATAAGCGACTGTTTTAGGAAGAGAGAAAATAGTAAGTTGGAAGGACTGATACTCTAGCTGCAACTTTTTTTTTATTATTGGGTTTTTTTTACTTGATTAGCTAGAATCATGCAAGTTGGACAAACAGACTAAATCAGAATCTATAATTTCTATTGCATGCCAGCTGCAAGARAGAGGTCTTACTTATCTCAGTCTTACAGGTAATACTGTTCAAAACATCTATGTTAGAAAAGGAAAAAAAACCCCAAAACCAACAAAAGAGAACCATGAAGTCTTTTTGTTTGGCTTAAACATCTGTATTCTAAAACCAGGCAAAACCTTTGATTATGCAGCCCTAATAGGAAGCACTGAGACACATACACTGACTTTCATAATGAGAAGAAAGAACAGAGATCAGAGTCTGAATTTTCCAACACACAATGGTGCTTTTTCCAAACCCCAAAAGATAGTGTTTGGCTTTTTAACAAAACCAGTGGGAACTACTAAACCCTCTAAAGAAAACTGAACCCTCTAAATATGCTTCAGTTTTCTTTAAAACTACAGAGCATAAATGGGGCATCCAGCAATGAAGTCAGATGGGAGCTGCATGGTAGCGATGAAGGGACGTGGGTGCAAACCTCTGCAAGTAGCTCAGAGCAACAGTTCATGAAGTTTCCACAAACCTCTGGCTGTCAGGCATGATTGCTCACTCTTTGTCTTATTCTGCACCGATGAACTTCCTACTATACTTCATCTTTTAATTTGAACTAGAAATAATCATATGCAGAATTGTGTATGCATGTGCCTGGTGTCTTAGAGCCTGCCAAGCAAGCTGCTGCTGATATATTCCCTGAAAATGGCAGGGCCCCTCCAGCTGCCTGCTCCATCCCCCTGTCTTCCCCTCCTTGCCCCTAAGGGTGCAGGCCCTTGGCCAGCAGCTGCTGCTGACGCTGGGCAATGGCTGGAAAAGCTGGGCCACAGGTTTGGAATGTGTTTTTGTAGCTTTTCTATCTTGTATCATTTTTTGATGTCAGTGGGAGTGAAGAGAGAGACATTCAAGACTACCACCAAAATACACTCAGGATTGTCTGTGGTTTGTTATTTTATGTTTTGTGCTTTCTCAAGCTGCTGGTCATTCATGTTTCCCTTTGAGTGCTGCCTTTTGATGGGCTTCACTCAGGGTCTTGTGCTGGCTGCCCTGTTTATCCATTTATCACCAAAATGTTTGCTGCAGTGGAGACTTCAGGGTGCTGAGACTCTACCGGCCCACTGTAGCTCTGAGCAGCACTACCTGTGCCCCTGGGCATTTTTCTAAAGGTAATCTTTGATTCTACAGTTTTTCCAGCTAACTAGTGTACTTGGTAGTTTAAATGTACTGCTCATCCAAGATGCATAGAGATCTTTGAAAATGGAAAATACCCAGATTTCTTCTTAGACTACTGATTTAGATTTCAGTTGGAACTTTGGCTCTGGAGTAGTGCTAACATTGAATTGGTAACTTCTCACTAGCTTTTAACTTCCTTCCCCTATTATTTTGAAGCTCTGTTGCAGCCAGCAGCAGGGTCGGACAAAAAATAAGGAGGAGCTGCTGASTGCATTTACAGACCCTCAGGCTCTTGTCTGCCTAAGCCTCTGGGGTACCAATACCAAGCTGGGCACCTGCCCAGTCACTTCACAGCAGGACTTGAAAGTCTTGCCAGCCCACTCTTGGGGACCTGAGCAAACTCAGCCACTGGGTCCTCATGCATCTGCTCTGGGCATTGTCCCTGTTCCTTTCCCCCCACTGCCTTCTAGGCAGGGCTTAAAATATACCTGAGAGCAAGACTTAATATTTCAGGACAATATCTGTGCTTCCCTCACTACCCAGAGGATGAAATGACCTCTGTTCCCTATGGGAAACTCCCTGCCACCAACACGTCTGCATGTGTTGCCTGGTACCTGTGTGGGTAGAGGTACCTGACCCAGAGCACCCAAAAAAAGATTGTATTCCGGCCTGGTTCCCCATGCARTTTGCTAGCAGGCTACAAAAGGTCTCCACTTATTTTTTTCCAGAAATGTATGAATAAATTTCCCATATTTATCCCTTACCTTGATTTCTCTTCTTACTCAGGCAGTCAGTGTGTGGTTTAGCTTTTATATCCCTCTTGGCAAGGGTTTTGTTTGATGTTGTTGTTAATTTTGCTGGATTGGAAAGTGCTCCTGTGAAGGATGCTGTCTGAATGAGCAGTGCTGTTATTTATTAGTGCTCACACATTTGCACACCAATCATGAAGGACAAGATGATTTCTGTTGAAGTCAGGAAAMGACAGCATGGGTGTCATTTGTTCAGGCAGAGAGTAACCTTGAAAGGGCCAGCAGAGAATGAAGTTGCCTCACTAGATGGGGAATAGCAGGGAAGTTTGCTGTACTGAGCAAGAGTGAGSAGGATTTAGTGAATTAATAGAGAGGGGAATAAATTTCTATCTCAAGGGCATGTTGTGGTTGTATAATACCTCTGCTTTCAAGGCCTTGTCCTCTCCTAGAGTCAGCATATATATTCTGCTTTCATATAAATACAGCCAGTATGACTTATGTAAGAATTTTGGTCTAGGATTTGTACAACTATTATAAATATTTGTGTCCAGTATTTATAGTACTCTATATTTGTACATACATATTACTGTAACTATATATGGAATACATTATTAAAATTTTACAAATTATTTGTGTAATAAACCCATAATAGAATCAGGCTGTAGYAGTTGATATTTTAACAGGTAAATTCTCATTATTAGGAGTAGAATAACAGTAAGGCATCCATTAACAGTAAGGCAGTACTTAGAGCACAGCTGCAGATGCAGGACATTTTGTTATTTTGCATTTCTTTGTAGCATCAAAACCTTTATAAAAGCACTTTTTGTTTTATTTCAAAAGGTGTTGATTCAGCTAAATTAAAAACCCTTGGTTAAATTGAAACATTTTGATTTCATGCAGTTGATGTGGGTTTTATTTTGATCTCAAAGAAATATAGAGCATTTGATTAAATTAGAATGGATTATGTCAACTTTATATTTCCTGTATAATGACAGTATTATGTCAGTGGTAGGTTCCATCCTATTCATTTTATCAGATTTAAATGTAACTTTATTCTGTCCCTTGGGAGTACCAGTGTGTCTGGTTTTCTGTCCTGGTTCTAGCCAAGCAAACAGAACCCGGAGGTGTTCTGAATTGTGTCAGAATTGATTTTCACTAATCTTAATTCTCTTAAATTGARGTTAGATTTTATGAAGAACTGATTAATAAATCTCTTAATTTCTGTGGGGTTTGCATTCAGTGTAGTGAGTGCCACACCCCCATCAATGTCCTTTGACACAAAATGAGTGCAGAATGAGACTGGCTCGGCAGGGCAGCAGGGGGATTAAGGGTACAAAAGAAGCAGGCCTCAAGAGATATACTCTCACAATCACAAATTAGTTTTTGCATAATGGATTAAAATGCCACAGTTCAGGAGYTTTTGCTCTTTCCTCTTTTCTCAGGCCTCAAGGCTTGGGAGAGGTGTTTTGGCAGCCATCTGCACAGGTAGGAGAAAGAGAAGCAACAGCTACCAGCTGGCTACAGAGAGGCACTCGTAAAACAGAAATATAAAAGAGCTTGCCTGGATTTCCCCCTCTCCTAATTAGGYGATTTGCGACTGTATTCTTATCAGTGACCTTGTTAATGCATCTGTAACCATTCTCATTAGCTTCTGAGTTATCCTTGGGATTTGCCTAATGAGAGTATGCACTCTCAGGATGTCAGATGCATTGCATAGTGGCCCTCACTGGCAGTATAATTTCCAGAGAGAACAGTCTATGTGGGACTGCCTAGGAGAGAAGAAATGGGCTACGTGAAATAGATGCCTTTATTGATCCCCATGACATACTTTGCAATTTTCTAATTAATCAATAAACCTAAGTGGTGACGAGGCAGGGTGTTTTGGTGCCCTCCATGCGGAAAAAAGGTGATCCTGGAAGTGCTGAGGGTAATCATGCAGACAAGCRGGAGAGATGGGCTAGAGTTGGGAGATACTTGCCACACCCTGCAGATGATATTATCACAGCAGTTACTTTAAGATTTATGTTTTGGTGTACCCACTATTTAAAAGTGTCAGTCTCAACAATTACAAAAAACCCTTATCCAAAACAAATCCTTATTTTCATTACAGCAAGTAGTTGGAAAATGAGCTGCAGAGTATCATGAGCCACAAAGTATTTAGTTTGATTCCTTAAAATAGAACAGAAATTAGAATTCTAAAGGCTATATGATGAGAATGAGAACAACCTGAGAAAAACTGCATCACATAGGAGAAGGTGATTCTTTTTTGACTCACTCTGATCTCTGCTTCAATCCTGAGTACTCACACTAATGGTGTATAAAATCCTACCAGATCAGAAGGATCCATTTTATACCCATGGAAAAGATTWTGGAATCATAGAATATACTTAGTTGGAAGGGACTCATCAGGATCATTGAGTCCAGCTCCTGGCCTTGCGAAGGACCACTCCAAGAGTGACACCATGTGCCWAAGAGCATTGTCCAACACTTTCTGAACTCTGTCAGGTAGGTGCTGTGACCACCTCCCTGGGGAGCCTGTTCCAGTGMCCAAACACCCTGAGTGAAGAACCTGTCCCTCATATCCAACCTAAACCTCCCCTGACACAACTTCAGGCCATTTCCTCAGGTCCTGTCACTGGTCACCACAGAGAAGAGATCAGTGTTCACCCTTTCTCTTCCCCTCACAAGRAAGTTGTAACTGTGGTGAGGTCTCCCCTCAGTCTGCTCTTCTCCAGGCTGAACAGACCAAGTGAYCTCAGCTGCTTCTCATTCAACTTCCCCTCAAGACTCTTCACCACCTTTGTAGCACCCCTTGGATGCTCTCCAACAACTTTTCAATCTCTTTCATATTGTGGTGCCTGAAACTGCTCCCAGCACTCAAGGCAAGGCCACCCCAGTGCGGAGCAGAGCAGGACAATCCYCACCCTTSCCCAGCCAGGGATGCTGTGCCTGATGTCAGGACATGCTTGGCCCTCCTGGCTGCCAGGGCACTGCTGACTCATTCTCARCTTGCCATCAACACATGGTACAGATGGACCTGTGGAGAATCTCTCTGCATTACCCATTTGCAGCAACTTACATGCTTGCAGCCCCAGCTGGAATTGAAATTTGCAATGAACTGAATAAAGCAGGTCTAAGCAGTATCTTGTGGGCATAAGGGCCTGTTACCACATAGAAAGGCACTGCTCTGAGGTGAGCTCTTGCTGATGTCCTYACAGAGTACCACAGCAATGTACCCTCAGCTGTGCAAGGTGCTGTGCTTGGCTGTCAARCTCACCTTGGAGGTGTCTCACCCAGGTGTGCTATCCTGGTCACCAACCATCTYCTCCAAGCCTCTCTTGTGGTGTCATCTTGGGAGAATGGGGAGCAGTGATGCCAGCTCCACAGCGGGAAGCCCACAGSCAGCAACAATGACACTGTTGGAGGCCAGACACAGCATCTTCTCCTGGGCACCAYTCTCAAAATGCTAAACTGTTTGACTCGTCACATTGCTCACTCTGCAGACAGCATGATGACCTTTCCACTAATGACAGCTTTTTCTGTTTACTTCAAAGTTGTCCAAGCTGCTGTTTTCCACGAGTTCTATATTGGCAGTGTTACTAATGTACCTAGGCCATTTCCACTCCACTGTGCTTATTGAACATAGACACTAATTTTATGGATCCTCCCTGGTGCCAGGCAGCAGGTCTTTRTGCTACCCAGGGCATGTGGGGAGGGGGAAATTTTTCTATGTCAGAGGACAAGATTATAATGATGGCAAGGCAGCTCAGCCCTGAATTAATGAAAGTGCACTTGATTGCTTGATGTGCAGCCAAGTTACTCCCAGCCTGGAGCAAAAGYGAGCCTGGAACAGGCACGTGTCACTGAAGGAAGTTCATCTGCAAGCTGAGGATTGTAGATGGGACAATTAAAAAAATTGTCCCTGAATATATCTCTCTTTTTTGCCACCTCTTTTTCTCTTTCCTTTCATAAAGAACTTGAAATTGGCAACTTCCAATGGAAACAGCATGCCACTCTTCAACCAGAGCCCTGAAAGTGTATGACACACTACTGTACACTTAGCTCTTCCCCTTCTTACTATGCAAATTGGCTTCTCTCTTTTGCTTWGGGTAGTTTCATGTTCCTTTTGTCCCAGGAGAGACAGCTAAGTCTTGCATTATGAATACATTAGCTGTAGCTTCTCCCTCTGTGTCAGTTTTGTCTCTTCATCATCAGATTCCCCARATCAATTCTAGAATACTCTCACTTATTATTAAAAAAAACTCATTCTGGAAGTGCTGAGGGTATTCTACCTCCATCTGTAGTTCCAGAAAAGATGTTCTCCAAGGGCAGTGTTTTCATAGCAATACATCCCCATTCTGGGACAGAGGGTTGCAGAAGAAGCACTCCAACCTGCCTTGTAGGAATGGCTTGCCTTTACACCTTGCATTCAGACATCAGAAGGCAAGAAGAAAAACTCTTCTAGCTCATGAGATAAAAATTCTTCAGCTTTTCCCCCAAGCTGGAACAGGAGGAGCAGGGCCAAAAAGCAGATTACACCGTATGTGAACAAACAAGGATCAGAACCACACCATCCATCCCAGAGGYACAGCCAGCTCCTTGTACACAGTCTTCTTGCTCAGCGGTTGTGGCCRAGCCAAGGCGTTGGCCCCAAGTTTGGTGTTGGCATCCTTGTAYGGCACCTCCAGAGGGTAATCTGGGGCTCCAAGTTTACTGTCAGGGTATTACAAATGCTAGTTATTAGAGTGCTGACTATGTGACCACAATTCATTCAGCTGCTCCTTTGTCTTGAGCAGGCAGCTTACCAGCTAAGCTACTCCTGATGCCACTGTGAGAATTGGTTGCCTGTTGAGACTTCACATGGAGAGAAGGAAACAAACTCCAAAATGCTCCAGGACCTGTATTCTGTGTCGTTCTTGAGTTGGATTTTGGTTGCTCTGTGCCTTTTACAACCTGGATTAGAGGCATTTGCAGTTGTACACCTCCTCTGTTACAGTCTCTATGTTCCTGCCTTCCACGTGCTGCAGGGAGAGGAGGAGGAGGAGGGGAAGGATGAGCAGAGAAACTGCAGCAGCACTAAGGAGCACAGCACTGTCAGTGCCAGCAGGCAGAGAGGGGCTGACATGCAGAGAGAGCAATTTAGCCATGCTGAGCCAAGGGCTCACTCCAGCTGAACAGAGCCAGACACAAACTTTGCTTCCCAACAAGTGCCTTTGCCTTATGCTTTCATAGCTGCTAAATAAGGGTAYTCTGGCAGAACCATTAAAGCCAGGGAGGTTTATGACTTTCAGCAGCATCACACACAGCCTTGACTCAAAATATACCCTTTGGCTATGATCTTAAACTCAGCTGTATACACTACTTTGTCTTTTTTTTTTTTCTTTTTTAACATACTGAAATTGATAAACAGAGGCACTCAGGCAGCTTTGGGGCTAAATCCCCTCATAAGAAGTGGAACTCAGATAAATGGCTTAAACAAAGAACTGCCATTATCTTGCCTGTAAGGTGTTAATAAGGATTCTCTACATCATTTCAAACTGTAAGTGTTATGGAGGAAAGGTATCTCTCTATGGTGCCAGTGAAATACTGACTGCAGCCACAAGAAGCCCTGGATATGAGCACTGATTCAAAGTGCACCAGTACTGTAGTAGACATGCTTTTTAAAACAGGACCGCATTTGCTTTAGCAGGTGCAGCAGTAACAGAGCCATGAGAGTTCTGCTTGCTTGATTTGTCCTACATGGTTTTTCTGCTGGGAAGGTAGCAGAAAAACCATGTAAGGGAGCTGGGGCCTACAGTATTGTTGTGATGATTTATTGTTATTTGACRGATTAGCTCAGATATCATCCTGCTCACTGAGTGCTCTGTCCTTTCGGTAGAGTTGTGTGTGCCAACCAGCTGAAAATTCATGTGAGCTATGTGTGCATGTCTTGTTTTTTCCATTGCTCTCATCAAACCATCTGTGTTTGACCAGTGGAAGCAATATTCCTCATGCAAAGCAAAGCTATATGCTGTTGTAATCATAGTTCTAAAGAGTCCCATACCTTCTCTCAGTGTTCTCTTGAGGGCAGCTCTTCACAGCACTTGCTTCTTCTGGTTCTTCAGGGCTCCTCCAAGGCTCTCCCTGGCTCARGCCAACCCACCCTCTCTTATCCCAGTTAWCTTGACTAGCCACAGCTGCAGCCCGCTGAAGGACATCACAGCTGCAGCCCATCAAGGGCAACAGGGATGGGGCACGGCCATCTATACAATACATACTATGTTTCCCCCTTTTCCTTTAACTAACATTAACAATTATCTTTTTTTTACAATACATATATTCCACAGGACTCAAAAACAATACATATCTTTTACTGTGGCTCAAAGGCCATCTATAATATGCCAAAGGAACATACTCATGATACTGAGTCTGGGGGATCCTTCCATCAAATATGTAGCACTGCCATGAATTTGCAAAGATTATTGCATCTTTACCAAAAATATAAAATTTCAATCCATGCTTTCAAGTCCTAATAGGAATTATGAGAGAACAACTTGCACGTGGGATTTTTTTCTGTAATTGTTGTAATTTTATTTCTAAGAAAAAGGGATTCGGGTTTTTCTAGACACACTMTATTTCTTATTTAAGGGACAAAAGACATATTATCAGTATTTCATTTCTTCACTCTTCTATCTTCTAAAAAACCCCATTAATACTTATCTGTCCGCATTTCCTCTGAAACAACTGTGTTATGGAATGTTTAATAGCTTTATCTTCTTTAGTTAATTCCCTGTGATTTAGATAATTCCCAGTCTGACAGTGCCTTGAACTTTTTACAGCACTTCTCATTGGAGGATCCCAGAGTTCTTTAGCAGCAAGTCTAAATACAACTTTACATTACATTACCTTGAGTAAAAAAAGGGAAAGTAAGAAAAAATTGCATGTGGGAGGAAACAAGTGACAAAAGCTGAGGAAAATGCTGAGGTACATTATGCCTTTTTTGCCTCCATCTTCAAGTGTAAAGTCATTGTTCTCTGGATATGCAGCCCCTTGAGCTGGGGCATGAATGGAGAGCAGGATGAAGCATAATCCAAGGAGAAATTATCAGTTACCTGTCATGAGTCTTAGACATATACAAGTCTAGGGGGCCAGATGGGACCCCCCTGATGGTATGGAGGGAGCTGGCAGATGTGCTCACTGAGTCACTTTCCATCATTTGCCAGCGGTCCTGGATAATTGGTGAGATCCCAGTAGACAGGATGTGAGAAAATGTGACAATCTTCCACAAAGAAGGTTCAAAGCAGAATTCAGGGAACTCCAAGCCTATCAACTGGGGAAGGTCAGGGAACAGATATTCCTGGGTGCCACCACGTCACACGTGCAAGACAGCCAAGGGATGAGGTCCTGCCCACAAGGATTTATGAAAGGCAGGTCCTACTTGAACAACCGGATCTCCTTTGCATTTGGAATCTTGTGTTCAGTTTTGGGTTAGTGTGTCCAGAGAAGGGCAATGAAGCTGGAGAAGGGCCTGGAGCACAAGTCCAGTAAAGAGCATCTGAGGGAGCTGGGATTGTTTACTCTGGAGAAAAGGAAGCTCTGGAGGGGTCTCTACAACTAGGTTGTAGTTGGAGGTTGAAAGGAGGTTGTAGGGAGATGGGGTTTGGGCTCTTCTCCCAGGTACCAAGTGACAGGAGGAGAGAAAATGGCCTCATATTGTGTCAGGAGAAGTTTAAATTGGATATTAGGGAAAAAATTCTGTACTGAAAGGGTGTTCAGGCTTTGGCACAGGTTGCCCAGGGAAGAGGTTGAGTCAACATCCCTGGAGGTATGTAAAAGATGTAGATATGGCACTGACAGACATGGTTTAGAGTCATGTGCTTGATTTGTGGTTGAACTCACTGATTTTTAAATGTTATTTCCAATCTAAGTGATCATATGATTCTATGAGAAATTGTATCTGTCCCAGATCAGGAAGCCAAGGGGCTTGTTCAGTTCTGTTCTGCAGACTTCAGCTGCTCAAGTCTACAAAGGGATGTTCTCTTCCTGTGAGTATGTTATCTTCTTTCTTTGCTTCCATTAATGGTATTTTTCAACCTAGTCAGTCCATCTTTTGAGATAAGGCAGGCTTTGGAGAGCTTCTAACATGCACCTGCCTCTGCAGTCTGATTAAACAGGCTTTGAGATTTTGAGTGAGAAGTTATGCAGTGCAAGCTTCTGCTACATGGAGCTGGTAACCAAACTTCCCATCTCCTGAAATCTCTTGCAGAAAAGACTCACAGCAGTTTGGGGGTTTCTTCACAAAAATTGCTGGTTTGGTAGATTAGCTGGCTGCATAGGGTGGTAAACCAGAAAATCTTAAGGAGATGTATTCACATGRATATATCATAATAATTAGCCAAAAAAGTAAGTAAGTAAATAAGTAAGTAAGTAAGAAGCAGGTGTGGATTTTCTGGATGTATTAGTTAAAAACTCATGAACCAAGAATCTCTGAACACTGTGATATATGTGCACCTCGGAGTCTCAGGCCTGAGCCTGGGCCTTTCTTCAAATGTAATTTTTATCCTTCTGACCAGCACAGATTACTTAAGGGCATGCAAGTTACAGGCTGTGGAAATTTCCCTTTCTGAAGTATGAAGCTTTGTAGGCCACCAGCAATTTTTCTTGGTTCTGCTGGATGTTGAGACACATCCTCAACAGGAAGGGAAAAGGGAGGTTTGGTGATGCCAGCTCACTGCAGCATGGCAGTAGTGGGTCTTCTCCCAGATTCACTGATAAGGCATTTATAAATGGAAGTGGAGTCTTAAGCACAAACACACTTTAAACTGAAACTGGCTTTTGAGTTGGAGACCTGTGCACTGCGATGCAACATGACACACAAGTTAAATTCAAGTCAAGTTGCTTGTCCATGATTGCTAATGGCCCAACCCAGAGCCCAAACAGTATAACTGGATAACAATTCCTGCTTCCCTGATTCCAAACCAAGCCAGTATTGGAAAGAGTGAACCAAGAGCATATAGTGATATCCAGGAGTCCATATTTATTGGACAAAACTAGTAACAAGCCTGAGGATTCCAAGCTATTTGTGTTGGYGAGCCAAAGCAGGCAGTCCTTTCAGTTCAGTATCAAAAAAAGTAGTGAAAGCTGATTTATTTGTCAGGTAACAGAAAACCGTTGGATACTGAACTGTAGTCTCTGCCTAGTTTCATAGCTGTGCCCTCTTTAATTAGCAGTATGTGGTGAATTAACATTTTAGAAATTCACAGAGGAATAATTAATATGCTAATGTTGTTGGTAATAATCTACATAAAAGCTTTATAACAAGTTCGGTGGTTTAGGTGAGCCAGAAAAATTAAAAAATACTCAAATAAACAGTTCCTTCTCTTCAGGAAAAGATATCTCTAATAACAGTGCTATGGCAAAGGAGTCTTTATAACTACCATCAATAAAGCAAGGAAGGACATCAAATTAGTAGAAGGGCAGCTGTGGGGTTTTTTACTGCCATCTTCATTGGAGAGAATTGCAAGAATTCATTGGAGAGAATTGCAAGAATTCACTATGTGAATGGTAGAAAGTGTACCTTTCTAAAGGCAGGAGGTGCAAGGACCATTTCTGAGAGCCAGAGGGTCCTTTCTGCAAGGACCATTGCCTGAAAGCTAGAGGGTATCTGCAGTCAGGCCTGSAGGTAATGCTTTCTCTTCATTGCCTTCACAGGGTGGATTTAGCCTGAATCAGGAGYCATCGTCTCTGGAAGTGGGATCCTCTCTCCCATGTTGCACTGTTTGATTACAACTCAGAGCCATAGCACCAGAAGGACAGAGGAAACWCACAGTGCATAGGGTACACAGAATTCTAAAGTCTACAAACCAGGAAAAGTTGTGAACATGAGCTATGGAGAAGGATATACCTGGAAGGGAAAAAACCTGAAAACATATTTCACAAGAATTAAGTAACATTGTCCCAGAAGCTCACCCAAGAGTAAGGATATGTACATATTACAAAGAAACAAAATATATTTCCCCACTCTAAATGCTCACCTTGCAACATCCAATGAAATGTATTTACCCCCTACGCAGAAAGGGGGATGTTAAAAGCAGTGACAAGCTGCTGTTCACTCCTCCAGAGACAGATGAATATTTCCAACCTAGTTTTGTAAATCAAAATCATCCAGGCATAGTCCTGGCTACATTTGCCCRTGTGTCTCAATGGTAATCCAGCCAAGCCTCCAACCTCCTTCAGGTTTACACAGGGGGAAGATCTCCAGGGATAAGCTATAGGGACTGCAAATGAAACAGGCTTGAAATCCTTAGAGGGAAAGCTTTGCAGCAATGCAAACCTATTCATAATGATAGGTGTCGCTTTCCTACTCAATACCTGTTTATTTTAAAAATTTACATAGTCAGATGCTGTAAATATAAATCACTGGTTTAGTACTCATTTAATTTAAAAAAAAMCAAAACAAAACAGTGCAGATATTCCTCTGGGAAAGCTAGGGTATGTTTTTCAAGATCCCTAAAGCCAAGAAATTCTCATCTGCTTCATTTAAGAAGTAATAGTTATTTGTATTTGCTCTTGGAGGCAGAGGCACCAAATCAGAAGGGATTTAGGAGGACTCCATCTTCCAGGACTCAGGGGGATTCTGCATATGTTTCACATAATAAACTCAAATGCAGCACTTTGTAATTGTTGTTTTGTGTTGTTTTCTGGCTTCACCCTGCCTTGACTGAGACACAGTTATCTTTGCAAATGGCACTTTGGGTTCTGTGCCAGAGAACAGTAATGGTAATGACAGGTSTCATTTCAAAGGCACAGTAAGGTTAATCAAAATGCAGATGACAGGTTCCTAAACTCTTTTTAAGCTGAATTGTGTGTGTGAGCCTGCTGAGTGGCTGTTTTGCATTATGGGTGTTAATGACAATGAAGGTCAGCAAGGGAGAATTAGCTGATATTCTCCATAAAGAGAGAATACTGTGTTAGARCCATGCAATACAATGTCCTTCCTCTTTCCACCTACCACTTTGTTAAGCCRGATTTCAGCTGTTGTTCAACAGTAAGTAAAACCAATGGTAGTGTGTATTGGGTGTAGATGGCAAGATGTTACCAGCACAGATAGAGCTATTAACTGTTGAAAACCTTCTTGAGAACACAGTAAGAAGCAGCCAGCGACGGCCCTGTGCCATACATAGCCATGTCTGCATTGGGCCCACTCACAGAGCTGAGCCCATCAGCTGGTGATGGGCATACCGTGGACAGCTCAAACTCTTTGCACTGCTTGGGATGGGGTGATGAGGAACCAGGTATGAAGGAGTGAAGCTGAGTCTAGGAAAAAAGAAGGGTGTAGGTAGGGAGAAAGGCTTGTTTCCTTTTTTTTTTTTTCTTTGTTTCTCACTACCCAAATCTATTTTAATTGGCAATAAATTAGCTTTATTATCCCCAGGTTTCTTTGCCTGAGATGGCAGCTGGCAAGCAATCTCCTTGTCTTTACCTCAAGCCTCCCAGAATTTTCATCATTTTTTTTTCCCTGACCCTGTTGAGAAGGAGGAACAAGAGAGTGACTGGCTGGATGCCTGGCTGCTGGCCAAGGTTAATGTAAGTGAATACCCAAGTGGTTTATTTACTGGGTCCCTTCTCATTCCAGTCTTTTGCCTGACACTGTTTGCCTCCCTAGTCCATACTTCATGTTCTACTCTTGTCTCACTGCCAGCTTTTCAGCGCTGCTGACTCTGAGCTAGGAGGAATCTGGTTCTCAGAACTGTATGGGGAGGTGGAATAATCTGGTCTGCCTGTGGCAAGGGTGGGATTTAGGAAGGACCTGCTGAAGGCTGACGCATGAAACATAATGGGGTGGAAAGAAAATGATACAGTATCCACATCAGCTAGGGGAGATGTTTTCTATGTGTCTGGCAAAAAGGTAAGTGCTTAGGTTATCAGGTGGCCTCAGTTCCACATCCCTGTTTACTTGGGAGCATAACTGATGTACAGTCAAGTCATATTGGGACAGTGCCATGTCTTTTGTGTAAATACGTATTATAGGAGGGAATACTATATGTGTTTAAAAAAATACATGGAAAGAAGCATAATTTTGACACACCTGCTTATCTGCTTAGTATTGCTAGCAAATATAGCTGGTATCACTGAAAATTATTTTTAGAAATCACACAGAACACATTACTTTCATACAGACTTATCCAGTTTTTATGTTTGGTATTCCTGGGTACGTTTATTCCATCAATTCCACATTACTATGCATTTGCACATGGTACACTGATTTTTTTTTCCCCTGAAAGATCTCCATTATTAGCAATAGCTTCCTGTAAGGCATCATGTTTCTGTGTGCTAGTTCTTTGAGTGCCTTTGCCCATACAGTATTTATCAAGATAGTAGATCAAGACATACTCTGGGGTAATTATATTAAGTAAATGGCAGATCCATTTCTCTGAGAGGACCTTTTTGGAAAGAGTTTATTACTGAAAATTTAGAAAAAGGTTTTAATGTATAAGCTGTYAGCTGCTTTGCATCTTCTCCCATTTAGTTACTTTGAGATACACCCTAGAATTCCTATGGCAGAGAAAAGTRAGAACCAGATTCTATGTCCAGGTTATTTATTGTGAAAGTTTGTAATTGTGTAGCTAGTCACTCTGAGTGCTAATTGCTTGCCAGAATCAGCTCCTGACCATCAGCATTTATGTATGGTGTGTTTCTAAGAAGGCTTACCTCAGAAATAAATGACTATAGGGTAAACCTATGACACGATAAGGGCTGTATTATAGTACATCCTATATTAGGATATACTCATCTAGGAAGTGAAGAGGAATAGGCCAAAACTTGGGTAAATATTTACCCCAAGAAATGATTACTTTTATTCTTAGTGAGAGGGATTAGAGRAGAGTTAGTATATTGAGTTTCTATCTACTAAATCCAAAAATGGGTGAGGCACATCTATTAGTATGTGGGCACAAGGTATTTTCTCCTCTTCCTTTGCATCCTAGCATGGATATATGATTATAAGTCAGTGACATACAAATTACAAAGCTGACCAGATGGTTAGACTAGGCAGGTAACTAAGTGATTGAGCCATGTTCTGTGTTGTATCCTGCCAAATTCACTTGATAGGTGCTATAAAAATACCCTCTCTTACAAATAATCTGGCACTCTGAAGTGTTTCCACYTCTGACTGAGTTGTGCAGGTTTACTTCTCTGCCTAYATCTGAGTGAATGGTGTTTCATCTGCCACAGAGTCTTTCCCACTCTTCTTGGGAATACTCTGTTTAACAGTAGACCTCCCTGCTCATAGCTAAAGGTTTCTGCTATGGAGCTGGAGTTTACAAAAGTGTAGCATAAGTTATGTGCTGGGTTTTTTTTGTACAGGTGATTTTCACAGACAGGTGAATGYCTCTTTGTTATACATGCTGTCTTTCCTCCTACTATCTACTGCAAATGCAAGCATCTGGATCACTCAAATTGAAACCTTCAGCAGACTAATATGAGGACAAAAACAAGAGGGTTGGATAAAAATAAAATTATAATATACTTATTGGAGTGACCCGAAGCCTTGATTACACTTCTGGGCCAAATTAATTTCTCTGGGTAATTCTTATACTATACTGTATAGGTGTCAATTTTATCCATTGCATGAAATGGGATATATTTGGAAAATGACCTTTATTCTTTTCTTTGAAAAATGGTGCATTATGAATAATCATGCCATTTTATTCCTTGTTATTCTTATTTTAGCAATGATTATTTGGAATGTTTACTTGGGACATTTTTATTTACTGAYTTTCTCTGAGAAATACCTAGCAAACCAACAACTATCAGTGATGCTCTGTCATTTTTCCTCATAGCTTAAAGATGGGCTGAAAAGCATTCTGAGGCTCCTACAGGCATTGAAGTTCTGTGTCAGGATCAYAATTTGTGGCAGAAGAGTTCCTTGTAGGTCAGATTTATTCACAAGTGGAAAACCCAAATTCTTTTTCAAGCAAAATGCCTAAACAATCAAGRGTAGCATAAGGCATCTCACCACACTGGAATGCTAGGCAGCACTTTCAGAGCTGATGAGGAATCTGGCTGATTCCCACAGCTTCTCACAAYAGAGGGAGGCTGAGACTTTAAATATTCATCCAGATGGCACCTATGTGTGAGCTGAGCCCCTTTGCCCAGCTGGACGTGCCTCCCAGCCCTGGAAGAAACAGATGCAAAACTTATTTATTCAGAGTTTAACTGTGAACCTGAGCCCTGAGTCCCTTCTCAAAGTAGCCTGTGTTGTTCAGGATTTTCTCACAATTTCGCTTTCTCTGCTGGTAAATAAAGAAAAACATGGAAGCATAAAAGTTGCCCAACCCTCCATATATCTTTGCCACCTTCTAATAATCTGGAAAACCTTAAAATCATGAGAAGCTTGCTGTAATGACCATTTTAAGTAAACAGCCATCATTGTTACTCACTAAAAGTAATTTACATCTCAAGAAATAARAAGTAAACTTTCACTTTATGGAAGAGTTTTTTCAAATTAAGCACTTCACATCATTCCAGGAAYCCAAGATCCATTTTCTTTTCCTCATTCAAGGTCTAATCAACACTTGCAGAGACAGCATTGCATTATTTGTGTTTGTATAGATGTGAGTGCATCKTCCTTGACTAATGGGCTGGAAGGTTTTATATTGTATTTAAATTTGCTATTAGTGCCTATAATGATGTTAGCAAGGCAAAGAACATTGGACTTTCCCAAAGTATATAAGGAGAGTATATAAGAAGAGTGGGACCTGTGTTGCAACTTGTGGAAACACCAGGATTCAGGATAAAAGTGCAGCACAGAAGGGTTTATTTGTAACATTTGTCTTACTCAAACTGGAAGATACATCTAATTTAATTTCAAACTTCCTGAAATGAGTGTCTAGTCTAAACAAATTCTCTCTCCTACAGTTGGTGGTAGTTTCAATTAACAATTCTTCCTTCTGGTCTCAAGCATCTGACAGTGCCTGTCTTTGTGGAGCCAAGGTAGGATATAGGGACTATAGGGGTCAGGGCAAGTAACAAGGGTTAGCTGCTGATATTTCAAACATCTGTAAGTCCAAGTGGGAAGCATTACTGGAAACAAACATACTTTGGGTAACACAGAAAGCATTGCCTACTTCTTATGTTGGAAGTAAGTTCTAGAAAGAAAGAAACAAGTAGCTGAGTGCAGTGCAGACTGCAAGGCTTGGCCCCATTCTCCACACAGATCCTGCATAATTTCAGATGTTACAAACAACCTGGTCCTCAGCTGTTTCCCCAGATGTGTGGGGGTCTCCTGTGAGGTTTGAGTCACGTCCTGCTAGTCCTGCTAGAYGGATAGCCCTATTTCTATGCAAGATGCTCTGTACCATCTAAAAAGGCAATAGGAGCCCATGTTTAGGCAATTGAAATGCCTCTGCTGTACATTCTGTCAGCAAACGCCTCCTTTTCCAGTAGCTGCAATTCTGGGAGTCTGCAGCGTCGAATAGGAGGAGATACACCAACTGTGTTTGAAACACAGAGCCAGATGAGGCTTACCAATGACAGGCCATGGAGTATTTTGAAAGGTTCTATTATTCCAGCTCTTCAGGGAAGATGCAAACCTTTTCCTTTTTTTTAAAACACAGGGAGCTTCTCTTTAGTTTTTATGTCAACAGGAGATTTCTCCACAGTAGTAATTGAAATCCCAGATATAGCTGCACTTTGTATTCATGTTTAGTAAGGAATTTAGGCTGTGAACTGGAACTCTACTTAACAGTGTCTGTTCATCAGCCAGAAAAAGCCATATTGCAGCAGGATGCTAAAAACATGATCCAGTGAAGAAAAAAATATAGGATACCACATACCTCCACCACCCTTTGTAACATCCTGTCCTTCTTGATCAGTGTCAAGTCAAGCCCCAGATATTCTGAAACCTACAARAGCATAAAAGAAGCAACAAGTGGTATAATCCTTTGGAGAAATTGAAAATAGGCTCCGTTTTCCTCTCTCAAATGCAG